>JAAAXO010000009.1:0-460000 GCA_011799875.1 Thinopyrum elongatum | reverse complement strand
CAAGTAGCTGGCAAATCCAAATTGGAACTAGCTCAATTCGCAGAGTGACAAGCCTTTGCACAATTCACCTCTGCTCTCGATAAAACAAGTCAGAATCAATTGGCAAGGGGTCGACGATTAAGGGAATTGCTTAAACAATCCCAGGAAAATCCTCTCCCAGTGGAAGAGCAGATAGCTACTATTTATACCGGAACAAGAGGATATCTTGATTCGTTAGAAATTGAACAGGTAAAGAAATAGTTCAATCACCCCAGAATCGTCGAAATCCCCTCGAAATGGAGAGCGGCGCAAGTCTCACACTCTTTCTCTCACTCTCTATCCTCTGTCTTTCAGATTTTCCCCTCGTAGCTGATACAGTGAAATATTATTATGTAAGGGAGCTGATCCACAGGATTCAATGGTGAATTCTGATTTCCCCACAGACTGAACCAAAGGAGAAGAATAGAATAATTCACTAGTGCAGGCGGAGCAGCAAACCTTCGTAGAAAAGGGAGAGGGTATACCTAGAAATGATGAAATCAACCAGCACTGCCTTGCTAATTGAATAAAGGAAGATGCCGACTACTTTCTGAACAGAACAATGAGAGTCCCGAACAATGGGAGAATGGAGCTTCCCGTCTATGAACTAATCGATCGACTATATCGTATCGAGCTCAAAGGTTTGTGCAACTTATCTATCAAGCCACACTTCTTTACTTCGAGATAGCGCATTCCACACTTCTTTACTTTGCTATAGAAGTAGGATCCCTGCCCACAATACAATCAGTAGTTTACTTAACTGATATAAAGAGTTTACCCTGCCTGCCCTACTATCAATTGATAATACATAAATGATCCGGGGCTAGTGTTGGGTAGCCGGGCCCACTAGAATTCAAGTGCTTCTTATCGATTCAATACGCCCTTAACGGATCCCCATGCTTTATCTCCATTGGGTGGAGCAAGACCCTTGTCCTATCTTTTCTTTACAGAGCAATAGAAATGATGGTTGCCCCTCGCTGCACTGACCAATGATATCTCAGAAGAGAGAAAGACTTCTATAACTTGCCAATGATATCTAGTGGGCACTACGAACTCCAGGCATACTGTACTTGACCACCCTACTTTGCCTTTCTAGGTTTGTGTCCACTTCCATTGGCCATCAAACATTCCAAGATTGAGTCCGGGGGCTCACAATCATATTGTTCATGGGTTGAGCGGGAGAGAAGATTCACATATAAATACACTATCATAGAAATCTTTTGTGATTGTGAGCCCCCATCAAAATATTATATGCCAAAATTGTTGATGTTGGACAAGGAAGACAACTTAATGATTTATGTTTGTTCATATTCACATAGAAGTTATATTGTCATAGATCCTTCAACATGTGGTGCTTGCCCCCCCCCATCTTTGCTAGCCAAAAATTCCGCACTAAGTAGAGATACTACTTGTGCATCCAAAAACCCTTAAACCCAAATCTTATTTCCAAGAGTCCACCATACCTACCTATGGATTGAGTAAGATCCTTCAAGTAAGTTGTCATCGGTGCAATAAGGCAATAAAAATTGCTTCTAAAAGTGTAAGATCATTTAGTGTAAGAGAAAATTGAGCGTTGTACGAACTTATGATGGTGAAGAAATAAAAGCGACAGACTGCATAATAAAGGTCGCCATCACAAGGGGCAATATAACGTGACGTTCTCTTGCACTAAGGGGTCGAGCATACAAACAAATAAGCGCATGGCAACCTCTGCTTCCCTCTGTGAAGGGCCTATCTTTTACTTTTATGTATTTATTTTCATGCAAGAGTCAAAGTTCTTCTCTCTTTTCCTTTTATTTTTCTCTTTGGCAAGCATCATGTGATGAGGAAAGATCTAGGCACATATGTCCAGTTGAATATGGGTAGCATGAGTTATTATTGTTGACATCACCCTTGAGGTGAATACGTTGGGAGGCGAAACTATAAAGCCCCTATCTTTCTATGTGTCTGGTTGAAACGTTTTGCTCATGTGTATGCGGTGACTGTTAGCAATCATAGAAGACTATATGATGGTTGAGTATGTGGACTTGCCTAAAGGCTCCGATACGTGACCCTTCCTAAAAAGATGATGAATTGTAGTTGCAAAGTTGACTGAGAACATAGTTTGTTTGTTTCTAATAGAGTTTATGCTTTACACTTCGATAGTGTGATGAATTGTTACTTATTCATGAGAAGTCTATGATAAAAGTTCTATGATAAAAGTTTTATGTTAAAGTTTGTTGCTGTTACAATAATGCACATGATGCTTCTATGTCCGTATTTTGTTTTTATCGACACCTCTCTCTCTCTAAGCATGTGGACATGTTTCTCGATTTCGGTTTTCGCTTGAGGACAAGCGAGGTCTAAGCTTGGGGAGTTGATACGTCCATTTTGCATCATGTTTTCCTACTGTTATTTATGATGTTTTTATGCATAATAATGTTTTTTGGAGTAATTCTAATGCTTTTTCTCTCATAATATGCAAGGTATACACAAAGAGGGAGAATTCCGGCAGCTGGAAATCTGGACCTGAAAAACCTACGTCAGGCTACCTATTCTGCACAACTCCAAATGAGCTGAAACTTCACGGAGATTTTTTATGGAATAAATGAGGAATATTGGAGCCAATAAGTACCAGAGGGGGCCCACCAGGTGGGCACAACCCACTTGGGCGCGCCAGGGAGCCCAGGCGCGCCCTGGTGGGTTGTGCTCCCCTCGGCCCACCTCCGGTGCCCATCTTATGGTATATAAGTCATTTTGACCTAGAAAAAATAAGGAGAGGACTTTCGGGACGGAGCGCCGCCGTCTCGAGGCGGAACTTGGGCAGGAGCACTTTTGCCCTTCGGCGGAGCGATTCCGCCGGGGGAACTTCCCTCCCGGAGGGGGAAATCATCATCATCACCAACAACTCTCCCATCTTGGGGAGGGAAATCTCCATCAACATCTTCAACAGCACCATCTCCTCTCAAACCCTAGTTCATTTCTTGTGTTCAATCTTTGTACCGGAACTATAGATTGGTGCTTGTGGGTGACTAGTAGTGTTGATAACATCTTGTAGTTGATTACTATATGGTTTATTTGGTGGAAGATTATATGTTCAGATCCAATATGCTATTTAATACCCCTCTGATCTTGAGCATGATTATCATTTGTGAGTAGTTACTTTTGTTCTTGAGGTCACGGGAGAAATCATGTTGCAAGTAATCATGTGAACTTGATATGTGTTCGATATTTTGATAGTGTGTATGTTGTGATTCCGTTAGTGGTGTCATGTGAACGTCGATTACATGACACTTCACCATATTTGGGCCTAAGGGAATGCATTGTGGAGTAGTTATTAGATGATGGGTTGCGAGAGTGACAGAAGCTTAAACCCTAGTTTATGCGCTATTCCGTAAGGGACAGATTGGATCCAAAAGTTTAATGCTATGGTTAGAATTTATTCTTAATACTTTTCTCGTAGTTGCGGATGCTTGCGAGGGGGTTAATCATAAGTAGGAGGTTTGTTCAAGTAAGAACAGCACCTAAGTACCGGTCCACCCACATATCAAATTATCAAAGTAGAGAACACGAATCGAACCAACATGATGAAAGTGACTAGATGAAATTCCCGTGTACCCTCAAGAACGCTTTGCTTATTATAAGAGACCTTTTTGGCCTGTCCTTTGCCTCAAAAGGATTGGGCTACCTTGCTGCACTTTTATTACTACTACCGTTACTTGCTCATTACAAATTATCTTGCTATCAAACTACTCTGCTACTTACAATTTTAGTACTTGCAGACATTTCCTTGCTGAAAACCACTTGTCTTTTCCTTCTGCTCCTCGTTGGGTTCGACACTCTTACTTATCGAAAAGGCTACAATTGATCCCATATACTTGTGGGTCATCACTGGGGTCACCTTATCTTGCTATGTCCTCAGGATCGTGTTTCCTTGTACTAACAATGCAGCTGAGTATGAAGCCCTCCTTCATTGTCTCCGTATGGCCAAGGAGATGAATCTCGGCCGGGTCAGATGCCTAGGTGATTCTGATTTGGTCACTCGGCAAGTTTCTGGTACTTGGGATTCAAAAGACCCCCTGATGGCAGCCTATCGGCAAGCAATGACCAACATTGCAGGCCATTTTGAAGGATATCAAGTGGACCACATCGATAGGCGGCTCAGTGAGGCAGCTGATGCTCTTTCACGACTCGGCTCTCAGCGTAAGCCAGTCCCTCCCAATGTATTCCTTGATGTTCTCCATAATCCTTCTGTTAAATTACCTTTAGAGGAAGATCTAGCTGTACCTGACCCGGAGGCACAACTAGTGGCGGCTCTTCGTGCTACCCCAGATTGGACGGTTCCTTATTTGGCTTATTTGACTCGAGGCGAGCTCCCTAAGGATGAGCTCATTGCTCGTTAGATCGTCCGACGTTCCAAGTCTATGACCATCGTTCATGGCAAGTTGCACAGAAGAAGCATCACCGGCGTTTTTCAACGATGTGTTTCACCTGATGAAGGCCGAGAAATCCTCAATAAGATTCATTCTGGCGACTTTGGTCATCATGCCTGCTCAAGATCATTGGTTGCGAAAGCCTTTCACCATGGTTTTTACTGGCTCGCGGCTTATGCAGATGCTGAGGAAATAGTGCGCAAGTGTGATGGTTACGAGAAGTTTGCCGGCCAGGCTCATGTGCCGGCTCAAGAGCTTTAGATGATTCCCATCACTTGGCCTTTTGCCGTCTGGGGGCTTGACATGGTTGGTCCGTTTAAATGGTCCAAGGACAAGAAAACCCACCATTTGGTTGTTGTTGATAAATTCACCAAGTGGGTTGAGGCAGAACCAGTAAGCAATTGTGATGCAGCAACAACAGTCAAGTTTTTGAAGAAGTTGATCTTTTGCTTTGGTTACCCGCACAACATCATCACTGATAATGGAACTAACCTATCCAAAGGAGCTATGAAGAAATTCTGTCAACAAGAACATATCCGGCTTGATGTGGCCTCAGTGGCGCACCCCCAGTCCAATCGTCAAGCAGAACATGCTAACCAAGAAATCTTACGAGGTATCAAGCCACGACTCATGGTTCCTCTTGAGCGCTGATTAGGACATGAATACCTTGGATACGACCAAAAATATTGCATACATGTATATTTGTGAGGTGATTTCTAATACAAACTATGCAATAATTTATTTGTGTCATCCACGTCAAAAATACTTCACAAACTTTTGTGCCATGTCTAATTGCAGGTGTCTGGGACATTTGTACAATTCACATATGAAGATAAGGGAAAAAGAGAAGTTTAGGTGCTGTTCAAAAAGTCCTCTCACGTCACTTTTGGGCCAAGAGAAGATATTCAACATTGCATCTCTGAATTGATTATTGCTGACCCTTTTTGCTACCATATCATAAGCCTTCCCAGCTCCACATACATCTACATCGTGCGTTTGACACCACCTGGCAATCGCTCTGTCCAAGCTTTGTGAGTTTTGACTACAAAGGTGATAGAGGCAAAGGTGTCCCGTCTTTCGATGAGAAGGTGATTATCGTTTCGGTGGAGTAGACTTTGACAATCCGACTACGAACGTGCGAGGACGTCGCGTCTTAGCAATCGCTAAACCAACTCCAAGAGGTTATTGACCACGCCGGAGCACGATCAACCTGACCACGAGGGTCTATTTCCTGCAAGCACACGATGAACAAGCAAGAAACTGAGATTGCAATCTGGATATTGCGAATATAAGATGAAAGCTTTATTGATCAAGGTGGGGTTCTGTGACGTCTTGGTCTGGTCGTTGAACACAAACGAAGTACGCGAAGTTGCAGCTATGGCGAACTTTTAATCTAAACAAAACCCCAGTCTAAACGACGCCCTAAGGGCTGTATATATGGAGGACGAAGGGGGGAATTTCGTGGCCCTTGGAGGAGGGATCCGAAACCAACCCTAACTCTTGTTTTCCCACACATACGAACTCTAAAAACAGCCTATACTTAAGTATTTCGAAATTACATGGGCCTGGCCCAATAATAAGGTGACGCAGCACCTATAATAGCCTCTGGACGAAATTTATGAAGTGGCATCTTGTATATTTCGTCCAAGGCTTCATGCACGCATTAAGGTGGCTTCAATGTCCTGAAATCATCACTTGTAACTCCGTTCTTGCTCCCCTTGCGCATGCCATCATCTCCATGCCTGGTCTTGCTCCAGTGTTCATCCCTCTTATCCATGCCAGGCCCTTCATTTGTAAGTAAGACAAATGTATCCAATTTAGGCAGCATCATATTCTCATGAACATTAGAATCATTACCAAGAAACGAAAGTACCTGATAATTTAATTGGCGTGCGCGAGCTCTAGTAATTGGTCCAGTGTATGTAACAGTAGGTGCTGTGGGTGTAACAATGGTATTGATGTCCTCATCATCCTCCCCTTCTTGAAATGAAGTCGTCCTCGACGGAAGCTCATCTTCCTCACCCAAATAAGGCTTCAAATCTGCAATATTAAAAGTGGGACTAACCCCAAAATCTGCAGGCAGCTCAAGTTTATATGCATTATCATTTATTTTCTCTAACACCTTAAATGGACCATCAACACGTGGCATTAGCTTTGATTTGCGCAAATCAGGAAATCTATCCTTACGCAAATGTAACCAAACAAGATCTCCAGGTGCAAAGACAACACGTTTTCTACCCTTATCTCCAGCAAGTTTATATTTTGCATTCATAAACTCAATGTTCTCCTTAGTTAACTCATGCATTTTTAAGATCAATTCAGCACGTTGTTTAGCATCAAAATTAACCTTCTCCGAAGATGGAAGAGGCAACAAATCAATAGGTGCACGAGGAAGGAAACAGTACACAATTTCAAAAGGACACATCTTAGTAGTAGAATGCAATGAACGATTATAAGCAAATTCAATATGAGGCAAGCATTCTTCCCACATTTTCTTGTTATTCTTCAAAACAGCCCTAAACATAGTAGACAATGTTCTATTGACTACTTCAGTTTGTCCATCAGTTTGGGGGTGACATGTAGTACTAAAAAGCAGTTTAGACCCCAACTTAGCCCATAAACATCTCCAAAAGTGGCTAAGAAATTTAGTATCACGATCTGAAACAATAGTATTTGGCACACCATGCAAGCGTATAATTTCACGAAAGAACAAATCAGCAACATTAACAGCATCATCGCTTTTATGACATGGTATAAAGTGTGCCATTTTCGAGAACCTATCCACGACAACAAATATGCTATCCCTCCCCTTCTTTGTTCGAGGTAAACCTAAAACAAAGTCCATAGATATATCCTCCCAAGGAACACTAGGTACAGGCAAAGGCATATATAAACCATGAGGATTGAGTCGTGACTTAGCTTTTTGACATGTAGTGCAGCGAGCAATAAAACGCTCAACATCCCGTCTCATCTTTGGCCAAAAGAAATGTGTAGCAAGTATATCCTCCGTCTTCTTCACGCCAAAGTGTCCCATTAATCCTCCTCCATGCGCCTCCTGCAACAACAAAAGACAAACAGAGCTAGCTGGAATGCATAGCTTGTTAGCACGAAACACAAATCCATCGTTAACGACGAACTTGTTCCATGTTCTCCCTTCCTTACAATTCTGCAATACATCTTTAAATTCAGCATCATGCACATATTGATCTTTGATGGTCTCCAAACCAAATATTTTAAAGTCAAGTTGTGAAAGCATAGTTGATAGAGGCGAGGGTGTCCCGATCTTTCGATGAGATGATAGCTATCGTTTTTAGTGGAGTAGACTTTGACGATCCGACTACGAACGTGCGAGGACGTCGCGCCTTAGCAATCGCTAAACCAACTCCGAGAGGTTATTGACCACGCCGGAGCACAATCAACCTGACCACGAGGGTCTATCTCCTGCAAGCAAATGAAGAACAAGCAAGAAACTAAGATTTGCAATCTGGATATTGCGAATATAAGATGAAAGCTTTATTGATCAAGGTGGGGTTCTGTGACGTCTTGGTCTGGTCGTTGAACACAAACGAAGTACGCGAAGTTGCAGCTATGGCGAACTTTTAATCTAAACAAAACCCAAAGTCTAAACGGTGCCCTAAGGGCTGTATATATGGAGGAAGAGGAGGGGATTTCGTGGCCCTTGAAGGAGGGGTCCGAAACCAACCCTATCTCTTGTTTCCCCACACATACGGACTCTAAAAACAGCCTATACTCAAGTATTTCGAAATTACATGGGCGTGGCCCAATAATAAGGTGACGCAGCACCTATAATAGCCTCTGGACGAAATTTATGAAGTGACATCTTGTATATTTCGTCCAAGGCTTCCTGCACTCATTATGGTGGCTTCAAAGTCCTGAAATCATCACTTGTAACTCCGTTCTTGTTCCCCTTGTGCATGCCATCATCTCCATGCTTGAACTTGCTCCAAGGTTCCTCTTTCTTGTCCAAGCTAGGCCCTTCATTTGTAAGCAAAACAAATGTATCCAATTTAGGCAGCATCATATTCTCATGAACTTTAGAATCATTACCAAGAAACGAAAATACCTGATATTTTAATTGGCGTGCGCGAGCTCTAGTAATTGGTCCAGTATGTATAGAAGCAGGGGTTGTGGGTGTAACAATGGTATTGATGTCCTCATCATCCTCCCCTTCTTGAAATGAAGTCGTCCTCGACGGAAGCTCATCTTCCTCACCCAAATAAGGCTTCAGATCTGCAATGTTAAAAGTGGGACTAACCCCAAAATCTGCAGGCAGCTCAAGTTTATATGCATTATCATTTATTTTCTCTAACACCTTAAAAGGACCATCAGCACGTGGCATTAGCTTTGATTTGCGCAAATAAGGAAATCTATCCTTACGCAAATGTAACCAAACAAGATCTCCAGGTGCAAACACAACATGTTTTCTACCCTTATCTCCAGCAAGTTTATATTTAGCATTCATACGCTCAATGTTCTCCTTAGTTAACTCATGCATTTTTAAGATCAATTCAGCACGTTGTTTAGCATCAAAATTAACCTTCTCCGAAGATGGAAGAGGCAACAAATCAATTGGTGCACGAGAAAGGAAACCATACACAATTTCAAAAGGACACATCTTAGTAGTAGAATGCAATGAACGATTATAAGCAAATTCAATATGAGGCAAGCATTCTTCCCACATTTTCTTGTTATTCTTCAAAACAGCCCTAAGCATAGTAGACAATGTTCTATTGACTACTTCAGTTTGTCCATCAGTTTGGGGGTGACATGTAGTACTAAAAAGCAGTTTAGTCCCCAACTTAGCCCATAAACATCTCCAAAAGTGGCTAAGAAATTTGGTATCACGATCTGAAACAATAGTATTTGGCACACCATGCAAGCGTATAATTTCACGAAAGAACAAATCAGCAACATTAACAGCATCATCGCTTTTATGACATTGTATAAAGTGTGCCATTTTCGAGAACCTATCCACGACAACAAATATGCTATCCCTCCCCTTCTTTGTTCGAGGTAAACCTAAAACAAAGTCCATAGATATATCCTCCCAAGGAACACTAGGTACAGGCAAAGGCATATATAAACCATGAGGATTGAGTCGTGACTTAGCTTTTTGACATGTAGTGCAGCGAGCAACAAAACGCTCAACATCCCGTCTCATCTTTGGCCAAAAGAAATGTGTAGCAAGTATATCCTCCGTCTTCTTCACGCCAAAGTGTCCCATTAATCCTCCTCCATGCGCCTCCTGCAACAACAAAAGACGAACGGAGCTAGCTGGAATGCATAGCTTGTTAGCACGAAACACAAATCCATCGTTAACGACGAACTTGTTCAATGTTCTCCCTTCCTTACAATTCTGCAATACATCTTTAAATTCAGCATCATGCACATATTGATCTTTGATGGTCTCCAAACCAAATATTTTAAAGTCAAGTTGTGAAAGCATAGTATAACGACGAGACAATGCATCAGCAATAACATTTTCTTTACCCTTCTTGTGTTTAATGACATAAGGGAAAGTCTCAATAAATTCAACCCATTTAGCATGTCTACGGTTCAGTTTTGCTTGACTTTTAATGTGTTTCAAAGATTCATGATCAGAATGTATAACAAATTCTTTGGGCCATAAATAATGTTGCCATGTTTCTAAGGTCCGAACAAGAGCATATAATTCTTTATCATAAGTAGAATAGTTCAGACTAGGCCAACTCAATTTTTCAGAAAAGTATGCAACAGGTTTGCCATCTTGTAATAAAACACCTCCTAATCCAATTCCACTAGCATCACATTCAAGCTCAAAAGTCTTATTAAAATCAGGAAGTTGGAGTAAAGGAGCATGTGTCAACTTATCTTTCAATACCGTGAAGGCTTCTTCCTGTGTGGTACCCCAAACAAAAGGCACATCCTTCTTTGTAAGCTCATTGAGAGGTGCAGCAATGGTGCTGAAATCTCTCACAAAACGCCTATAGAAACCAGCGAGTCCAAGAAAACTCCTCACTTGAGTGACCGTTTTGGGCTGTGGCCAACTCTCAATAGCTTCAATCTTGGCTTTATCAACTTCAATTCCCTGTGGAGTAACAACATAGCCAAGAAAAGATACTCGGTCGGTGCAAAAGGTGCACTTCCCAAGGTTACCAAACAAACGTGCATCACGTAAAGCAACAAAAACATCACGTAAATGTTCCAAATGTTCCTCCAAAGATCTGCTATAAATCAGTATATCATCAAAATAGACTACCACAAATCGTCCAATGAAAGCACGTAAAACTTCGTTCATTAATCTCATGAAAGTACTAGGTGCATTAGTTAACCCAAAAGGCATGACTAACCACTCATATAATCCAAACTTTGTTTTAAATGCTGTTTTCCATTCATCCCCCAATTTCATATGAATTTGATGGTATCCACTACGCAAATCAACTTTGGAGAATATTGTAGAGCCACTCAATTCATCAAGCATATCATCTAGTCTAGGAATAGGATGACGATAACGAATAGTAATATTATTAATGCCTCTACAATCAACACACATACGCGATGTACCATCCTTTTTCGGCACTAGAATAATAGGAACAACACAAGGACTAAGGGATTCGCGTATATAACCTTTGTCGAGCAACTCCTGGACTTGACGCATAATCTCCTTCGTCTCCTCTGGATTAGTACGGTATGGTGCACGGTTGGGTAGCGATGCACCGGGAATTAAGTCAATCTGATGCTCAATCCCTCGAATAGGTGGTAATCCCGGAGGCACATCTTGTGGAAAGACGTCGGCGAACTCCTGCAAAATGTTAGTAACAGCAGGAGGCAAAGAGGAAGGCATGTCCTCGAATGAAAATAATGCCTCTTTGCACACAAAAGCATAGCAAACAGATTTGCTGAAATCTAGATTATCAATATCAGATTTGGTGGCAAGTAAACATGCACTTTTCAATTTAATTTCAGAAGCAACACTAGATGGTTTATTATTAGGATTCATTTGTTGCTCAAATTCTTTTGCCACAATCTGATTTTCACTCTTATTTTGCTCCTGTTTTGCCTTACTAGCTCTATTAATATCATCTTTCAAAATAGAATCAGGAGACATAGGAAGCAAAGTAATATGTTTATCCTTATGAACAAGAGTATACTGATTGTTTCTACCATGGTGTACAGAACTTTTATCAAATTGCCATGGTCTACCAAGTAATAAGGAACATGCTTGCATGGGTACCACATCACAATCAACAAAATCAGCATACGTAGAGATACTAAAATGCACACGAACAGTACGTGTTATCTTAACCTTGCCGCTGTTGTTGAACCATTGGATATAGTAAGGATGTGGATGTGGTCTTGTGGTGAGAGAGAGCTTCTCCACCATCTCCATGCTAGCCAAGTTGTTGCAGCTCCCTCCATCTATGATGACGCGAACAGAACGTTCCTTCACAACTCCCTTTGTATGGAACAAATTATGCCTCTGATTTTGCTCAGCTTGTGTGACCTGCACACTCAAAACACGTTGAACAACTAAACATTCATACCTGTCAGCGTCTTCAGGAGCCATGTATTGCGTCTCTTGTGCAGAATCATCTCCACCGTGTTCTTCACGTGTAATGAGAGCCAAAGTCTCCTCATCATAGTCACTAGCGGACTCATACCCACCATCCTCGGTAGCAATCATCACACGCTGAGATTTGCATTCTCTTGCATAATGACCTCTTCCCTTACAACGACGACAAATAATATCACTTGTGTGCCTTGTTGATGCCATGGAAGAAGAAGAACTCTGTGCAGGCCCGGTAGGTGTGCTCTTGGCAGATAGTGGTGGTTGCGCCTGCTTCCTTGTATCACGGCTAGAGGTGGCAGCTGATGGAAGTGTCGGTGCAGTAGAATGTGTGGAAGTAGAGGATGCACGCTGATGAGGACATCAATACCATTGTTACACCCACAGCCCCTGCTTCTATACATACTGGACCAATTACTAGAGCTCACGCACGCCAATTAAATTATCAGGTACTTTCGTTTCTTGGTAATGATTCTAAAGTTCATGAGAATATGATGCTGCCTAAATTGGATACATTTGTTTTGCTTACAAATGAAGGGCCTAGCTTGGACAAGAAAGAGGAACCTTGGAGCAAGTTCAAGCATGGAGATGATGGCATGCGCAAGGGGAACAAGAACGGAGTTACAAGTGATGATTTCAGGACTTTGAAGCCACCATAAGGAGTGCAGGAAGCCTTGGACGAAATATACAAGATGCCACTTCATAAATTTCGTCCAGAGGCTATTATAGGTGCGGCGTCACCTTATTATTGGGCCAGGCCCATGTAATTTCGAAATACTTGAGTATAGGCTGTTTTTAGAGTCCGTATGTGTGGGGAAACAAGAGATAGGGTTGGTTTCGGACCCCTCCTTCAAGGGCCACGAAATCCCCCCCTCTTCCTCCATATATACAGCCCTTAGGGCACCGTTTAGACTTTGGGTTTTGTTTAGATTAAAAGTTCGCCATAGCTGCAACTTCGCGTACTTCGTTTGTGTTCAACGACCAGACCAAGACGTCACAGAACCCCACCTTGATCAATAAAGCTTTCATCTTATATTCGCAATATCCAGATTGCAAATCTTAGTTTCTTGCTTGTTCTTCGTTTGCTTGCAGGAGATAGACCCTCGTGGTCAGGTTGATTGTGCTCCGGCGTGGTCAATAACCTCTCGGAGTTGGTTTAGCGATTGCTAAGGCGCGACGTCCTCGCACGTTCGTAGTCGGATCATCAAAGTCTACTCCACCAAAAACGATAGCTATCATCTCATCGAAAGATCGGGACACCCTCGCCTCTATCAATTGGTACGGTATGGCGCACGGTTTGGCAACGAAGCACCGGGAATTAAGTCAATCTGATGCTCAATCCCGCGAATAGGTGGTAATCCCGGTGGCACGTCTTGTGGAAAGACGTCAGCGAACTCCTGCAAAATGTTAGTGAGAGGAAGGCACGTCCTCGAATGAAAATAACGCCTCTTTGCACACAAAAGCATAGCAAACAGAATTGCTGAAATCTAGATCATCAATATCAGATTTGGTGGCAGGTAAGCATGCACTTTTCAATTTAATTTCAGAAGCAACACTAGATGGTTTATTATTAGGCTTCATTTGTTGCTCAAATTCTTTTGCCACAATCTGATTTTCACTCTTATTTTTCTCCTGTTTTGCTTTACTAGCTCTATTAATATCATCTTTCAAAATAGAATCAGGAGTCATAGGAAGCAAAGTAATATGTTTATCCTTATGAACAAGAGTATACTGATTGTTTCTACCATGGTGTACAGAATTTTTATCAAATTGCCATGGTCTACCAAGTAATAATGAACATGCTTGCATGGGTACCACATCACAATCAACATAATCAGCATATGTAGAGATACTAAAATGCACACGAACAGTACGTGTTACCTTAACCTTGCCGCTGTTGTTGAACCATTGGATATAGTAAGGATGTGGATGTGGTCTTGTGGTGAGAGATAGCTTCTCCACCATCTCCATGCTAGCCAAGTTGTTGCAGCTCCCTCCATCTATGATGACGCGAACAGAACGTTCCTTCACAACTCCCTTTGTATGGAACAAATTATGCCTCTGATTTTGCTCAGCTTGTGTGACCTGCACACTCAAAACACGTTGAGCAACTAAACATTCATACCTGTCAGCGTCTTCAGGAGCCATGTATTGCGTCTCATGATAAGAGTCATCTCCACCGTGTTCTTCACTTGTAATAAGAGCCAAAGTCTCCTCATCATAGTCACTAGCGGACTCATACCCACCATCCTCGGTAGCAATCATGACACGCTGAGATTTGCATTCTCTCGCATAATGACCTCTTCCCTTACAACGACGACAAATAATATCACTTGTGTGCCCTGTTGATGCCATGGAAGAAGAAGAACTCTGTGCAGGCCCGGTAGGTGTGCTCTTGGCAGATAGTGGTGGTTGTGCCTGCTTCCTTGTATCACGGCTGGAGGTGGCAGCTGATGGAGGTGTCGGTGCAGTAGAATGTGTGGAAGTAGAGGATGCACGCGGTGTCCACGATGAAGGTCGACCTGCAGAAAAGTTAGTCCGCGCCAATGCCTGTCGATCCTGCACTTCACGTTCAGCTTTACAAGCAAGATGGAATAAACGAGTGATATTATTATACTCCTTATACTCTAGAATGGTCTGAATCTCTCTATTTAATCCACCCATAAAACGTGCAAGCATAGCTTCATTCTCCTCAACAATACCACATCTAATCATGCCAGTTTGTAATTCCTGATAATATTCTTCTACAGAATTTTTTCCTTGTCTTAAGCGCTGCAATTTTTGAAGTAATTCACGTTGATAATATGGTGGAACCCAACGAGTACGCATAGCAGCTTTCAAAGCAGCCCAAGTAGTTGGAATAGGATATAATCTACAATGTTCAGACCACCATACACATGCAAAACTAGTAAAAGCACAAACAGCAGCAGCAACACGTCTCTCCTCGGGATATTGTAAACATGTAAAACGTTGTTCAGTTTCTAACTCCCAAGTAAGATATATATCAGGAACATATCTACCCTCAAATGGTGGAATATTCAATTTCAGTTTAGGAAGATGGTCATGATCTCGTACCTGGGCTGGTAATGCAGCCCTACCATTGCGATTATTTGCATGTGGACGACCTGGTGGTGGTGGTTGCACGTAGTTCTGATTTTGATCAACCTCATCCTCGTAATCGCCCGCATAATCGTCCTCCTCAGCGGCAGCAGGAGCCATAGAAGCATCAAGAGTAGGTGCAGCGGCACCAGAAGTTTGACCAGGCTCAAGGGGAACGCGCTGTGCTCGTCCCACTTGATTTGGAAGGCGACGTTGTTGTTGTTGTAGAGGTGCGACAGGTGCAGCCGGCGGTGGTTGTGGAAGACACGCGAGCAATTCATTAAACTTGTTATCGAGCTTTGTTTCGAACGTCTTCTCAATTCCATCTATCTTCTCCATGGCCTCTTCAAATCTGTTTAGCACATCTTGCACCTGTCCACTCATCATTTGCTGAAATTTATCATGTAGCTGTTTGTTCGTCATGTTCTCCCAATCAGTCTCATCAGCTTGTGATCCTGCCATGGTTAGCAGCAATAGAAACACACAAGAATATGATCCTAGAGACTACTAGGAAGTGGTGGTGGTGTATCACAAATCCGTCAAGCGAATCTCAAATGCTTACCAGTTCTTACCCAGCAGCAGGTGGTGATCGGCCACCGTTGTAGTCAAAACTCTCAAAGATTGGACAGAGCGATTGCCAGGTGGTGTCAAACGCACGACGTAGATGTATGTGGAGCTGGGAAGGCTTATGATATGGTAGCAAAAATGTCAGCAATAATCAATTCAGAGATGCAAAGTTGAATAAACGCTCAGCGACGGTACTGTGCTGGTCCTAGGCTAGACCGTGCTAGAGACGCGAGCCTAGAACACTATTAAAATCACGGCGCTGCACGTAAACAAGGGAGGAGCACACTCTGAATTTTTTTTTCTCTTTTTTTTTCTTTTCTTTTTTTTTTTTGCACTTTTTTTCTTCTTTTTTTTGCTCCGCAACATTTTTTTTTCGAAAAAGTCTACAAATGGTCTAAAAACTGCCTAGCCAGAATTTTCCAGACTTAGGTTTTTTTTTTGAAACTGGAACTATTTTTCTTCTGCGGGTAGTACGAAAGTTCGGGAGTCCTACTCTGTCACGACTCGGAGTATGGCGTGATCTGGAAATCCAAAACAGAGTAACAAAATACTGGACTCGGACTAGGACTGGTGGCGGAGATGAATCTGGTGGAACTCGGACTGGTGGCGGCGATGAATCTGGTGGAACTCGGACTGGTGGCGGATATATGTTGCAGGTGGACTCGGATTGGCGTGATGGCGGCGGATAGGTGGTGGCATATAGGGACTCGAATTGGCGGTGAATATGTGGTGGTGGTATATGGCAGCGGCGATGAAGTTGGTGCGGTGGTGGTATATGGTAGCGGCGACGTGACAACCTGTGAACAGAACTCGAAACTCTAAAGGACTAGACGCTAAGACCAGCAACTTGACACGACGATGCAACCGCAAATTCAACAAAACAAATACAGAAAAGATTATGCAAAGGCTCAGATTGGTTCGGATATGATGAACTAACCCTAATTTTTTTTTGTCTTTTTCGTGGACTCTAGGTATGAAGAACAGACTCGATCTAAACTACGAAAAACTGTAAAATCTCACCGAGCAACCTGGAAATCTGATACCACTTGATAGAGGCAAAGGTGTCCCGTCTTTCGATGAGAAGGTGATTATCGTTTCGGTGGAGTAGACTTTGACAATCCGACTACGAACGTGCGAGGACGTCGCGCCTTAGCAATCGCTAAACCAACTCCAAGAGGTTACTGACCACGCCGGAGCATGATCAACCTGACCACGAGGGTCTATTTCCTGCAAGCACACGAAGAACAAGCAAGAAACTGAGATTGCAATCTGGATATTGCGAATATAAGATGAAAGCTTTATTGATCAAGGTGGGGTTCTGTGACGTCTTGGTCTGGTCGTTGAACACAAACGAAGTACGCGAAGTTGCAGCTATGGCGAACTTTTAATCTAAACAAAACCCCAGTCTAAACGACGCCCTAAGGGCTGTATATATGGAGGAAGAAGGGGGAAATTTCGTGGCCCTTGGAGGAGGGATCCGAAACCAACCCTAACTCTTGTTTTCCCACACATACGGACTCTAAAAACAGCCTATACTTAAGTATTTCGAAATTACATGGGCCTGGCCCAATAATAAGGTGACGCAGCACCTATAATAGCCTCTGGACGAAATTTATGAAGTGGCATCTTGTATATTTCGTCCAAGGCTTCATGCACGCATTAAGGTGGCTTCAATGTCCTGAAATCATCACTTGTAACTCCGTTCTTGTTCCCCTTGCGCATGCCATCATCTCCATGCTTGAACTTGCTCCAGTGTTCATCCCTCTTATCCATGCCAGGCCCTTCATTTGTAAGTAAGACAAATGTATCCAATTTAGGCAGCATCATATTCTCATGAACATTAGAATCATTACCAAGAAACGAAAGTACCTGATAATTTAATTGGCGTGCGCGAGCTCTAGTAATTGGTCCAGTGTATGTAACACTAGGTGCTGTGGGTGTAACAATGGTATTGATGTCCTCATCAAAAGGTTGCCGATCACCACCTGTTGCTGGGTAAGAACTAGTAAGAATTTGAGATTTGCTTGACGGATTTGTGACACCACACCACCACCACTTTCTAGTAGTCTGTAGGATCATATTCTTGTGTGTTTCTCTTGCTGCTAACCATGGCAGGATCACAAGCCGACGAGACTGACTGGGAGAACATGACGAACAAAGAGTTACATGATAAGTTTCAGCAAATGATGAGTGGACAGGTGGAAGATGTGCTAAACAGATTTGAAGAGGCCATGGAGAAGATAGATGGCATTGAGAAGGCGTTCGAAACAAAGCTCGATAACAAGTTTAATGAATTGCTCGCGCGTCTTCCACAACCACCGCCCGCTGCACCTGTCGCACCTCTACAGCAACAACAACACCAACATCGCCTTCCAAATCAAGTGGGACGAGCACTACGCGTTCCCCTTGAGCCTGGTCAAACTTCTGGTGCCGCTGTACCTACTGTTGATGCTTCTGTTGCTCCTGCTGCTACTGCAGAGGTGGAGGACTATTACGAGGATGAGGTTGATCAAAATCAGAACTACGTGCAACCACCAGCACCACCACCAGCAGGTCGACCTCATGCATATTATCGCAATGGTAGGGCTGCAGCACCACCTCAGGTACGAGATCATGACCATATTCCTAAACTGAAATTGAATATTCCACCATTTGAGGGTAGATATGTTCCTGATATATATCTTACTTGGGAGTTAGAAACTGAACAACGTTTTACATGTTTACAATATCCCGAGGAGAGACGGGTTGCTGCTGCTGTTTGTGCTTTCACTAGTTTTGCATGTGTATGGTGGTCTGAACATTGTAGATTATATCCTATTCCAGCTACTTGGGCTGCTTTGAAAACTGCTATGCGTACTCGTTGGGTTCCACCATATTATCAACGTGAATTACTTCAAAAATTGCAGCGCTTAAGACAAGGAAAAAATTCTGTAGAAGAATATTATCAGGAATTACAAACTGGCATGATTAGATGTGGTATTGTTGAGGAGAATGAAGCTATGCTTGCATGTTTCATGGGTGGATTAAATAGAGAGATTCAGACCATTCTAGAGTATAAGGAGTATAATAATATCACTCGTTTATTCCATCTTGCTTAAAAAGCTGAACGTGAAGTGCAGGATCGACAGGCATTGGCGCGAACTAATTTTTCTGCAGGTCGATCTTCATCATGGACACCGCGTGCCTCCTCTACTCCCACACGTCCTATTGCAGCACCACTGACTTCAGCCGCCAATTCCAACCGAGATACAAGAAAACAGGCACCACCACCACCATCTGCCAAGAGTACACCTTCTGGGCCTGCCCAGAGCTCTTCTTCATCTATGGCATCAACAGGGCACACACATGATATTATTTGTCGTCGTTGTAAGGGAAGAGGTCATTATGCGAGAGAATGCCAATCTTTGCGTGTTATGATTGCTACTGAGGATGGTGGGTATGAGTCCGCTAGTGACTATGATGAGGAGACTTTGGCTTTTATTACAAGTGAAGAACACGGTGGAAATGATTCTGATCATGAGACGCAATACATGGCTCCTGAAGACGCTGACAGGTATGAATGTTTAGTTGCTCAACGTGTTTTGAGTGTGCAGGTCACACAAGTGAGCAAAATCAGAGGCATAATTTGTTCCATACAAGGGAGTTGTGAAGGAACGTTCTGTTCGCGTCATCATAGATGGAGGGAGCTGCAACAACTTGGCTAGCATGGAGATGGTGGAGAAGCTATCTCTCACCACAAGACCACATCCACATCCTTACTATATCCAATGGTTCAACAACAACGGCAAGGTTAAGGTAACACGTACTGTTCGTGTGCATTTTAGTATCTCTACATATGCTGATTATGTTGATTGTGATGTGGTACCCATGCAAGCATGTTCCTTATTACTTGGTAGACCATGGCAATTTGATACAAATTCTGTACACCATGGTAGAAACAATCAGTATACTCTTGTTCATAAGGATAAACATATTACTTTGCTTCCTATGACTCCTGATTCTATTTTGAAAGATGATACTAATAGAGCTAGTAAAGCAAAACAGGAGAAAAATAAGAGTGAAAATCAGATTGTGGCAAAAGAATTTGAGCAACAAATGAAGCCTAATAATAAACCATCTAGTGTTGCTTCTGAAATTAAATTGAAAAGTGCATGTTTACTTGCCACCAAATCTGATATTGATGAGCTAGATTTCAGCAAATCTGTTTGCTATGCTTTTGTGTGCAAAGAGGCGTTATTTTCATTCGAGGACGTGCCTTCCTCTTTGCCTCCTGCTGTCACTAACATTTTGCAGGAGTTCGCTGATGTCTTTCCACAAGAAGTGCCACCGGGATTACCACCTATTCGCGGGATTGAGCATCAGATTGACTTAATTCCCGGTGCTTCACTGCCAAACCGTGCGCCATACCGTACCAATCCAGAGGAGACGAAGGAGATTATGCGTCAAGTACAGGAGCTGCTCGACAAAGGTTATATACGCGAATCTCTTAGTCCTTGTGCTGTTCCTATTATACTAGTGCCAAAAAAGGATGGTACATCACGTATGTGTGTTGATTGTAGAGGCATTAATAATATTACTATTCGCTATCGTCATCCTATTCCTAGGCTAGATGATATGCTTGATGAATTGAGTGGATCTACAATATTCTCCAAAGTTGATTTGCGTAGTGGATACCATCAAATTCGTATGAAATTGGGAGATTAATGGAAAACAACATTTAAAACTAAGTTTGGTTTATATGAATGGTTAGTCATGCCTTTTGGGTTAACTAATGCACCTAGTACTTTCATGAGATTAATGAACAAAGTTTTACGTGCTTTCATTGGACGATTTGTGGTAGTTTACTTTGATGATATATTGATTTATAGCAGATCTTTGGAGGAACATTTGGAACATTTACGTGCTGTTTTTGTTGCTCTATGTGATGCACGTTTGTTTGGTAACCTTGGGAAGTGCACCTTTTGCACCGACCGAGTATCTTTTCTTGGCTATGTTGTTACTCCACAGGGAATTGAAGTTGATAATGCCAAGATTGAAGCTATTGAGAGTTGGCCGCAGCCCAAAACGGTCACACAAGTGATAGAGGCGAGGGTGTCCCGATCTTTCGATGAGATGATAGTTATCGTTTTTGGTGGAGTAGACTTTGACGATCCGACTACGAACGTGCGAGGACGTCGCGCCTTAGCAATCGCTAAACCAACTCCGAGAGGTTATTGACCACGCCGGAGCACAATCAACCTGACCACGAGGGTCTATCTCCTGCAAGTAAACGAAGAACAAGCAAGAAACTAAGATTTGCAATCTGGATTTTGCGAATATAAGATGAAAGCTTTATTGATCAAGGTGGGGTTCTGTGACGTCTTGGTCTGGTCGTTGAACACAAACGAAGTACGCGAAGTTGCAGCTATGGCGAACTTTTAATCTAAACAAAACCCAAAGTCTAAACGGTGCCCTAAGGGCTGTATATATGGAGGAAGAGGAGGGGATTTCGTGGCCCTTGAAGGAGGGGTCCGAAACCAACCCTATCTCTTGTTTCCCCACACATACGGACTCTAAAAACAGCCTATACTCAAGTATTTCGAAATTACATGGGCCTGGCCCAATAATAAGGTGACGCAGCACCTATAATAGCCTCTGGACAAAATTTATGAAGTGACATCTTGTATATTTCGTCCAAGGCTTCCTGCACTCATTATGGTGGCTTCAAAGTCCTGAAATCATCACTTGTAACTCCGTTCTTGTTCCCCTTATGCATGCCATCATCTCCATGCTTGAACTTGCTCCAAGGTTCCTCTTTCTTGTCCAAGCTAGGCCCTTCATTTGTAAGCAAAACAAATGTATCCAATTTAGGCAGCATCATATTCTCATGAACTTTAGAATCATTACCAAGAAACGAAAGTACCTGATATTTTAATTGGCGTGCGCGAGCTCTAGTAATTGGTCCAGTATGTATAGAAGCAGGGGTTGTGGGTGTAACAATGGTATTGATGTCCTCATCATCCTCCCCTTCTTGAAATGAAGTCGTCCTCGACGGAAGCTCATCTTCCTCACCCAAATAAGGCTTCAGATCTGCAATGTTAAAAGTGGGACTAACCCCAAAATCTGCAGGCAGCTCAAGTTTATATGCATTATCATTTATTTTCTCTAACACCTTAAAAGGACCATCAGCACGTGGCATTAGCTTTGATTTGAGCAAATCAGGAAATCTATCCTTACGCAAATGTAACCAAACAAGATCTCCAGGTGCAAACACAGCATGTTTTCTACCCTTATCTCCAGCAAGTTTATATTTAGCATTCATACGCTCAATGTTCTCCTTAGTTAACTCATGCATTTTTAAGATCAATTCAGCACGTTGTTTAGCATCAAAATTAACCTTCTCCGAAGATGGAAGAGGCAACAAATCAATTGGTGCACGAGGAAGGAAACCATACACAATTTCAAAAGGACACATCTTAGTAGTAGAATGCAATGAACGATTATAAGCAAATTCAATATGAGGCAAGCATTCTTCCCACATTTTCTTGTTATTCTTCAAAACAGCCCTAAGCATAGTAGACAATGTTCTATTGACTACTTCAGTTTGTCCATCAGTTTGGGGGTGACATGTAGTACTAAAAAGCAGTTTAGTCCCCAACTTAGCCCATAAACATCTCCAAAAGTGGCTAAGAAATTTAGTATCACGATCTGAAACAATAGTATTTGGCACACCATGCAAGCGTATAATTTCACGAAAGAACAAATCAGCAACATTAACAGCATCATCGCTTTTATGACATGGTATAAAGTGTGCCATTTTCGAGAACCTATCCACGACAACAAATATGCTATCCCTCACCTTCTTTGTTCGAGGTAAACCTAAAACAAAGTCCTCGAATGAAAATAACGCCTCTTTGCACACAAAAGCATAGCAAACAGAATTGCTGAAATCTAGATCATCAATATCAGATTTGGTGGCAAGTAAGCATGCACTTTTCAATTTAATTTCAGAAGCAACACTAGATGGTTTATTATTAGGCTTCATTTGTTGCTCAAATTCTTTTGCCACAATCTGATTTTCACTCTTATTTTTCTCCTGTTTTGCTTTACTAGCTCTATTAATATCATCTTTCAAAATAGAATCAGGAGTCATAGGAAGCAAAGTAATATGTTTATCCTTATGAACAAGAGTATACTGATTGTTTCTACCATGGTGTACAGAATTTTTATCAAATTGCCATGGTCTACCAAGTAATAATGAACATGCTTGCATGGGTACCACATCACAATCAACATAATCAGCATATGTAGAGATACTAAAATGCACACGAACAGTATGTGTTACCTTAACCTTGCCGCTGTTGTTGAACCATTGGATATAGTAAGGATGTGGATGTGGTCTTGTGGTGAGAGATAGCTTCTCCACCATCTCCATGCTAGCCAAGTTGTTGCAGCTCCCTCCATCTATGATGACGTGAACAGAACGTTCCTTCACAACTCCCTTTGTATGGAACAAATTATGCCTCTGATTTTGCTCAGCTTGTGTGACCTGCACACTCAAAACACGTTGAGCAACTAAACATTCATACCTGTCAGCGTCTTCAGGAGCCATGTATTGCGTCTCATGATCAGAATCATCTCCACCGTGTTCTTCACTTGTAATAAGAGCCAAAGTCTCCTCATCATAGTCACTAGCGGACTCATACCCACCATCCTCAGTAGCAATCATAACACGCGGAGATTGGCATTCTCTCGCATAATGACCTCTTCCCTCACAACGACGACAAATAATATCATGTGTGTGCCCTGTTGATGCCATAGATGAAGAAGAGCTCTGGGCAGGCCCAGAAGGTGTACTCTTGGCAGATGGTGGTGGTCGTGCCTGTTTTCTTATATCTCAGTTGGAATTGGCGGCTGAAGTCAGTGGTGCCGCAGTTGGACGTGTGGGAGTAGAGGAGGCACGCGGTGTCCATGATGAAGATCGACCTGCAGAAAAATTAGTTCGCGCCAATGCCTGTCGATCCTGCACTTCACGTTCAGCTTTACAAGCAAGATGGAATAAACGAGTGATATTATTATACTCCTTATACTCTAGAATGGTCTGAATCTCTCTATTTAATCCACCCATGAAACGTGCAAGCATAGCTTCATTCTCCTCAACAATACCACATCTAATCATGCCAGTTTGTAATTCCTGATAATATTCTTCTACAGAATTTTTTCCTTGTCTTAAGCGCTGCAATTTTTGAAGTAATTCACGTTGATAATATGGTGGAACCCAACGAGTACGCATAGCAGTTTTCAAAGCAGCCCACGTGATAGAGGCGAGGGTGTCCCGATCTTTCGATGAGATGATAGCTATCGTTTTTGGTGGAGTAGACTTTGACGATCCGACTACGAACGTGCGAGGACGTCGCGCCTTAGCAATCGCTAAACCAACTCCGAGAGGTTATTGACCACCCCGGAGCACAATCAACCTGACCACGAGGGTCTATCTCCTGCAAGCAAACGAAGAACAAGCAAGAAACTAAGATTTGCAATCTGGATATTGCGAATATAAGATGAAAGCTTTATTGATCAAGGTGGGGTTCTGTGACGTCTTGGTCTGGTCGTTGAACACAAACGAAGTACGCGAAGTTGCAGCTATGGCGAACTTTTAATCTAAACAAAACCCAAAGTCTAACCGGTGCCCTAAGGGCTGTATATATGGAGGAAGAGGAGGGGATTTCGTGGCCCTTGAAGGAGGGGTCCGAAACCAACCCTATCTCTTGTTTCCCCACACATACGGACTCTAAAAACAGCCTATACTCAAGTATTTCGAAATTACATGGGCCTGGCCCAATAATAAGGTGACGCAGCACCTATAATAGCCTCTGGACGAAATTTATGAAGTGACATCTTGTATATTTCGTCCAAGGCTTCCTGCACTCATTATGGTGGCTTCAAAGTCCTGAAATCATCACTTGTAACTCCGTTCTTGTTCCCCTTGTGCATGCCATCATCTCCATGCTTGAACTTGCTCCAAGGTTCCTCTTTCTTGTCCAAGCTAGGCCCTTCATTTGTAAGCAAAACAAATGTATCCAATTTAGGCAGCATCATATTCTCAGGAACAGCACAAGGACTAAGGGATTCGCGTATATAACCTTTGTCGAGCAACTCCTGTACTTGACGCATAATCTCCTTCGTCTCCTCTGGATTGGTACGGTATGGCGCACGGTTTGGCAACGAAGCACCGGGAATTAAGTCAATCTGATGCTCAATCCCGCGAATAGGTTGTAATCCCGGTGGCACGTCTTGTGGAAAGACGTCAGCGAACTCCTGCAAAATGTTAGTGACCGCAGGAGGCAAAGAGGAAGGCACGTCCTCGAATGAAAATAACGCCTCTTTGCACACAAAAGCATAGCAAACAGAATTGCTGAAATCTAGATCATCAATATCAGATTTGGTGGCAAGTAAGCATGCACTTTTCAATTTAATTTCAGAAGCAACACTAGATGGTTTATTATTAGGCTTCATTTGTTGCACAAATTCTTTTGCCACAATCTGATTTTCACTCTTATTTTTCTCCTGTTTTGCTTTACTAGCTCTATTAATATCATCTTTCAAAATAGAATCAGGAGTCATAGGAAGCAAAGTAATATGTTTATCCTTATGAACAAGAGTATACTGATTGTTTCTACCATGGTGTACAGAATTTTTATCAAATTGCCATGGTCTACCAAGTAATAATGAACATGCTTGCATGGGTACCACATCACAATCAACATAATCAGCATATGTAGAGATACTAAAATGCACACGAACAGTACGTGTTACCTTAACCTTGCCGCTATTGTTGAACCATTGGATATAGTAAGGATGTGGATGTGGTCTTGTGGTGAGAGATAGCTTCTCCACCATCTCCATGCTAGCCAAGTTGTTGCAGCTCCCTCCATCTATGATGACGCGAACAGAACGTTCCTTCACAACTCCCTTTGTATGGAACAAATTATGCCTCTGATTTTGCTCAGCTTGTGTGACCTACACACTCAAAACACGTTGAGCAACTAAACATTCATACCTGTCAGCGTCTTCAGGAGCCATGTATTGCGTCTCATGATCAGAATCATCTCCACCGTGTTCTTCACTTGTAATAAGAGCCAAAGTCTCCTCATCATAATCACTAGCGGACTCATACCCACCATCCTCAGTAGCAATCATAACACGCGGAGATTGGCATTCTCTCGCATAATGACCTCTTCCCTTACAACGACGACAAATAATATCATGTTTGTGCCCTGTTGATGCCATAGATGAAGAAGAGCTCTGGGCAGGCCCAGAAGGTGTACTCTTGGCAGATGGTGGTGGTGGTGCCTGTTTTCTTGTATCTCGGTTGGAATTGGCGGCTGAAGTCAGTGGTGCCGCAGTAGGACGTGTGGGAGTAGAGGAGGCACGCGGTGTCCATGATGAAGATCGACCTGCAGAAAAATTAGTTCGCGCCAATGCCTGTCGATCCTGCACTTCACGTTCAGCTTTACAAGCAAGATGGAATAAACGAGTGATATTATTATACTCCTTATACTCTAGAATGGTCTGAATCTCTCTATTTAATCCACCCATGAAACATGCAAGCATAGCTTCATTCTCCTCAACAATACCACATCTAATCATGCCAGTTTGTAATTCCTGATAATATTCTTCTACAGAATTTTTTCCTTGTCTTAAGCGCTGCAATTTTTGAAGTAATTCATGTTGATAATATGGTGGAACCCAACGAGTACGCATAGCAGTTTTCAAAGCAGCCCACGTAGCTGGAATAGGATATAATCTACAATGTTCAGACCACCATACACATGCAAAACTAGTGAAAGCACAAACAGCAGCAGCAACACGTCGTTCCTCGGGATATTGTAAACATGTAAAACGTTGTTCAGTTTCTAACTCCCAAGTAAGATATATATCAGGAACATATGATGAGGACATCAATACCATTGTTACACCCACAGCCCCTGCTTCTATACATACTGGACCAATTACTAGAGCTCGCGCACGCCAATTAAAATATCAGGTACTTTCGTTTCTTGGTAATGATTCTAAAGTTCATGAGAATATGATGCTGCCTAAATTGGATACATTTGTTTTGCTTACAAATGAAGGGCCTAGCTTGGACAAGAAAGAGGAACCTTGGAGCAAGTTCAAGCATGGAGATGATGGCATGCACAAGGGGAACAAGAACGGAGTTACAAGTGATGATTTCAGGACTTTGAAGCCACCATAATGAGTGCAGGAAGCCTTGGACGAAATATACAAGATGTCACTTCATAAATTTCGTCCAGAGGCTATTATAGGTGCTGCGTCACCTTATTATTGGGCCAGGCCCATGTAATTTCGAAATACTTGAGTATAGGCTGTTTTTAGAGTCCGTATGTGTGGGGAAACAAGAGATAGGGTTGGTTTCGGACCCCTCCTTCAAGGGCCACGAAATCCCCTCCTCTTCCTCCATATATACAGCCCTTAGGGCACCGTGTAGACTTTGGGTTTTGTTTAGATTAAAAGTTCGCCATAGCTGCAACTTCGCGTACTTCGTTTGTGTTCAACGACCAGACCAAGACGTCACAGAACCCCACCTTGATCAATAAAGCTTTCATCTTATATTCGCAATATCCAGATTGCAAATCTTAGTTTCTTGCTTGTTCTTCGTTTGCTTGCAGGAGATAGACCCTCGTGGTCAGGTTGATTGTGCTCCGGCGTGGTCAATAACCTCTCGGAGTTGGTTTAGCGATTGCTAAGGCGCGACGTCCTCGCACGTTCGTAGTCGGATCGTCAAAGTCTACTCCACCAAAAACGATAGCTATCATCTCATCGAAAGATCGGGACACCCTCGCCTCTATCATTACCCTTCTTGTGTTTAATGACATAAGGGAAAGTCTCAATAAATTCAACCCATTTAGCATGTCTACGGTTCAGTTTTGCTTGACTTTTAATGTGTTTCAAAGATTCATGATCAGAATGTATAACAAATTCTTTGGGCCATAAATAATGTTGCCATGTTTCTAAGGTCCGAACAAGAGCATATAATTCTTTATCATAAGTAGAATAGTTCAGACTAGGCCCACTCAATTTTTCAGAAAAGTATGCAACAGGTTTGCCATCTTGTAATAAAACACCTCCTAATCCAATTCCACTAGCATCACATTCAAGCTCAAAAGTCTTATTAAAATCAGGAAGTTGGAGTAAAGGAGCATGTGTCAACTTATCTTTCAATACCGTGAAGGCTTCTTCCTGTGAGGTACCCCAAACAAAAGGCACATCCTTCTTTGTAAGCTCATTGAGAGGTGCAGCAATGGTGCTGAAATCTCTCAAAAAACGCCTATAGAAACCAGCGAGTCCAAGAAAACTCCTCACTTGAGTGACCGTTTTGGGCTGTGGCCAACTCTCAATAGCTTCAATCTTGGCTTTATCAACTTCAATTCCCTGGGGAGTAACAACATAGCCAAGAAAAGATACTCGGTCGGTGCAAAAGGTGCACTTCCCAAGGTTACCAAACAAACGTGCATCACGTAAAGCAATAAAAACAGCACGTAAATGTTCCAAATGTTCCTCCAAAGATCTGCTATAAATCAGTATATCATCAAAATAGACTACCACAAATCGTCCAATGAAAGCACGTAAAACTTCGTTCATTAATCTCATGAAAGTACTAGGTGCATTAGTTAACCCAAAAGGCATGACTAACCACTCATATAATCCAAACTTTGTTTTAAATGCTGTTTTCCATTCATCCCCCAATTTCATACGAATTTGATGGTATCCACTATGCAAATCAACTTTGGAGAATATTGTAGAGCCACTCAATTCATCAAGCATATCATCTAGTCTAGGAATAGGATGACGATAATGAATAGTAATATTATTAATGCCTCTACAATCAACACACATACGCGATGTACCATCCTTTTTCGGCACTAGAATAATAGGAACAGCACAAGGACTAAGGGATTCGCGTATATAACCTTTGTCGAGCAACTCCTGTACTTGACGCATAATCTCCTTCGTCTCCTCTGGATTGGTACGGTATGGCGCACGGTTTGGCAACGAAGCACCGGGAATTAAGTCAATCTGATGCTCAATCCCGCGAATAGGTGGTAATCCCGGTGGCACGTCTTGTGGAAAGACGTCAGCGAACTCCTGCAAAATGTTAGTGACCGCAGGAGGCAAAGAGGAAGGCACGTCCTCGAATGAAAATAACGCCTCTTTGCACACAAAAGCATAGCAAACATAATTGCTGAAATCTAGATCATCAATATCAGATTTGGTGGCAAGTAAGCATGCACTTTTCAATTTAATTTCAGAAGCAACACTAGATGGTTTATTATTAGGCTTCATTTGTTGCTCAAATTCTTTTGCCACAATCTGATTTTCACTCTTATTTTTCTCCTGTTTTGCTTTACTAGCTCTATTAATATCATCTTTCAAAATAGAATCAGGAGTCATAGGAAGCAAAGTAATATGTTTATCCTTATGAACAAGAGTATACTGATTGTTTCTATCATGGTGTACAGAATTTTTATCAAATTGCCATGGTCTACCAAGTAATAATGAACATGCTTGCATGGGTACCACATCACAATCAACATAATCAGCATATGTAGAGATACTAAAATGCACACGAACAGTACGTGTTACCTTAACCTTGCCGCTGTTGTTGAACCATTGGATATAGTAAGGATGTGGATGTGGTCTTGTGGTGAGAGATAGCTTCTCCACCATCTCCATGCTAGCCAAGTTTGATAGAGGCGAGGGTGTCCCGATCTTTCGATGAGATGATATCTATCGTTTTTGGTGGAGTAGACTTTGACGATCCGACTACGAACGTGCGAGGACGTCGCGCCTTAGCAATCGCTAAACCAACTCCGAGAGGTTATTGACCACGCCGGAGCACAATCAACCTGACCCCGAGGGTCTATCTCCTGCAAGCAAACGAAGAACAAGCAAGAAACTAAGATTTGCAATCTGGATATTGCGAATATAAGATGAAAGCTTTATTGATCGAGGTGGGGTTCTGTGACGTCTTGGTCTGGTTGTTGAACACAAACGAAGTACGCGAAGTTGCAGCTATGGCGAACTTTTAATCTAAATAAAACCCCAAAGTCTAAACGGTGCCCTAAGGGCTGTATATATGGAGGAAGAGGGGGGGATTTCGTGGCCCTTGAAGGAGGGGTCCGAAACCAACCCTATCTCTTGTTTCCCCACACATACGGACTCTAAAAATAGTCTATACTCAAGTATTTCGAAATTACATGGGCCTGGCCCAATAATAAGGTGACGCAGCACCTATAATAGCCTCTGGACGAAATTTATGAAGTGGCATCTTGTATATTTCGTCCAAGGCTTCCTGCACTCCTTATGGTGGCTTCAAAGTCCTGAAATCATCACTTGTAACTCCGTTCTTGTTCCCCTTGCGCATGCCATCATCTCCATGCTTGAACTTGCTCCAAGGTTCCTCTTTCTTGTCCAAGCTAGGCCCTTCATTTGTAAGCAAAACAAATGTATCCAATTTAGGCAGCATCATATTCTCATGAACATTAGAATCATTACCAAGAAACGAAAGTACCTGATAATTTAATTGGCGTGCGCGAGCTCTAGTAATTGGTCCAGTATGTATAGCAGCATGGCCTGTGGGTGTAACAATGGTATTGATGTCCTCATCAAAAAGGCACATCCTTCTTTGTAAGCTCGTTGAGAGGTGCAGCAATGGTACTGAAATCTCTCACAAAACGCCTATAGAAACCAGCGAGGCCAAGGAAACTCCTCACTTGTGTGACCGTTTTGGGCTGCGGCCAACTCTCAATAGCTTCAATCTTGGCTTTATCAACTTCAATTCCCTGTGGAGTAACAACATAGCCAAGAAAAGATACTCGGTCGGTGCAAAAGGTGTACTTCCCAAGGTTACCAAACAAACGTGCATCACGTAGAGCAATAAAAACAACACGTAAATGTTCCAAATGTTCCTCCAAAGATCTGCTATAAATCAATATATCATCAAAGTAAACTACCACAAATCGTCCAATGAAAGCACGTAAAACTTCGTTCATTAATCTCATGAAAGTACTAGGTGCATTAGTTAACCCAAAAGGCATGACTAACCACTCATATAAACCGAACTTAGTTTTAAATGCTGTTTTCCATTCATCCCCCAATTTCATACGAATTTGATGGTATCCACTACGCAAATCAACTTTGGAGAATATTGTAGAGCCACTCAATTCATCAAGCATATCATCTAGCCTAGGAATAGGATGACGATAACGAATAGTAATATTATTAATGCCTCTACAATCAACACACATACGCGATGTACCATCCTTTTTCGGCACTAGAATAATAGGAACAGCACAAGGACTAAGGGATTCGCGTATATAACCTTTGTCGAGCAACTCCTGTACTTGACGCATAATCTCCTTCGTCTCCTCTGGATTGGTACGGTATGGCGCACGGTTTGGCAACGAAGCACCGGGAATTAAGTCAATCTGATGCTCAATCCCGCGCATAGGTGGTAATCCCGGTGGCACGTCTTGTGGAAAGACGTCAGCGAACTCCTGCAAAATGTTAGTGACCGCAGGAGGCAAAGAGGAAGGCACGTCCTCGAATGAAAATAACGCCTCTTTGCACACAAAAGCATAGCAAACAGAATTGCTGAAATCTAGATCATCAATATCAGATTTGGTGGCAAGTAAGCATGCACTTTTCAATTTAATTTCAGAAGCAACACTAGATGGTTTATTATTAGGCTTCATTTGTTGCTCAAATTCTTTTGCCACAATCTGATTTTCACTCTTATTTTTCTCGTGTTTTGCTTTACTAGCTCTATTAATATCATCTTTCAAAATAGAATCAGGAGTCATAGGAAGCAAAGTAATATGTTTATCCTTATGAACAAGAGTATACTGATTGTTTCTACCATGGTGTACAGAATTTTTATCAAATTGCCATGGTCTACCAAGTAATAATGAACATGCTTGCATGGGTACCACATCACAATCAACATAATCAGCATATGTAGAGATACTAAAATGCACACGAACAGTACGTGTTACCTTAACCTTGCCGCTGTTGTTGAACCATTGGATATAGTAAGGATGTGGATGTGGTCTTGTGGTGAGAGATAGCTTCTCCACCATCTCCATGCTAGCCAAGTTGTTGCAGCTCCCTCCATCTATGATGACGCGAACAGAACGTTCCTTCACAACTCCCTTTGTATGGAACAAGTTATGCCTCTGATTTTGCTCAGCTTGTGTCACCTGCACACTCAAAACACGTTGAGCAACTAAACATTCATACCTGTCAGCGTCTTCAGGAGCCATGTATTGCGTCTCATGATCAGAATCATCTCCACCGTGTTCTTCACTTGTAATAAGAGCCAAAGTCTCCTCATCATAGTCACTAGCGGACTCATACCCACCATCCTCAGTAGCAATCATAACACGCGGAGATTGGCATTCTCTCGCATAATGACCTCTTCCCTTACAACGACGACAAATAATATCATGTGTGTGCCCTGTTGATGCCATAGATGAAGAAGAGCTCTGGGCAGGCCCAGAAGGTGTACTCTTGGCAGATGGTGGTGGTGGTGCCTGTTTTCTTGTATCTCGGTTGGAATTGGCGGCTGAAGTCAGTGGTGCCGCAGTAGGACGTGTGGGAGTAGAGGAGGCACGCGGTGTCCATGATGAAGATCGACATGCAAAACTAGTGAAAGCACAAACAGCAGCAGCAACACGTCGTTCCTCGGGATATTGTAAACATGTAAAACGTTGTTCAGTTTCTAACTCCCAAGTAAGATATATATCAGGAACATATCTACCCTCGAATGGTGGAATATTCAATTTTAATTTAGGAAGATGGTCCGATCTTTCGATACCACTTGATAGAGGCGAGGGTGTCCCGATCTTTCGATGAGATGATAGCTATCGTTTTTGGTGGAGTAGACTTTGACGATCCGACTACGAACGTGCGAGGACGTCGCGCCTTAGCAATCGCTAAACCAACTCCGAGAGGTTATTGACCACGCCGGAGCACAATCAACCTGACCACGAGGGTCTATCTCCTGCAAGCAAACGAAGAACAAGCAAGAAACTAAGATTTGCAATCTGGATATTGCGAATATAAGATGAAAGCTTTATTGATCAAGGTGGGGTTCTGTGACGTCTTGGTCTGGTCGTTGAACACAAACGAAGTACGCGAAGTTGCAGCTATGGCGAACTTTTAATCTAAACAAAACCCAAAGTCTAAACGGTGCCCTAAGGGCTGTATATATGGAGGAAGAGGAGGGGATTTTGTGGCCCTTGAAGGAGGGGTCCGAAACCATGTAGTGATGCATGGGAAGAGGAGGGTACTGGGTGTCGAGGATGTTGCCGAGGAGGACGAGTACAATGAATTTGCTGAGTTGCCAGCCAAGGGATCACGCACCCATGTAACAGAGAAGCGTAAAATCATCAGAAAATCCAAGTTCATTCGGGGTCAACGTAATGATCCCAGTTCCCCCATGTACATGGGAATTAAGCCGTAAGACTAGTCTTTATGCCTACCCTGCAACTTAATTCGTTCAATTTAGAACTGTCGCGTGTACTGAATTTGTGAGTTATGCCCGGTTTTCTGTTGATGTAAGAACCGTTAATATGTAGACCTTGATATGCTGTCAGCTTAGGCAATGAATATGAACTGTTTATTATTATTATTATTATTATATCATAGAGGTAGCACACCCAATTGATCTCACTACAGTATGTGTGAACAAAAGATATGCAATCTGGTTTGCGAATAGCACATGGTTCGTTCATGAAAGCCGTGTGCCGACCAAACCCCGTGCACGATCTGAGTCGTGCTTTCTGATTGGCCAGAACCCAAACCCCACGGATCGTACATCTGCACCGTTGGATGCTCCCAGATCGAACGACAATCCTCATCCCTTTCAACAGCAAATGCAGTTCCGGTTGTAATTTTATTTTTATGCACAAAATGCATGTTAAACTCAAAAAATGTCTTAAATATAGCTAACGATACCTGAAATGCGCCAGAAAATCAAACCCGTGGTATAATGGTGATTGCGTACCGTGGAAATTGGCCAAACGATGAAGTCACCGGCCACTGGAGTTTGAATTGACACGTCTCCTTTTGGAAACCATGATCCTTCATGTGAGATGCTCCGGTTTGGAAGGAGCGATCATCAAAACTTATGCCAAACTTTACCAAATTTTTTCCACGGGGTCGTGAGAGCACGCCACGGGCACACATCGATTTTGATGATGTCCGGACTCCATCTGAATTTCCTGTAATTAAAATACCAACTAGGCCTACGCCAGTGGCCGCACCTCGCGGCCGAAATGTTTGAAACTTCTCCCCGCTTCTCGGACAAACGGATGAAAACTCGCAAAGCGACGCACAAATGATTTGTACACCTTCTTTGCTAAGGGTGGCCATAGTGGGGGTATCATAGCCGGTATCATGCACTCGGGAATAGCAAATATGATGATGTGGCAAGGAATTAAAGAAGGGAGAGTGGGTTAGAGTAACATAGGTAGATACCGTAACATAATAAATGCTATACTACTTTGTGTCATGCATGGCCATAAATACGGTCATCTATGATACTATGCACTATGAAGGTACGTAGTATCATACACTAGTATCATATGCATGATACTAGTACATGATACTCCCCACTATAAGGCTGGCCATAGTGGTGGTATCATAGCCGGTATCATGCACTCGGAAATAGCAAGTATGCTGATGTGGCAAAGAATTAAAGAAGATAGAGAGGGTTAGAGTAACATATAGGTAGATACCGTATCATGTTAAATGCGATGCTAATTTGTGTCATGCATTGCAATAAATATGATCATCTATGATACTACTCTATTATACTATGCACTATAGTTAAAGGTAGTATCATACACTAGTATCATATATATGCATGATACTAGTATATGATACTCTCCACTATGAGTAGCCTAAGTATAGCCTAACTAAAACACCCACATGTAGTTGTAGTAGGGTTTTAACTTTATATGCACTAAATGCAAAGTAAGTGCAAAAAATGACTTAAACATAGCAGACGAGACCTGAAATGGGCCGGAAAAATCAAACCAAGGGTATATTCGTGATTGTTTACCATGATTTTTTTCGAGGCAGAACGATGTAGTAACTGACGATTTGGAGTCCGAAGTGCCGCGTCTCCTTTTGGAAACTATGATCCTTCTTGTGAGATGCTCCGATATGGAAGGTGTGAGCACCAAAACTTGTGCCAAACTTTACCAAATTTTTTCCATGCGATCGTGAGAGCACGCCACAGTGACACAATGATTTTCGTTATTTCTGGACTCTATATGCATTTCCTGAAATTAAAATACCAACAAGGCCTACGCCTCTGGCCACACCCTGAGGCCGAACTGTTTGAAGTTTTTTCCCGTTTCTCGGACAATGAATGAAAACTCGCAAAGCAACACACAAATGATCTTGCTAACACCCACGTGTAGTTGCGACTATATATATATATGTGTGTGTGTGTGTGCAAAAAATGACTCAAATATAGCAAACGAGATCTTTTTTTTTTGCATATTCAAAGTTTGAGATTGCTAGCCAGGCCTGCCGCCTGGTAAAATGCACTAGAAAATTGAACCATAGGGTAGAATCGTGATTTCTTACCATGGAAAAAAAATTGGAGGCGAAACGATGAACTCATGTTTTCATTCAAACGAAAATATGCTGTTAGTTAATGTAAATGTTTTCAAATAGCACATGGTTCACTCACGAAAGCCGTGTGCCTACGAAACCGTGGCCGATGCCCCCCTGCCATGCGCGCGATCTGAGTCATGCGTTCTGATTGGCCAGAACCCAAACCCCACGGATCGTACGTCTGCACCATTGGATTCTCCTTGATCGCACGACGATCCTCATCCCTTTCGACAGCACATGCAATTCCGGTTGTGATTTTATTTATATCCACAAATTGCACGTTAAATTCAAAAAATGTCTTAAATATAGCAAACCATACCTGAAATGCGTTAGAAAATCAAACCCGTGGTATAATGGTGATTGCGTACCGTGGAAATTTTTATGAGGCCAAACGATGAAGTCACCGGCCACTGGAGTTTGAATTGACACGTCTCCTTTTGGAAACCATGGTCCTTCATGTGAGATGCTTCGGTTTGGAATGAGAGATCATCAAAACTTGTACCAAAATTTTTCCCCGAGGTCGTGAGAGCACGCCACGGGCACACACCGATTTTGATGATGTCTGGACTCCATCTGAATTCCCTGTAATTAAAATACCAACTAGGCCTATGGCGGTGGCCGCACCTCACAGCTGAAATGTTTGAAACTTCTCCCCGTTTCTCGGACAATGCATGAAAACTCGCAAAGCGACACACAAATGATTTGTACACCTTCTTTGCTAACTAACACCCAGATGTAGTTGTAGAATGGTTTTAAATTTATATGCACTAAATGCAAAAAAATGACTTAAGTATAGCAGATGAGACCTGAAATGGGCCAGAAAATAAAACCTAGGGTATATACGTGATTTTTTACCGTGAAAAAAATTCGAGGCGGAACAATGTAGTCACTGACGATTGGAGTCCGAAGTGCCGCGTCTCCTTTTGGAAACTATGATCCTTCTTGTGAGATGCTCCGATTTGGAAGGTGTGAGCATCAAAACTTGTGCCATCTTTACCAAATTTTTTCCATGGGATCCTGAGAGCACGCCACGGTGACACACCGATTTTCGTTATTTTTGGACTCTATATGCATTTCCTGTAATTAGAATACCAACAAGGCTTACGCATTTGGCCGCACCCTGCGGCCGAACTGTTCGATTTTTTTCCCATTTCTCGAACAATGAATGAAAACTCCCAAAGCGACACACAAATGATCTTGCTAGCTAGAACCCACGTGTAGTTGCGACTATAGCAAATGACTCAAATATAGCAAACGATACCTCAAATGCACGAGAAAATCAAACCATAGGGTACAATGGTGATTTCTTACCGTGGAAAACAATTTGGAGGCGAAACGATGAACTCTTGTTTTCATTCAAACGAAAATATGCTGTTAGTTCATGTAAATGTTTTCAAATAGCACATGGTTCACTCACGAAAGCCGTGTGCCTACCAAACCATGGCCGATGCCCCCCTTACTGCGCGTGCGATCAGAGTCGTGCGTTCTGATTGGCTAGAACCCAAACCCCACGGATCGTACGTCTGCACCGTTGGATGCTCCCAGATTGAACGACAATCCTCAACCCTTTCGACAGCAAATGCAGTCCGGCTAGGATTTGATTTATATGCCAAAATGCATGGTAAATGCCAAAAAATGTCTTAAATGTAGCACACGAGACCTAAAATGCGCCAGCAAATCAAACCCGTGGTATAATGGTGATTGCTTAACGTGGGAAAAATTTAGAGGTGAAACGATGAACTCACGTCTTCATTTCAAAATTAGTACGTCTTCATTTCAAACGAAATTATTCTCTTTGTGCACACGAGCGCTTAGAGGCAACCGTTTGCATAGGCCTTTCCGCGCGGCGACCGGGGATATTTTTTCACCCTTTTCACCTAGGCCGCCAACACCCCCCACCGCCCGCCCGCGTTTCACTCAACTAGTCCACCCAATCTCCATCGCCAGCTCCCCCTCTCCCAGATCCACAACAGAACCCTCTCCGGCGCTGGCGTGCTCACCCCGGCCGTGTGCCCGCTCTTCGACGTCAACCCTACCTCCACTACCATTCCCAACACGCGGCTGCCCGCGCCTCGCCGTCTCCGTTTGCTCGCCAGCCACCCTCGAGCATATCGATCCTGTAACCCTCGCCTCTCCTGTGGTCCGGCCGGGTTTGCATTAAGAAACCTGTTAGTTACTGCTCTCCATCGCAGTGAGGCATATTTCCTCGCAATCCCTCTTCCTATTTCATTCCGTATGTTCCCAAATTGGCTATAAAATAATGGAGAGCATATATATATGTTCATTATCTACCTTCCTAACTAGTACATATAAGCTGTATTTGTTCCAATAAGTTACTGCCGATTTACAGATTGCGGGTGCCCGAGTCACACAAACTTAACAAATAAGCCGTACATTTTCTAAATTATTGCATGACATGTTTAGACAGCTTGATACCAAGTTGTTAGTTTTATGCTTATCCTCCTTTCCTGAGTTTCGCATGTGTTCTCTGTAGATGCCGAGTAGCAGCGACATCACTCATGCTTCAGGCGATGTATCTTCATCTGATTCCGACAACCCTAGGTCTTCAGCAGATGGTGAGGGATCAAGTAATCTTGAACGGGATAGAGCTGCAGCAATTACCCTTCTGGTCAGGACACGGAGGAACGCTCCAAGGAAGCCCACACACCATCCTAAAGGTGTATATGAAGTAACCGAGATCGATTTAAAGTCTTGGGCTCCAACTAAACCAGATAAAGAACGCACGAGGTTCCGGAGTGTGTGTGGATTTGTTGGCAGGGCAAGGCTCAACATTAATCTGCCGGGATTTCGGAAGGCTGACACAGAAACACGACAAAGGATAGTCCGGGAGATCATGGACCACTTCAATGTTCCAGAGCAGTGGAGAATGCAGGTGGAACACGCTACACTGAAGAAGGCTAGGGATGCTTGGAGAAACTGGAAGCACGTGCCTAAAATTTTCTTCGCTTCCTATGAAGTTTTCAGTCGTGTGGAAAAAAAATTTGTTTGCTTCATACGTTGTATTTTACTAAACAAGAACGTTGGTTTCCAAAAAAACATTTTGCTTGGTACGAACCTGGATTGTTGCTTCATATAAAAATTTGGTATGAACTGGGATTGTATGCTTCCTAAAATTTTCTTTGCCTCCTAAGAAGTTTCCAGTCGTGTGGATTACTTTTGTTTGCTTTGTAGCTGTTTTCAATCGTGGAGATCCTTGCTTGAAAAACTTCAGTTTAGTTTATTTTTTGTTTCTGACTGTCCTTGCAGTTCCAAAAACTCCAGTTTCAAAAATATGTTCCATGCGACCAGAGGATCTGTTTCGACTGCGTGCATCCAACAAAATTAAAATTTATTTCCATCAAACATTAATAAATTAGAACTTGCTTCAGAAGAAAATACAATTTGCTTCAAAGGAATTCTGAATTTGCTTCCATAGAAGTTGCTTCGAACAACATGAAGGGATTATATGTTTTTGTCGTCTCGACACAATACAAATCACAACCGAGAGAGGTCGCGCATCCTTCCAGGTCCAGATTGTCTAAGCATTTTTCACTCTCTTCCATACTAATTGGTGATCCAACTTGACTTTGATGGCAAAAGGAAGAGTAGAACCATCGGATTCAAAAAATGTTCATGATTTTAGAAAATGTTTGAAAATCTATAAAAATGTTCATGAATTTGAAAAATGTTCACGATTTCAGATATGTTCATGAGTTTAAAAATGTTCATGATTTTTAAAAATTGTTCACGATTTCACGAAAATGAGAGTGATAGTGTATCTCGGTGATGCAACAAAATATGGTCATGGCCATTGGGCATTATGATTTTTGTTCTCCCGTTGCAACGCACGGGCTGTTTTGCTATAATTACAAAAGAAGGACAAATTTGGAGCGTCGGATTTCCGTTACATCGATGACAAAGGAATGATCTAACGTTGGAGTTTTAACAGACTATAGATACAAAGCGTTTCCCACTAGTTGTGGCCAATGTTGTCATGCACGTGCTGGATTAGGTGTCATTAGCGAACTGGGGTATTATGTAGCTCGTCGCAAATGGCGTACACAGTGTAGTTTACGATGTGCGATGTGTGTGTTTAGCAGTCAAGTAGCAAATGGTGTGGAAGCATCTATTTAGTCGCAAATGATGTACTTTTGGCGCCATCAAGTTAACTGTTATATGGTGTATTCTTTTTTTTTTTAGAATCTGTTATGGTGTATTCTGTATGTGTACTCCGGTAATATTAATGAAGCTCTGTTTTTTAGTTCATCGTGTCTAAAAGAGAAAAGTTCAGGCTTAGCCAGGTTAACTCTCAATTTAACAGTCATTTTCAGACTGGTCAAATGGCGCAAACGCATAAGTGAGGCCCATAGTAGTGCATGTGCAATACGTGGTGGCAGGAACTACACATGGACTCGCCGTTTTTTGTGACAGACCCGAGCGCTGCGATAAGTTACGGGCCGGTAGATGTGTCATGTACCATTGGAACGTACGTCCTGCCGTCACGACATCGTCAAATTGAACGGCGGACTCACCATATTCCACTGTTCAGCGCTACGTTCCTTCCTACTGCCCACACAATCGCATTCAATACACGCTGAGACGCGTCCTTGTTCTATTCGTACACGAAGCGGGAGCAAGCGAGCTCGTCCGCTACGTCGCCGCTCTCATGGATCATATCCTTTTGTAATCAATGCAATTAATGGATTTGGCAGCTGTCCTGCCCACATTCAAAAAGGTAGAATGACAACCCGCTCGGAACAAGCCAAGCTCTATATGTCAAGCCTGTAGATCTTAACGGTCTTTGATTCCAGAGAACACATTTAAGAAATACTCCCTCCATCCCAAAATAAGTGTCTCAACCTTAGTACAACTTTATACTAAAGTTAATACAAAGTTGAGACACTTATTTTGGAACGGAGGGGGTAGTCTTTAAATCATATAGAGCATTCCTGATAACAATCACCCCTTTAATTATTTTAGAGCATAGTTGGAATTAACATTGTTCCCCAAAGGAAGACATTACCATGCAAATGAATCAAGGACAGATCGACACAAGGGATGGCAAAGAATTGTACAAAAACACAGTATCCTGGTTGAACCAAATAAAACAGACTACAATAAACAGATCAGGTATTGTTCCGATTACATGGATACAAAAGAATAGACCAAAACATGCATCTATTATCCGTCAAGACATACAACGCACGTATACAAACAGAACTAAATGTAGACCAACCACAAATAGCGTACCATCTGGATCTGCTATTGGCGACCCTTTTTATCCACTCTTACAAGGGTGTGCATTGTCGTAGAGAGGGTGCCGCAGATTTTGCAAGAATCGACACACATCATCTGATCTTGAACACCCACAGTGGCCAGACAACTACAACGAACCAGAAACTCCAAACGTTTGATAATGATACCACCAGCTTATCTGATAGTTGGAATTGAGGAAAAACAGAGTATTTATCACTTGATATTGCCACAGCTCATGAAGTTCCAAAGGACAGAATCATGGAAACTTGGATACTGAACAACATGATATTACAAAGTCAGCTGAGACTACGAGAATCAAGATGTACAAAATTATGAAAAAGGATGACAGGACAGTGATATATAGAAATGGGAAATAACAACGTACAACTTGTTTCTTCACTCCAAAGATTTGAGCAGACGGAATAAGCCAGCCGCTTCCCTTATTCGTGAGAACTCTATGCAGAACGCCTGTACCTCAATGAAAAGATCTTGAACTGCATGTAGAAAACCATGCACAACCATAACTAACGTCTCATGGCATTTAAAAATTGTGAACTGCAACCACTTCAGCTGGTGACTTCAACTAGCACTAGCTGGCCCAAAACTAATTATGTAAATACAGTTTATGCTTCTTTCACTAAGAGGGCATCTGCGATTCCCAGAAAATAGGTCAGCTCTTGTCAGAAACAGGGAAATTTTCTACGAATCAAAGAGGCCGTAAATGCAGAACAAAGAAAATATTATTTCATGTAAAAACTGAATACGAGATTTATCTAACAATTCCAAAAGTAACTCAGTTTTACCTAACCATGCAAACAATTAGCACATGGTTTTACAGATCTACCCAGTATCAACAACATTTCTAGCCACTATGATTTTTCGTGCTCGGAGACACAATATGGAACTTAATATACAGTTCATCCAAATGGTTTTTAATCAAACTCTAATGGTAATTGGCCAAAATCAGGTAACCACTAGCTGAAAAATCACTCTATTATGCACGATGATAAGAATGGAAAATCAATTTGATCGAATCAGTAAAAAAAACATTTAGAGAAAATGATAAAGCATTTTAGTACAACAACAACAACAAAGCCTTTAGTCCCAAACAAGTTGGTGTAGGCTAGAGCTGAAACCCATAAGATCTTGAAAGCAACTCATGGTTCTCGCATGTGGATAGCTAACTTCCACACCCCTTTCCATGGCTAGTTCTTTGGTGATATTCCAGTCCTTCAGATCTCTCTTTACGGACTCCTCCCATGTCAAGTTTGGTCTACCCCGACCTCTCTTGAGATTATCAGCCTGCTTTAGTCGCGTCCGCTATGCCCTGGAGCTTTTGGGGGCCTACGCTGAATATGCCCAAACCATCACAAACGATGTTGGACAAGCTTCTCTTCAATCAGTGTTACCCCAACTCTATCCCGTATATCATCATTCCGGGCCCGATCCTTTCTCGTGTGGGCATACATCCATCTCAACATGCGCATCTCCATTACACCTAACTGTTGAACATGTTGACTTTTAGTCGGCCAAGACTCAGCGCCATACAATATTGCGAATCGCCATTCCAACCTGCCTCTTGTCACACAGAATGCCAGAAGCTTTGGCGCCACTTCATCCATCCGGCTTTGATTCAATGGCTCACGTTTTCATTGATATCACCATCCTTCTGCAGCATTGACCGCAAACATCGAAAGGTGTCCTTCTGAGGTGGTACCTGCCCATCAAGGCTAACCTCCTCCTCGTACGTAGTACTAAAACTGCACCTCATGTACTCAGTTTTAGTTCTACTAAGCCGAAAACCTTTCAATTCCAAGGTTTGTCTCCATAGCTCTAACTTTCTATCAACCCCCGTCCGACTGTCCGACTATCATCGACTAGCATCACATCATTACAAAGAGCATACACCATGAGATATCTCCTTGTATATCCCTTGTGACCTCATCCATCACCAAAGCAAAAAGATAAGGGCTCAAAGCTGAGCCTTGGTGAAATCCTATTTTAATCGGGAAGTCATCAGCATAGCCCTCACCTGTTCAAACACTTGTCACAACATTAGCGTACATGTCCTTGATGAGGGTAATGTACATTGTTGGGTCTTTGTGTTTTTCTCCAAGGCCCACCATATGACATTTCATGGTATCTTATCGTAGGCCTTCTCCAAGTCAATGAACACCATATGCAGGTCCTTCTTTTGCTCCTTGTATCTCTCCATAAGTTGTAGTACCAAGAAAATGGCTTCCATGGTCGGCCACCCAGGCATGAAACCAAACTGATTTTTTGTCACGCTTTTCATTCTTCTTAAGCGATGCTAATGACTCCCATATGCATGGGTTCTAAATTCCATAAGGTGCTCTATCTTAGATATTTGATCCATGCTTTTTATACCAAGAGGACAGAAATATATACTATTTTATAACTAAATGCAAAACCGGCAAGTAGCTAAAGAAAATGTGCATTTTCAACATACTGTACGAGTACAGGAATAAGACTAAATAAACAAACATCAATTACCTACAAAGATGTGCAGTGCAAGAAAGAATGTGAGATAGAACTGTGGAAGCATAGCTGTGCAATAATCATTTATATTAAGTAAAAGTAGAGTTCTGTTATCATACTCTTGAATCATTATGGATCAAGAAGGCAAAATTAAATAGTTAATAATCAATGAGAACTCAATAATATAGATGACAGCATTGTTTTTAAGGCGTCCTGCCTTGGACGCTTAGGCGACAAGGCGCCCTGGCAGCGCCTTACAAATATGCCCGCCTTAGGCGCTTAGGCGTCGCCTAGGCGCTAGAGCGGGTGGTGGTCGCCTTAGGTCGCCTTACCGCCTTAAAAACAATGGATGACAGTGTATAGATTAAAATCTCTGTAAAGCACACAGAACATGCTCACCGTTAATAATCTGATTTCGGATGAGGCTCTGGAGGAAAACACAAACCAATCTCACCAGTCTGTTCTGCATGTACTTATCCTGCAAGGGAAAAATGATTATATGTAACGAATTTGGTGATATTTGAATCTTTACCAAGTGACATGACCATCACGAAATCATTAACCTCTAAGCGAACAAAGATTTTCTTACGAGTAGACAATGTTTAATAAGTACACAAATTATTCATCAGTGATGCAAAAGGTAGAACAAAAGCTGCCAATTACACATGGGTTAGCAACAATAGCTGTCAATTATGCAAGCATTTAACTCACAAAACAAGACAGTGGCTTATTCAGTTATTCACATGGGCAAAATAACCTGAACTACTCTCTGTGTACCATAGTAACTAACCACATCCCAATATGTGCATAGACAAGGAATCATTAAATATATTAACTTACATAACACAACCGCCTAGCCTCTTTCGAAGCATTCAAGTAAGCGCAAAGACTGGAAATATAGCAATAACCTCTCCTTTGATTTTCTTTTTCCATGGAAAACAAATTTCAAACGGTTCAAAGAGAATGTCCTGAGGCCGATGACAGTAATAGTGAAATAGAGGGAGTGACTGGATAAAAGCTAATCAACATGCCAAGGTTTGATATCCCCATGGGAAAATGCAAATAAGGTTAAATTGTGTAACTATAGGCTCGAATCTTTACCTAATAATAAAGGGAAGAAGATTTCATAGTTCTCCATACGTTGATTTCCTGATATTTTTTTACTATTCAAGGTGGTACTATCTGTTTCGCTGCATTCGATCTTCCTTTTCCTGAACGTGGCTGAATCGCTCAATTGGGCCTCAGCTCGGCCTGCATCCATGCTCAAAATTGAGTCCGTCGTAGATTGATTGTACATCGAATCAAATAATCCCACCTTGCTTCAATGAATCGAATCTCACCAATTCGAATACGTCCCAGGTTATCCCTTGCATCAACCAGCCTCCTCAAGAATCAAGAAAAACACATGAGAACAGTGGAGAGGCCGATAAGAAGCACAGGCAAAGGCTGGACCGTGGTCTGCTCGAGAAGAGATTGGTGGGGTGGTCGAACGCCACGGCGGGGCCAGAAGAGGAAGGCGCGCGGGAGACAAGGCAGCGACGAAGGTGGTCAGTGGAGGGTACAGGGGCTCAAAGTTGTGGCGCCGGTTGCCAACGCCAAGGCTACAGGAGGCAAAGCCGGCGCTTGGGACGACCAGCCAGGGGAGGTGCTGGCGTGGCGAAGAGCTCGTCGGCCGACGCCGCGGCTACAAGAGGCGACGCAATCGCTCGGGAGGGTGTGCTAGCGGGGTAAAGAGCTTGCCGGCGAGGCTAAGGAGGTGCGAGGCGCACGATATCTGCGCGGCTGTGCGGTGCATGTGTGGCGGCACGTGAGGAAAGAGGCGAGGGAGGGAGTGGGGATCGGGCTTTTTTTTTAGAAAGTGGGGATCGGGCTATGGGCCAGTTCTTTTGGGCGATTCTCCCAGAATCGCCCCCCTCCCCAGCTTCTCCCAGAATCACCACTTCATATTTTTTTTTACAATCCTAACTAATTAGACCTTAACTAGACAGGATTGTAAAAAAAATATGGAGTGGCGATTCTGGGAGAAGCTGGGGAGGGGGGCGATTCTGGGAGAATCGCCCAAAGAACTGGCCCTATTTTTAGAGTGGGAGCTAGCTGGGCCTGGTGGGCCAGTTCCCGAAGGCTTAGGGAGAGAGAAAAGATTTGGTGCCGGCCCAGTCAAACAGAAAAAACAGTTTCCATATTTTTTTTTTAAAACAGAAAATGGAAAAAGGACAAAGTAGGGCCCATAAATTACAAAAACATCCATAACTTTATTATAAATTACAACACAAATGTTTGGAAGGTTTGATTTGATTCAAATTGGCAACATGACAAGTAATACAAAAACCAATTCATACAAACATCCATAACTTTATTACAAATTACAAATAGGTTTGAGCTGTTATGACATTTAAGGGGAGGAGGCCGTATATATGCACGTGTAAGATATATTTTCTATGCAAAGCTTTTTTTTACTCCATCTGTGCCTGATCAGAGTTAATTGCAGCTGATGGTGATTTCTTTGTGTGGTGACATGACCAAACACGGCAGTTAAGAATGCGCGGGGAGGCGACTTGGAGGCTTGGGGCGGATCGCACGCGACTGACTGGTCGGCCTTCATGCGGCCACGATAAATAGATGTATAAACTCTAAATTTGTGAGGTCTGCTTGAGCTACAGCTTTGTCATCTATGCAACATACTCCCTCCGTCCCAAAATTCTTGTCTTAGATTTGTCTAAATACGGATGTATCAAGTCACGTTTTAGTATTAGATACATCCGTATCTAGACTAATCTAAGACAAGAATTTTGGGACGGAGGGAGTATATCTGTATTTGGATCTACAATATATGTATCTGAAGGAGATAGAGAAGAGAAAGGGAATCTATTTTTATCTCTATATTAGATTAGAAGAACAGTGAAGGGATGGATAGCACGCCGACCAGTTAGTTGATTGACTTGTGAGGAGTTAGTGAGAAAATACTAGAAGATTATGTATTTATTTCATACAATACTAGGTATAATAGGCCAGTAATTTCCCCATGCATGCGTTTTAATCTATGAAGCAGATTTTTTTTAACATAATCACATTGTTTTGCTGCTTTGATGATTGATTATCGTACATGTAAACAACCATGTAGTTATTTACTGTTAAGAGTTCATGCACAAGCAAAAGGTTTCACTTAGATTCATCTTATTCTCTTAGTTGTTGCCTCCATTATTTACTGTTGGGAAGCCTGAATTTAGTGTTCAAGGAAAAGGCAATGTACATATGTTTTTGGATAAACATATGACTACAAGTCAGAAGTTGTTATAAACATGCAATAGAAGATTTCATTGCATCAAGCAAACAAACCTCAAATGTGCATGTCTCTTATTTTTGGATACCCGTTAGTGAATCCCCCCCCCCCCCAAACTATAGTTGACCTCTTATGTTCTTGCATCAGTTTTTAGCAGGATTTAGAATATGATGCAAGGTGGACATCACTGCCACCATCTATGAGGGCAGAAAGGAATATAAGTGGAAATACATGTGGGGTATTGTGTTGAAATAAAGGACAGAGACAAATGTGTATTGGCGAGGAGGGATGGGCTGTGATATGTTTTCTTCTCCCGTTGCAACGCACAGGAAACTTCAAATATACATGCAACTTATTACTGAATTTCCACCACAATAGTTGACCACTTATGTTCTTGCATCAGATTTTTTATAAGGACGGAGACAAGTGTTTATTGTCGAGGATGGATGGGCTGTGATATGTTCTCTTCTTCCGTTGCAACGCACAGGCATTTTTTGCTAGTAAGTATTAACACAATATCATGTAACCATCGATTTGAATGAATTATTCTGTAAATATACGTCATCGCTCCAATTAATGATGTCATCAATTTAAGTGAATGAATTGGAAGAACAAGAACAAACCTTAATGTTTTGACAAGATTGAATACAGTTTGAGATGTATTCGTGGACAAATCCTGTCGGGAGTTCAACCGCAGTAGTAAGTCTGTTTACAACTTCCATCGAATGCAGGCTCATCTCCATGTGCACAAGAACATCAAAATAACTAAAAGGAGGAGGATCAGTACTAAGATAGAGGAAGCTGGTGCAGAGGTGATCACAATTTCACGATAACAGAACATGCCTGAGAAAAGAAACAGACATTACCCTGCAATGTCAGGAGAGTTCATAAGCTTCGAAAGAAGCTCTACAGCAATGAGTGGATTATGCTCAACAAGGTCCTGAAACCATAGAAAAATATGTCAAGACGAAATACATGAAAAGTGTGAGGAGATCAATATTGTCAAGAGTATACATACTGGAAGTTTCTGTGGAGTCATCCCACAGTGATAGACTAGCTTAGAGTCCTTCACCAATTCTATAACAACTTGCTGTGAAAAGCTGCGAATAAATTAGGCTTGTACCATATGAAAATATGTTGCACGCAAATGAATGTGTTTGCATGAGAAAAAAGGGTGCTGAAAGACATGGTGCCATAGCATTAATCAGCATCAGGCTGAATAACTTGAAGATTCAAGAGAACGCAAAGAATCTTTTGGAAATACTACAGCTGCCTAAATATTTATTGAAACGCTCATTTCTCCCTAAATTGATATAGCAGAAATACTAGAATGGAGCAGCGAACCTCCTGTTGAGCAGGTACAAGTGGACCTTTTAAGGCTCTGGCAATCAAATCACGGATCGCAGCCCCACGACTCGTTTCAGCACACATGCTATAATCCCACAATAGCTCATGATTGTTGTCAGGATTCAGCCACTGTAGCTGTATTTTCAGAGCAAGTACAGTCATATTAACAATAGAACTGGTATGAAAATACAACTCTTGGCTGAATATGTTACCTCCCCATCAAGTATATGAAGTCTTGGGGGGTTCGGCCGTATCCATTGGGGACCCAATCTTCCCCATGATTTTTCTTGGAGTAAAGCAACAAGAGCAGAATCTCTATCATCGGAAGTAGATTTCTGTTTGCTTCCAGGTGCTGATATCCTAGAAAATGATGTGATTTTAACAAGTAACAGGTTCATAAGGAAAAGCCCAAGAAGAAATAACAAGCAGCACATTGTAACTTTGTGGAGGCAGCTGAGCATACATACTCTGATGAATTGGCACAACTCTGAGGTATATCTGGATCTGGTATAGCACACCTAACAGTAGCGCTTCTGAAACTACTAGCTTGAGGCTGAGGCTGTACGATACTCCCGCAGAATTGCTTCTCAAGCTGTTCCCGTGGCAATAAGGCCTAAATAAACAGATGACCCTGAGTTAAGAGGCCGTTAATATTGGAAATAATCTGCATATAGTTTACATCAACTATATTCAATCAGTTCCTCTATTAAACAAAAGTTTAACAGTCTACCTGTGATGCAGAAACAGACCCATTTACGTAATCTACAGCTGACTTTTGCAGCACCTGACAAAATAGAGCACCGCCAAACTTAGCATAGATAGACAAACTACACTTATCGACAAGGATAAATCAAGAGATAACTATATCAAGGCCCCACTGGATATTTAATTATATCATAGGTATTTTATGGACAAGTCAAAGAGCAGAAGAAAAGACCTCATTGTTATTGTCTCCGCTGGCCGAAGTCAACAAAAGTTGGACAAATGCTTGTTCTGATTTATCTGATGATTCATCACAAGCTGCCTGTTGATAACAAATATCAAAACTTCAAGAATGATAAACAGCTAATCTAATGCCAACAAGCTGAAGGGTAATGGATTTCAAAAGGTATTCAATTTGGCAGTTCTTCCATTGTTGCCATCGCATTGTTTTTCAAAAGAAAGTTATATCCACTGGTCATAGAGGCAAAGAAGCAGCTGCTTCAAAACTATAAAATCATGCTGAACTATGCACTTGGACTAAAACCGAGTACATGATGTGCAGTTTCAGTACTACTAGGTGTGAGGAGGAGGAGGTTAGCCTTGATGGGCAGGTGGTACCTCAGAAGGACACCTTTCAATATTTGGGGTCAATGCTGCAGGAGGATGGGGGTATTGATGAAGATGTGAACCATCGAATCAAAGCCGGATGGATGAAGTGGCGCCAAGCTTCTGGCATTCTCTGTGACAAGAGAGTGCCACAAAAGCTAAAAGGCAAGTTCTACAGGACGGCTGTTCGACCCGCAATGTGTATGGCGCTGAGTGTTGGCCGACTAAAAGGCGACATGTTCAACAGTTAGGTGTGGCGGAGATGCGTATGTTGAGATGGATGTGTGGCCACACGAGGAAGGATAGAGTCCGGAATGATGATATACGAGATAGAGTTGGGGTAGCACCAATTGAAGAGAAGCTTGTCCAACATCGTCTGAGATGGTTTGGGCATATTCAGCGCAGGCCTCCAGAAGCTCCAGTGCATAGCGGACGGCTAAAGCGTGCGGAGAATGTCAAGAGAGGTCGGAGTAGACCGAATTTGACATGGGAGGAGTCCGTTAAGAGAGACCTGAAGGATTGGAGTATCACCAGAGAACTAGCTATGGACAGGGGGGCGTGGAAGCTTGCTATCCATGTGCCAGAGCCATGAGTTGGTCGCGAGATCTTATGGGTTTCACCTCTAGCCTACCCCAACTTGTTTGGGACTAAAGGCTTTGTTGTTGTTGTTGAACTATGCACTTGGACAGGCTGGTGTCAACTCATGACGAGTAGTGCAACCACAATTCACTCATTCGAATAAGATTGCGCACAAACCCCATAAATTAGCCAAATTAACTGTTCTAAAAGATCAGGACGCTTCTACTTGCCATAATTCCATAAACAGAAAAATCCCAAAAGAAGCCATTGATTTTACAGTGTAAGGCATTCAAATTAGAACCATGTACACAAGGCAACAACATCATGATTGACAGTGCTCTAATATCCAAATGTTCAGATGGATATGAAACTAACAAGCTAAGCTAGACAGGGCGAAATTATATGTTGTGGCCCAAGAAGAAAGAGCTCAAACTATTCTCAGTGTTGGATAAGAGACTTTGATCTGATGTTCAAAATATCAACTTCTGGAGTTCAAATTCAAAACTCAAAAGAACGGCCATAAAATCCAATGGCGAAGCTAGAAGCAACATCAAAGTTTATATTATGGGCTACAGTACTAACATGAGGACTGAAATGCAAGGATTCAAGGGTCCTTATGTTAGATGCTAAAGCCAGATTTTGAGTAAAGGGAACTTGGCAATATTATAGAAGGCGGAAGACAAAGTGCAAACTATAAGACTAATTTCAAGGAATCCAAAGTCAAAATGGATTCAATAACAAACAATCCTCCAATTCGCACAACCATCTCCCTGAAGGCAACACATGAAATTGCAAATGAAACTTGGTTGCCAGATCAGAAACTATAACAGACAATAATACATCAATGTGTTATGCTAGCGTAAAATATCCCTTAACTATAAGCATAAAATTAGGCGCTCACTAAAGCACACCTGGGCGGTAGAATAGGTGGCCGGTGAGGTGCTTTGGTGGTGATGGCATTAGGTAAGGAGAGGCGACGGCGGGGGAGATGTGACTGGAAGACTGATGCGTGTCTGGAAGGCAGCAGGCGAAAGAAAGAGATAGAGGAGAGCAAATGGACAGTTCAGATTAGAGCATGTAGAGGTTCAGATTGGGTTGGCATGCTAGGGTTCCATAGTGGACTTCAATGGGTCAATGCTGTAGAGCTGAAAGATGCTCTGAAAAATAAATGTGTGCCATATCTGTACAAAAATGCACCCAGCCGCCCCTGCTATCATGTCCGCACAAACGCCGGCACCGTGTCGAGCTAGGCGCTAGGCAGAGGCAAAATGCTCGCCTAACGTCTTGCACTTAATTTTTGTTTGACTATACGACAATAGAACTATCAAAAACTTAATGATTCATGCCCTAGCAATCATAAACATATCAAAGAAGCTTTGCAAGTTCACATATTTATGTTTTACGTATGTTGGAGGAGGGAAATGGAAGTTTATCCATAATGATCTAAATCACACATAATTGGAAAACAAGGTTTTGAACTTACATTTAACAGCAGAGGAACATAGGGATTTACTGGCTGTGAGGAATAGCTCTGATGAAGAATTGCAAATGCGATTAGACGACCGGTTGGATGAAGCATTTTCTTGTCCTAGTCAATAGATAACATAACACATCAAACTTCAAACTGCATTTGTTCTGTGAAACAAAGGAGGTAAACAGACATCTCCATATTAATTACTATTACGAACAAGATACATTAGTAACAAATTCTTCAAAAATTGCAAACAGACATTACAGAGTCTGTCAGTCACTATATGTAGCAGCATCCAGCTTAGGTGAAACACCTTGATGGTTGCAATGTTTTAGAGGTCTACAGCTGCTATGGAACCACTGTTCAGGATATCGGTAACTGGTACCATATCGGTCGTGGGCTGATAAGGGATTAATCGGCGAATCAGCCATTTAACTGAATATATCGGTAACCCATTTATCGGTAGGTTAGCTAGGGCCATATCTATATATCTGAGGCTACATAGCAACATGCATTGTACTGAATGTCTAAATATGCAATCATAGGCTACATAGCAACAAGGAAGAGTGTTTACCTTGATGTTCTGATGATGTCTAGATATACATATAAGAGCAGCAACAATAACAACAACAACAACAACACAGCAGTAATTGTACATCACTATCTAACATCAAAGGAGAGTAGCACAACAACAATACTATTTGTACATTCTTGGCGTAGGAGAGTAGTTTTGGGCCAAAATATGTGCCCAGTTAATCGCTCCAGCCGATAATTCGGTCTGACAACAGATAAATCAACTTGTTAGACCGATTAACTAGGCCTCCCAGTTAATGGGCCGAATAGGCCTTTCTTGTATCGGAGGGGGGGCAAGTAGCAGTTAACTGCAGTTATAATAGGCCAATATTTGTAACAATGTATGGAACGATTCAGGTCAGACTTTTTAGATTTTTACGTGGGCAACTTGTTGGGAATTATTTTTGATGATCCATTAGTGCGCTTGAAGAAAAAAGAATTAATACATAAAATGGTAATGAACTATTTTTAGCCTCTTATTTTCCTTTTCACTACAAGAAACGTTCGCAAATCTGATGGCATCCTGAGATGGATACCTAAGCAAACAAATCAGACACAGCACACTGATCACCGAGTATTTGCTTGATTCTACCATGAATGCAACCCCCCTGCCGTGCAATGTAATACAAAATCTCAGCGGTGCTATATCTTTAGAAGACACTGTGCAGCTATAGCAGTAAACTCCAAATGGAGTCTCAGACAACTAGTAAACTTATTGCCATCTACAAATCGATTAAAATTCGATCCAACTTGAAACAGGAGACATAGTGACCTCCGAGGCTGCAAATCTTCGCAGATCGTCAGTTAATCAAGCCCTTGTTCGTTCGAGGCCCAACCCAGTCAAGTGAAAGTGAAACTCTCAACATCATAATTCATCGTGCCAACCCCCCAGCCACCCTGGGCACAGCAAAACGCACTAAATCTAACCACCCAGCACAAACGCTAAGCAAACCAGACCAAACAAGTGCCCGATCCATTCCATCGCAAAAGGGGTCTCCGACCCAATCTGGCGAACGAAGCAAGCTAGCTCTCGCATCGCGGGGAGCTGGATGAGTCTCACGGGAGCGTACAGGGGGGAGAGGGCGGGTGGGTTGCGGGGGGGGGGGGGGGGGGGGGGGGGGGGTGGAGGTAGGGTCTTGCTTGCCTCTAGGAGGAAGCAGAGCGTAGCGCCGACGCGGAGGCGGCGCTCGCGGGGGAAGCGCGCGAGGAAGTCGGCTACAACGTCGGCCAGCGGGCGCGCAGCGGATGCGAGCAGCGCCAGGAGGCCTGCCCGCTCCTCCGGACGCAGCGTGGGGACGGGGGCGTCCACCGACATGGCCGTCGCCGTGGCGGTGGTCGGCGGCGAGATTTTTTGTAGTTTTGGGTTTTCCCCTCTCGGGTGAGAGATTCGGGGACAGTGGGAGAGTAGGCGACTTGAGGATGTGGATCGGACGGGCTGTGATTATATATATAAATATATATGCGTGGGCTCATTTCGGATGTTTTTTTTAAACAGTAAAATTTTCGGGTTCTGGGCTTGCGAGGCGGCCCCAGGTAGGTACGGCAAGGGTCCCGACGGGTAAAAAAAGCCTATTAAGTCACAGAGAATTTCTTATTTGGCACATTCTTAAAATTTGCTTCCTTTTTTGGCCTTTAAATATATTTGCCCTCTTTTAACACTGAATTTTCATTTTATTCCCTCCATGACACTTTCACCAGATTAGGCACGTAAAAATGTTAAGTCTAACGTGAAAATACCGTTTTACCCCATATGTGACCAAAATTATTACAAATCAAAAGCAGCAGTAATGTGATATGTTTTGTCTTGACTACATGAGCAAATGAAAAAAATCTACAATTTTACCACCGCGTAACGGATATGAATCAAGTCATACTCAAGTTCATATATCACATTTTCGGATCCCTCGGCGTGGCCAGTGGCCGCCGAGACTGTTCGCACATGAACACGTCACCGTGTACCCTCGACGCCGAGGATGATGCACCGCAGCTCACGTCGAAGGAGATCTGACTGGCAGCGCGATACGCAGGACAGCCGGCAGATGCTTTTGTAGACCCGGAGCCCCGCTTGCCCGGGAGGGACCCCGTCAGGGCTCGCGGCGGCTATGGGCTGCTCCAGGTTGATTCGCTCGCCCCTAGAGCCTCGTGGATCCGCAGCCCTCCAGCATGAAGAACTAGCGAAGAACGAGAAGAAAGATACAAGAGAGAGATAAAAAGTAGATGAACACGAAAAACTAGTAGATTGATTTTTTGATTGTGTGTTGTTCAATCGGCCATCACCCCTTAGGTATATAAGAGGCGGATGGGCTTCCCGTATAAGAAAAGGACTCCAAATCACGTTCAAATCTTTCCAAAATTAACCGAACTCGGGTTTAGGTAAGTCTGGAACATCAGTTCGGTTTTTAGGTCCCATACGTCATAAACGACCTCGGATGAAGATGGGTCCAAAAGCTAATTCGACCATTTCGACGAGACGAACAACTTTCGTGTTGAACATTTTTTGATTCGATGCCATCTTCAGGGCCAAATCACTCGCGCAAAACAGGTAATTATTCACACAACTCATCAGACATAGTCACATGTGTGTCTGGTCCCGGGCGTCATATTTTGCTCACTGCAGGGGCGTGCTGTGGGGGCTCTAACTTTTGCATACGACCTCAGATCGGGACGATCTTTATATCAAAATCGATTGTTTTGACGAGACGAAGACAATCCAAGTATAAGCTTTTCTCATATGAGGCCGTCTTTGAGGCTTAATTGGCCAAACAATACTCTGAACACAAAATCTTAGTACTTCGAGCATAGTTTTGGCCCTTGAGATGAGATCGGATAGCGATGGCCCAAACTTCAAAGATGTTCATATCGACAATACGAAACTCTTTAATGTAGATTACTTCTCCATTTGAGACCATCTTAAATAACTTCTTGACCGTGCCAAAATCTGGTGTCAACACATGCCCCCCTGTTTTCTGGCAGAGCTTGCGTGCCAGAAAATACTTTGCCTAGGGTAATGTCTAAGCACGATGTCAACACTCCATCGGCTGTGCATGCTGAGTACGATAATTTTTATAGTCCATATGCTCGGGCTTGTTGCTGCTTGGGTAGAGCCTCTTGGATAATAGTCGTCTGAGAACAACCATTGGATGTCACAAAGGCCTCCACGTAAGTTTCTTATGTCAATCCTGACCTTGCTTTGTCCAGGCACTCCCTGGGAATATTAGAACCGTTCGGCGATAAGCCGGTTGCCGAACGATTATGACCATGCACCTCAAAGGAATACCTTCAACTGTTCGGCGACTCAACTCATTATTGATCAAAGTACACCATCAAGCCTCCGCCAAACAACGTCTGTCTCCTGACTTGGATCCAGCAAATAACTAACACCAGGAGTCGAAGCTTTTTTATGCACTAGACCCTTGATTAGTGGCTGACTCAATAATTAAGTCGGCCTTGCCAGTATTGGCAAACACTGAGCATCGGCTATAGGAGTAGGAGATCAACCATGGTGAACACCGTTAGCCAGATGTCGGCTTTGCCAGCACAATGAATTCTGAGGGCGATATGCAAATATCGGCCATGCATTCTCATCTCAAAGGAGCTCGGGAGTCCGTCCACCAAAGTGTGAATAGCCGAAATAAGTCAGATGTTTCGGCCGAGGATAAATTCCATAGCGTTGATTTTGATGGTACGATTGAAGAATGTGGATGACACGCCTCCTGGAGTCTCCTATAGTGAGATGAAAATTGTCGTCCTCGCCTACAAGCTTTACGCTTGTACTCCCTTACTTCTGCTTGTTTTGCAACAGGAGCTGGTACATCATTCTCGCCTCGATGGCTTCCCTTGGGGACCCATGACATGTTCCTTGATAGAGGCGGGGGTGTCCCGATCTTTCGATGAGATGATAGCTATCGATTTGGTGGAGTCGACTTTGACGATCCGACTACAAACGTGCACGACGTTGCGCCTTAGCAATCGCTAAACCAATCTCCCGAGGTTACTGACGATGCTGAAAGCACGATCAGCCTGACCACGAAGGTCTATTCCTGCACGCAATCGAAGAACAAGCAAGAATATGATAATGCAATCTGAATATTGCGAATATAGATGAAGTATTGATAAAGGTGGGGATCCGAAAGCGGTCTTGGTCTGGTCGTTGGACACAAACGAAGTACACGAAGTTGCAATGGCTAACTTTTAACTAAACAAATCCCAAGCAAAAAGCTACTAGATGGATCTACTTATATAGGAGCAACGGGTGGCGGCCAAGGAGGTGGGAGGACGTCCCAAGGCAGCCTAAAACTAACCCTAGGTCGTACAAGGCCAATGGGCCCAAGTGGAGGTGATGCAACACCTTTGGACTTGTAGTTTGACTCGGATTCTGCTTTAGCGTTAGATTGTTTTGACGACAACTCAACGCTCCGGATGAATTTGAAGGTGAAACCAATTGGGTTAGAAAGAGCACGAAATCTACTTTCCAACAAAAAAAAGAATCACCCAATTCGGAGTCCGTATGAAAAAGTTCTTGGCGTTTTGAGTCAGGTATGTCTGTGCAGTCCGAATCTGAATGCAGAACGTGAGAGACTTGGACTCTATCTTCTCTTGGCCAAAAGTGACGTGAGAGGACTTTTTGAACAGCACCTAAACTTCTCGTTTTCCCTTATCTTCATATGTGAATTGTACAAATGTCCCATACACCTGCAATTAGACATGGCACAAAAGTTTGTGAAGTATTTTTGTCCTGGATGACACAAATAAATTATTGCATAGTTTGCATTAGAAATCACCTCACAAATATACATGTATGCAATATTTTTGGTCGTATCCAAGGTATTCATGTCCTCATCATCCTCCACTTCTTGAAAACAAAGTCGTCCTCGGCGTTGCTTAATCTGAAATGTGGCTAACAAAAGAGACAAGGTGTACATGTTGTATATGTATATGTCATCCATTTTTACTTCCCTTGATTTTTGCACATATGACACATGTATACATGAGTAACTTTCATAGTTCATAAAATGTAAAGCCAAAATATTATCACAAGTATTAGAAGACATGAAAATATTGCAACTCAATTTGCACATATAAGTGAAGCTCTTATTCATATCAAAGGATTGACAATGTTCATCATTAAACCATCCCAACATTGGTGAATAAACCTTACTTGCATCAAATTTACATGCTACTACATGCTTAAATAAGCAAACATGCAATAAGTCTTTTGACACAAAATCATCACCAAGATTAGAGGTCATATCAAAAGGATTAAACATTGTTTCTTTTGCATCAACAATTAATTCATTGGGTGCACTCAAAATTGTTGATACTTCAACTCTTTGATCACATGACGCATTCATGACAGTAACACGATTCTCTAAAATAGTTGGTGTGCTCAAATCAATAGGTAACACAACACATGATGTATTCAAGTTAACTAGGCATGCATCATTCTCATGTGAAAGTTGAAAATCTGTACCTTTGTCATTACCTCTTATGATCAACTCAGATGATGTAGGCACTCTTGGAGGTGATGTGTCACATGATGGAGATGATGTAGTCCTCGCAACAACGGATGTGGTTGTCATAGTACGCCTAGTAGTTGAAGAAACATCTGTATCAACACTTGGAATGTGCACCGTGCGCTTGTTCTCCTTGTGGCCAACACGTCGTTTTATTTCCTGTTCAGCTTTGCAAGCAAGACGAAACAAATGGTCCATAGGATAACACTCTTCATGAATTAGAATCTCTTGAATATCGCAGTTTAATCCTCCCCAAAATCTATCCATAAAATCTTCTTCACTTTCTTCTAAAAATGAGTGCAACAAGGTAGTTTGTAAATCATCATAATATTTTGTTACGGTGTCACTACCTTGTTTTAAATGTTGTAGTTTTCTAATCATGCCACGAGTATAATGAACATCTACGAATCTATCTCTCATGACATGTTTTAAACCATCCCAAGTAGTAGGTATATAATCAGGGTTTAACCGACAGTATTCACTCCACCAAACTAAAGCAAAGCTACTGAAAGTACTAACCGCGGCTTGAAATTTTCCACGCTCATCAAAATTATGGGAAGCAAATATAGCATTAATTTCGTACTCCCATTCAATATATAAATCAGGCCTAAAACGACCAGTAAATGGTGGCATGGAAACATTAACCTGATTATGTGCATTCTGATGTTGTTGCTCCTCTTGTGACGGTTGTTGTATTTTCTTAGGTGATGGCAAATCTCCCACGATCGATGAAGCCCAAGAACTAACAACTCCGAAACCTGCCATGATTAGTAGAAACAAAAAAATCGAGAATAATGTTCCTATGAACTACTAGGATGTGGTGGTAAAGCGCTCACAGTAAAGCAAATATCAATATCTTACAAGTTCTTACCATGCAGCAGGTGGTGACGGGCAACCAGCGGTGTCAAATAACTCCGAAGATTGAGTAAAGCGATTGCCAGGCGAATGTACGTATACACGGTGTAGAAATATGTGGAGCTGGGTTGGCTATATATGGTAGCAAAAGATTAGCAATAATCAATCCAGAGATGCAATGTTGAATAAACGCTCAACGACGGTACTGTGCTGGTCCTTGTCTAGACCGGACTAGAGACGCGAGCCTAGAACACCAATGAGGTCACGGCGTAGCACAACTAGCATCAATAAAGGATATGAAGTAGCTCTGGACAGCAAGATATAAGTGAAGATCACAATGGCAGTAAAGATAATGATGAGAAACAACTACCAAGTAGCATATACCAACAATTCTCTCTCCAACTTTACTCTATAAAATTTTGTGCCAATTTTATGATAATTTTTCTCAAGAAAAGCACTGACTCAAGCTTTCAAATGCAAAAAGAATCACTCAATTCCGAGTTGATATGAGGAGTCAAAAAATTCTAAAACTGGCCTGAAAAACTGGAACAAGCTGTGTTCGCGAACTTCGGAGGGCAAAAAGACCTATTTAGGAGCCGATTTTGAGGTGTCAAATATTGAACTAGATTCTGCAACTATTTAGATGCGGCTCGTCGCTAGCTTTAATTTGAGTATTCACAGAGCCAAAACAGACTTCGTATGAAAAAGATATGCCTGTTTTACTGAACACTGCACAAAACAGATTCCAATCCGAAATCAGCTACGAGATTGAGTCTAGATAGATCCGAATTTTGTTTTTTTTTCTTCTCTTTTTTTTCTCACACTTTTTTTTCCTTTTTCTTTCTCTCTTTTTTTTCTCTGACTTTTTTTTAACTTTTTTTTCTCTTTTTTTTTCTTGCTCCCTCTTTCCAAAACAAACTAGATAAGATGTAGATTGGATCAAGCACAGATGTGAACGACCTCAACTATGATTATGACAATGAACAGTGGGTAGCACGATGTGGAAATTGATGGATGGGATGGTGGACAGCGGAAGGAATAACGATGCAGCGGCGGCGTGACTAATATGAACAGAACTCGAAACTCTAAACGAACTAGACACTAAGACCAGCAACTCGACACGACGATGCAACCGATAATTCAATAATGCAAACAATGAAAAGAAAATTGCAAAGGCTCAGACTGGCTTGGACAAAGGATGAATAGATCTAACTTATTTTTTTGTGGCTTTTTCTTGGACAATAGGTAAGAAAATAAATCTAACCTAGGGAAAACAGAAAATTCTCACCGAGCAACCTGAAAACTGATACCACTTGATAGAGGCGAGGGTGTCCCGATCTTTCGATGAGATGATAGCTATCGATTTGGTGGAGTCGACTTTGACGATCCGACTACAAACGTGCACGACGTTGCGCCTTAGCAATCGCTAAACCAATCTCCCGAGGTTACTGACGATGCTGAAAGCACGATCAGCCTGACCACGAAGGTCTATTCCTGCATGCAATCGAAGAACAAGCAAGAATATGATAATGCAATCTGAATATTGCGAATATAGATGAAGTATTGATAAAGGTGGGGATCCGAAAGCGGTCTTGGTCTGGTCGTTGGACACAAACGAAGTACACGAAGCTTTGGTGGACATTAGAAATCACCTCACATCTAACTCTTTGGCCCTGAGCCGCTTCAGTTTTCTTTCTTGCCAATGTGATAAGCCGAGTGAGCATCCCGGCTGTGATTTTGTTCTGTGCACTGGTAATTTCTTTCTATATTTGGGCATCTCCGGCTTGGCCTGTCCAAACTCAGCGATTGAATCCTTGAAAGTTACTTGCTTCACTTTCTTGTCCTTAGTAGCCAACATAGAATCGACTGGCTTTTTGTCATCTAGAGTCGGATCTGAAATAGCACACTTGCGGCCATCCTTTTTCACTTGGTACACTTGCTTGATCACGTCCATCTTCTTTGTCGAGCTTCGGACCGATTCTTTTTGGTTGAGCCGGCCTTTAACATGTGGTTGTTGAACAAACGATGATCCTCTCGGAGCTGCATAATTTTGGTGAGGTGGTTTAGAATATGATGGATGATGTGCCCTTGATTTTATACTTGTTCCATGATTTATATGAATAATAGCCAGCATGGGGAGGTATCCATGACATCGGCATTGGTGGCCCAAAAGGAGGATACGGAATCTGCTTGCTCAACTTCTTCCTTCGCCAATCCCGGTCTTCAGATTTATGCCTTGGGGGTGACTTCGATGCTTTTATTTCACTCGGCCGATAAGCACTCTTTGCCTCACTTATCTTCTGATATTTTTCTAATAACTGCGCGAAAGTGACTTTCAGCTTTTTACCTTTGTGCTTACCATGGCCTTTGCTTTCTTTAGTTGTGCGTGCATCGGTCTTCGAATTTTCTTGTTGCCCCCAGTGCTAGATGTCACCATTGTAGCTTTGATGGAATTCCCGTCTTCAAGATTGTTGTTGATGCACTTTTTAACAATATCCTTGCTCGAAGACTTGACCCTATCATCATTGATGTGTACCTGTCGACCTTTAGATGAATCAGCTTGAGATAGCCGAGTTAACATTTGATCGCCATCAAGACCAATCTGATCTGACTGGCCATATGCTCGTGCTTGAGCAAACTTCAATCGTCATGTGTTGGCTGATTGTGCAACTTTATGAATCACATTGCAGTCTTGAAAATTTTGCTCGAACGAACATTGCATTCGCTCTTGTCTTGATGGCTCGACATCGTGATCAATAATAATAATAGGATTAGTCAGTGATGCACCGACAATGTGATCACACATACCTAGACTGAAGGTACATTGCTCATCTACTAACCGATTGTGTGGTGTCGGCTTTGCAACTAAACAACCGAGTGGTGTCGGTTTAACATCATCTGACCCGGCTATGCATTGATTTTCATCCTCCTCTTCCGATGCTCTTGAATCGGCTATCCTAGAGGACTTTGAACCTGGCTTTATATTCCTGCAACCAAAATAATTACAGAATATGCGTCTCATTTGAGACCAAATGTTAGCCAGGCATGAAACAAACAAAGATGTCCATATGAATATAAAGTTTAGTTGGCATGACGGGAACAACTTTGATTGCGACGAGTTGTCACTATTAGCCTCTATGAATGGTGCCATGTGTTGATCATCGTGATTAGTGACAAGATAATTCAAAACAAATAGATTACTCATCTCGATTGGTCTTTCAAAATTAATTAGAATCTTACTAACAGGTGCATCAACAATATTATTTTGACCGAATCGAAAATTGAGTAAACTGTCGGCTAGGTGTACCTTTGTGAAGTCGTTGTGATAGAGGCGAGGGTGTCCCGATCTTTCGATGAGATGATAGCTATCGTTTTTGGTGGAGTAGACTTTGACGATCCGACTACGAACGTGCGAGGACGTCGCGCCTTAGCAATCGCTAAACCAACTCCGAGAGGTTATTGACCACGCCGGAGCACAATCAACCTGACCACGAGGGTCTATCTCCTGCAAGCAAATGAAGAACAAGCAAGAAACTAAGATTTGCAATCTGGATATTGCGAATATAAGATGAAAGCTTTATTGATCAAGGTGGGGTTCTGTGACGTCTTGGTCTGGTCGTTGAACACAAACGAAGTACGCGAAGTTGCAGCTATGGCGAACTTTTAATCTAAACAAAACCCAAAGTCTAAACGGTGCCCTAAGGGCTGTATATATGGAGGAAGAGGAGGGGATTTCGTGGCCCTTGAAGGAGGGGTCCGAAACCAACCCTATCTCTTGTTTCCCCACACATACAGACTCTAAAAACAGCCTATACTCAAGTATTTCGAAATTACATGGGCCTGGCCCAATAATAAGGTGACGCAGCACCTATAATAGCCTCTGGACAAAATTTATGAAGTGACATCTTGTATATTTCGTCCAAGGCTTCCTGCACTCATTATGGTGGCTTCAAAGTCCTGAAATCATCACTTGTAACTCCGTTCTTGTTCCCCTTGTGCATGCCATCATCTCCATGCTTGAACTTGCTCCAAGGTTCCTCTTTCTTGTCCAAGCTAGGCCCTTCATTTGTAAGCAAAACAAATGTATCCAATTTAGGCAGCATCATATTCTCATGAACTTTAGAATCATTACCAAGAAACGAAAGTACCTGATATTTTAATTGGCGTGCGCGAGCTCTAGTAATTGGTCCAGTATGTATAGAAGCAGGGGTTGTGGGTGTAACAATGGTATTGATGTCCTCATCATTCTCCATGCCATCTATCTTCTCCATGGCCTCTTCAAATCTGTTTAGCACATCTCCCACCTGGCCACTCATCATTTGCTGAAATTTATCATGCAACTCCTTGTTCGTCATGTTCTCCCAGTCAATCTCGTCGGCTTGTGATCCTGCCATGGTTAGCAGCAATAGAAACACACAAGAATATGATCCTACAGACTACTAGAAAGTGGTGGTGGTGTGGTGTGGTGTCACAAATCCGTCAAGCAAATCTCAAATTCTTACCAGTTCTTACCCAGCAGCAGGTGGTGATCGGCAACCTTTGTAGTCAAAACTCTCAGAGCTTGGACAGAGCGATTGCCAGGTGGTGTCAAACGCACGATGTAGATGTATGTGGAGCTGGGAAGGCTTATGATATGGTAGCAAAAAGGGTCAGCAATAATCAATTCAGAGATGCAATGTTGAATAAACACTCAACGACGGTACTGTGCTGGTCCTAGGCTAGACCGTGCTAGAGACGCGAGCCTAGAACACTAACAAAAATCACGGCGCTGCACGTAAACAAGGGAGGAGCACACTCTGAATTTTTTATTTTTTTTGCACTTTTTTTTCCTCTTTTTTTTTTTTGCTCCGCAACTATTTTTTTTTCGAAAAAGTCTACAAATGGTCTAAAAACTGCCTAGCCAGAATTTTCCAGACTTAGTTTTTTTTTTTTTTGGAAACTGGAACTATTTTTCTTCTGCGGGTAGCGCGAAAATTGGGGAATCCGACTTGTTCACGACTCGTAGTATCGCGTGATCTGGAACTCTAAAATAAAGGAATAAATACTGGACTCGGACTAGGACTGGTGGCAGAGATGAATCTGGTGGAACTCGGACTGGTGATGTGATGAGGACATCAATACCATTGTTACACCCACAGCCCCTGCTTCTATACATACTGGACCAATTACTAGAGCTCGCGCACGCCAATTAAAATATCAGGTACTTTCGTTTCTTGGTAATGATTCTAAAGTTCATGAGAATATGATGCTGTCTAAATTGGATACATTTGTTTTGCTTACAAATGAAGGGCCTAGCTTGGACAAGAAAGAGGAACCTTGGAGCAAGTTCAAGCATGGAGATGATGGCATGCACAAGGGGAACAAGAACGGAGTTACAAGTGATGATTTCAGGACTTTGAAGCCACCATAATGAGTGCAGGAAGCCTTGGACGAAATATACAAGATGTCACTTCATAAATTTCGTCCAGAGGCTATTATAGGTGCTGCGTCACCATATTATTGGGCCAGGCCCATGTAATTTCGAAATACTTGAGTATAGGCTGTTTTTAGAGTCCGTATGTGTGGGGAAACAAGAGATAGGGTTGGTTTCGGACCCCTCCTTCAAGGGCCACGAAATTCCCTCCTCTTCCTCCATATATACAGCCCTTAGGGCACCGTTTAGACTTTGGGATTTGTTTAGTTAAAAGTTAGCCATTGCAACTTCGTGTACTTCGTTTGTGTCCAACGACCAGACCAAGACCGCTTTCGGATCCCCACCATTATCAATACTTCATCTATATTCGCAATATTCAGATTGCATTATCATATTCTTGCTTGTTCTTCGATTGCGTGCAGGAATAGACCTTCGTGGTCAGGTTGATCGTGCTTCCAGCATCGTCAGTAACCTCAGGAGATTGGTTTAGCGATTGCTAAGGCGCAACGTCATGCACGTTTGTAGTCGGATCGTCAAAGTCGGCTCCACCAAATCGATAGTTACCATCTCATCGAAAGATCGGGACACCCTCGCCTCTATCAAGTGGTATCAGTTTTCAGGTTGCTCGGTGAGAATTTCCAGTTTTCCCTAGATTAGATTTATTTTCTTACGTATTGTCCAAAAAAAAAGCCACAAAAAAATTAGGGTTAGTTCATCATATCCGAACCAATCTGAGCCTTTGCATAATCTTTTTAGGGTTTTTGCTTTGTTGAATTTGCGGTTGCATCGTCGTGTCAAGTTGCTGGTCTTAGCGTCTAGTTCTTTAGAGTTTCGAGTTCTGTTCACAAGTTGTCACGCCGCCGCCGCACCATCATCATCGCCCCTACCATATACCACCACAGCTTATCTGCTATTTCTCTGAGTCCATATACCACCACCGATCCGAGTCCATATACCACCACCAATCCGAGTCCACATATACTACCGTCATATACCATCACCAGTCCGAGTTCCACCATATTCATCTCTGCCACCAGTCCTAGTCCGAGTCCAGTATTTATTCCTTTATTTTAGAGTTCCAGATCACGCGATACTGCGAGTCGTGAACAAGTCGGATTCCCCAATTTTCGTGCTACCCGTAGAAGAAAAATAGTTCCAGTTTCAAAAAAAAAAACTAAGTCTGGAAAATTCTGGCTAGGCAGTTTTTAGACCATTTGTAGACTTTTTCGAAAAAAAATTGTTGCGGAGCAAAAAAAAAGTGCAAAAAAAAAAGAAAAAAAGATGATGAGGACATCAATACCATTGTTACACCCACAGCCCCTGCTTCTATACATACTGGACCAATTACTAGAGCTCGCGCACGCCAATTAAAATATCAGGTACTTTCGTTTCTTGGTAATGATTCTAAAGTTCATGAGAATATGATGCTGCCTAAATTGGATACATTTGTTTTGCTTACAAATGAAGGGCCTAGCTTGGACAAGAAAGAGGAACCTTGGAGCAAGTTCAAGCATGGAGATGATGGCATGCACAAGGGGAACAAGAACGGAGTTACAAGTGATGATTTCAGGACTTTGAAGCCGCCATAATGAGTGCAGGAAGCCTTGGACGAAATATACAAGATGTCACTTCATAAATTTCGTCCAGAGGCTATTATAGGTGCTGCGTCACCTTATTATTGGGCCAGGCCCATGTAATTTTGAAATACTTGAGTATAGGCTGTTTTTAGAGTCCGTATGTGTGGGGAAACAAGAGATAGGGTTGGTTTCGGACCCCTCCTTCAAGGGCCACGAAATCCCCTCCTCTTCCTCCATATATACAGCCCTTAGGGCACCGTTTAGACTTTGGGTTTTGTTTAGATTAAAAGTTCGCCATAGCTGCAACTTCGCGTACTTCGTTTGTGTTCAACGACCAGACCAAGACGTCACAGACCCCCACCTTGATCAATAAAGCTTTCATCTTATATTCGCAATATCCAGATTGCAAATCTTAGTTTCTTGCTTGTTCTTCGTTTGCTTGCAGGAGATAGACCCTCGTGGTCAGGTTGATTGTGCTCCGGCGTGGTCAATAACCTCTCGGAGTTGGTTTAGCGATTGCTAAGGCGCGACGTCCTCGCACGTTCGTAGTCGGATCGTCAAAGTCTACTCCACCAAAAACTATAGCTATCATCTCATCGAAAGATCGGGACACCCTCGCCTCTATCAAACTCATGCCCACCAGGCCATTCTCTAGGGTGACCAACAGCTCCACCACTCCCCTGGTGATGAGGACATCAATACCATTGTTACACCCACAGCCCCTACTTCTATACATACTGGACCAATTACTAGAGCTCGCGCACGCCAATTAAAATATCAGGTACTTTCGTTTCTTGGTAATGATTCTAAAGTTCATGAGAATATGATGCTGCCTAAATTGGATACATTTGTTTTGCTTACAAATGAAGGGCCTAGCTTGGACAAGAAAGAGGAACCTTGGAGCAAGTTCAAGCATGGAGATGATGGCATGCACAAGGGGAACAAGAACGGAGTTACAAGTGATGATTTCAGCACTTTGAAGCCACCATAATGAGTGCAGGAAGCCTTGGACGAAATATACAAGATGTCACTTCATAAATTTCGTCCAGAGGCTATTATAGGTGCTGCGTCACCTTATTATTGGGCCAGGCCCATGTAATTTCGAAATACTTGAGTATAGGCTGTTTTTAGAGTCCGTATGTGTGGGGAAACAAGAGATAGGGTTGGTTTCGGACCCATCCTTCAAGGGCCACGAAATCCCCTCCTCTTCCTCCATATATACAGCCCTTAGGGCACCGTTTAGACTTTGGGTTTTGTTTAGATTAAAAGTTCGCCATAGCTGCAACTTCGCGTACTTCGTTTGTGTTCAACGACCAGACCAAGACGTCACAGAACCCCACCTTGATCAATAAAGCTTTCATCTTATATTCGCAATATCCAGATTGCAAATCTTAGTTTCTTGCTTGTTCTTCGTTTGCTTGCAGGAGATAGACCCTCGTGGTCAGGTTGATTGTGCTCCGGCGTGGTCAATAACCTCTCGGAGTTGGTTTAGCGATTGCTAAGGCACGACGTCCTCGCACGTTCGTAGTCGGATCGTCAAAGTCTACTCCACCAAAAACGATAGCTATCACCTCATCGAAAGATCGGGACACCCTCGCCTCTATCAAAAAGGTGCACTTCCCAAGGTTACCAAACAAACGTGCATCACGTAGAGCAATAAAAACAACACGTAAATGTTCCAAATGTTCCTCCAAAGATCTGCTATAAATCAATATATCATCAAAGTAAACTACCACAAATCGTCCAATGAAAGCACGTAAAACTTCGTTCATTAATCTCATGAAAGTACTAGGTGCATTAGTTAACCCAAAAGGCATGACTAACCACTCATATAAACCGAACTTAGTTTTAAATGCTGTTTTCCATTCATCTCCCAATTTCATACGAATTTGATGGTATCCACTACGCAAATCAACTTTGGAGAATATTGTAGAGCCACTCAATTCATCAAGCATATCATCTAGCCTAGGAATAGGATGACGATAACGAATAGTAATATTATTAATGCCTCTACAATCAACACACATACGCGACGTACCATCCTTTTTTGGCACTAGTATAATAGGAACAGCAGAAGGACTAAGAGATTCGCGTATATAACCTTTGTCGAGCAGCTCCTGTACTTGACGCATAATCTCCTTCGTCTCCTCTGGATTGGTACGGTATGGCGCACGGTTTGGCAACGAAGCACCGGGAATTAAGTCAATCTGATGCTCAATCCCGCGAATAGGTGGTAATCCCGGTGGCACGTCTTGTGGAAAGACGTCAGCGAACTCCTGCAAAATGTTAGTGACCGCAGGAGGCAAAGAGGAAGGCACGTCCTCGAATGAAAATAACGCCTCTTTGCACACAAAAGCATAGCACACAGAATTGCTGAAATCTAGATCATCAATATCAGATTTGGTGGCAAGTAAGCATGCACTTTTCAATTTAATTTCAGAAGCAACACTAGATGGTTTATTATTAGGCTTCATTTGTTGCTCAAATTCTTTTGCCACAATCTGATTTTCACTCTTATTTTTCTCCTGTTTTGCTTTACTAGCTCTATTAATATCATCTTTCAAAATAGAATCAGGAGTCATAGGAAGCAAAGTAATATGTTTATCCTTATGAACAAGAGTATACTGATTGTTTCTACCATGGTGTACAGAATTTTTATCAAATTGCCATGGTCTACCAAGTAATAATGAACATGCTTGCATGGGTACCACATCACAATCAACATAATCAGCATATGTAGAGATACTAAAATGCACACGAACAGTACGTGTTACCTTAACCTTGCCGCTGTTGTTGAACCATTGGATATAGTAAGGATGTGGATGTGGTCTTGATAGAGGCGAGGGTGTCCCGATCTTTCGATGAGATGATATCTATCGTTATTGGTGGAGTAGACTTTGACGATCCGACTACGAACGTGCGAGGACGTCGCGCCTTAGCAATCGCTAAACCAACTCCGAGAGGTTATTGACCACGCCGGAGCACAATCAACCTGACCCCGAGGGTCGATCTCCTGCAAGCAAACGAAGAACAAGCAAGAAACTAAGATTTGCAATCTGGATATTGCGAATATAAGATGAAAGCTTTATTGATCGAGGTGGGGTTCTGTGACGTCTTGGTCTGGTTGTTGAACACAAACGAAGTACGCGAAGTTGCAGCTATGGCAAACTTTTAATCTAAACAAAACCCAAAGTCTAAACGGTGCCCTAAGGGCTGTATATATGGAGGAGGAGGGGGGGATTTCGTGGCCCTTGAAGGAGGGGTCCAAAACCAACCCTATCTCTTGTTTCCCCACACATACGGACTCTAAAAATAGCCTATACTCAAGTATTTCGAAATTACATGGGCCTGGCCCAATAATAAGGTGACGCAGCACCTATAATAGCCTCTGGACGAAATTTATGAAGTGGCATCTTGTATATTTCGTCCAAGGCTTCCTGCACTCCTTATGGTGGCTTCAAAGTCCTGAAATCATCACTTGTAACTCCGTTCTTGTTCCCCTTGCGCATGCCATCATCTCCATGCTTGAACTTGCTCCAAGGTTCCTCTTTCTTGTCCAAGCTAGGCCCTTCATTTGTAAGCAAAACAAATGTATCCAATTTAGGCAGCATCATATTCTCATGAACATTAGAATCATTACCAAGAAACGAAAGTACCTGATAATTTAATTGGCGTGCGCGAGCTCTAGTAATTGGTCCAGTATGTATAGCAGCAGGGGCTGTGGGTGTAACAATGGTATTGTTGTCCTCATCAATGTGGGCTCGGATTGGTGGTGGTATATGGACTCGGATCGGTGGTGGTATCTGGACTCGGATCGGTGGTGGTATATGGACTCAAAGAAATAGCAGATAAGCTGTGGTGGTATATGGTAGGGGCGATGATGATGGTGCGGCGGCGGCATGACAACTTGTGAACAGAACTCGAAACTCTAAAGAACTAGACGCTAAGACCAGCAACTTGACACGACGATGCAACCGCAAATTCAACAAAGCAAAAACCCTAAAAAGATTATGCAAAGGCTCAGATTGGTTCGGATTTGATGAACTAACCCTAAATTTTTTTTTGGCTTTTTCCTGGACTGTAGGTATGAAGAACAGACTCGATCTAAACTACGAAAAACTGTAAATCTCACCGAGCAACCTGGGAATCTGATACCACTTGATAGAGGCGAGGGTGTCCCGATCTTTCGATGAGATGATAGCTATCGTTTTTGGTGGAGTAGACTTTGACGATCCGACTACGAACGTGCGAGGACGTCGCGCCTTAGCAATCGCTAAACCAACTCCGAGAGGTTATTGACCACGCCGGAGCACAATCAACCTGACCACGAGGGTCTATCTCCTGCAAGCAAACGAAGAACAAGCAAGAAACTAAGATTTGCAATCTGGATATTGCGAATATAAGATGAAAGCTTTATTGATCAAGGTGGGGGTCTGTGACGTCTTGGTCTGGTCGTTGAACACAAACGAAGTACGCGAAGTTGCAGCTATGGCGAACTTTTAATCTAAACAAAACCCAAAGTCTAAACGGTGCCCTAAGGGCTGTATATATGGAGGAAGAGGAGGGGATTTCGTGGCCCTTGAAGGAGGGGTCCGAAACCAACCCTATCTCTTGTTTCCCCACACATACGGACTCTAAAAACAGCCTATACTCAAGTATTTCAAAATTACATGGGCCTGGCCCAATAATAAGGTGACGCAGCACCTATAATAGCCTCTGGACGAAATTTATGAAGTGACATCTTGTATATTTCGTCCAAGGCTTCCTGCACTCATTATGGCGGCTTCAAAGTCCTGAAATCATCACTTGTAACTCCGTTCTTGTTCCCCTTGTGCATGCCATCATCTCCATGCTTGAACTTGCTCCAAGGTTCCTCTTTCTTGTCCAAGCTAGGCCCTTCATTTGTAAGCAAAACAAATGTATCCAATTTAGGCAGCATCATATTCTCATGAACTTTAGAATCATTACCAAGAAACGAAAGTACCTGATATTTTAATTGGCGTGCGCGAGCTCTAGTAATTGGTCCAGTATGTATAGAAGCAGGGGCTGTGGGTGTAACAATGGTATTGATGTCCTCATCAGATGAACTAACCCTAATTTTTTTTTGGCTTTTTCGTGGACTGTAGGTATGAAGAACAGACTCGATCTAAACTATGAAAAACTGTAAAATCTCACCGAGCAACCTGGAAATCTGATACCACTTGATAGAGGCGAGGGTGTCCCGATCTTTCGATGAGATGATAGCTATCGTTTTTGGTGGAGTAGACTTTGACGATCCGACTACGAACGTGCGAGGACGTCGCGCCTTAGCAATCGCTAAACCAACTCCGAGAGGTTATTGACCACGCCGGAGCACAATCAACCTGACCACGAGGGTCTATCTCCTGCAAGCAAACGAAGAACAAGCAAGAAACTAAGATTTGCAAGCTGGATATTGCGAATATAAGATGAAAGCTTTATTTATCAAGGTGGGGTTCTGTGACGTCTTGGTCTGGTCGTTGAACACAAACGAAGTACGCGAAGTTGCAGCTATGGCGAACTTTTAATCTAAACAAAACACAAAGTCTAAACGGTGCCCTAAGGGCTGTATATATGGAGGAAGAGGAGGGGATTTTGTGGCCCTTGAAGGAGGGGTCCAAAACCAACCCTATCTCTTGTTTCCCCACACATACGGACTCTAAAAACAGCCTATACTCAAGTATTTCGAAATTACATGGGCCTGGCCCAATAATAAGGTGACGCAGCACCTATAATAGCCTCTGGACGAAATTTATGAAGTGACATCTTGTATATTTCGTCCAAGGCTTCCTGCACTCATTATGGTGGCTTCAAAGTCCTGAAATCATCACTTGTAACTCCGTTCTTGTTCCCCTTGTGCATGCCATCATCTCCATGCTTGAACTTGCTCCAAGGTTCCTCTTTCTTGTCCAAGCTAGGCCCTTCATTTGTAAGCAAAACAAATGTATCCAATTTAGGCAGCATCATATTCTCATGAACTTTAGAATCATTACCAAGAAACGAAAGTACCTGATATTTTAATTGGCGTGCGCGAGCTCTAGTAATTGGTCCAGTATGTATAGAAGCAGGGGCTGTGGGTGTAACAATGGTATTGATGTCCTCATCACGTTGGAAGGAGAAGATGGTTGCACCACTGGAACAATACCTTGCTCCACTTTTGAATAATCCACCAACGCCTCTTCCTCTTTTTCTGGATCTCGTGCCTCGTCACTCGGATTTCCCGAGTAGATTTCACTCGGATTACCCGAATGGATTCCACTCGGCCGCTCTTCGTCAGCTAAACTTCGTTCAGCTGCACGCTCTGGTTCTTGATCTTCATCACTAGCCAAACTTTGTTTGGCCATATAACTTTGCTCTTGATGCTCATCAATTTCTTTGGCACATAACTCATAGGGCAGCATGTAAGCTCCCTCACATCCAGAAAAATTGAGCACGGGCAATTTGTTGCATTTACCGTTCCTTTGCTAGGTGAAGCTTGCATCTTCTGTTTTGGTACACACGGCAATAATTGGCTTGATGCACTCGGCTTTAGCCGGTGATGCACTCGTCTGGAACGATGCACTCGGCTGGCATGATGTACTCGGCTGGCACGATGCACTTGGTTGGCTCGATGCAACGCACTTGGCCTTAAACGTCTCGGTGCTTAATCTGGTTTCAATTGAATCCACCATTGTCTTGTCACTAAAGGAACCATTCAACTCGGCTGTAGACGACTTAGTCATATTTGACTCGGTTTCAACCGAATCAACCGTATTAGCCGAGTGAACCCTTTCTTGCTGATTTGCTTGCAAAGCTTCTTTTTTGGCTTGCCTCAACATCACAGAGGAGCCATCATGATTGCTGAATGGAAGAAGGGACTTGACATATTCTTGCAAATATTCCTCTCCACGCCTCTTCTTGAGTGCTTCATAAGCTTGTCGATATTCTGCTGGTAATTCCTCAAGAGTTGGCGTAGTAAAGCCATTGACGCTATTCCCATTGAGAGTTGGCTTGACCCCGTCCATTCGGGCGACATATTTTTCTTTAGACTCAACCCTACTTGGATAATCTTGCCCCCCAATGCTCTTAGGATCTTTCGGCAATGAATTGATGTTGCCGAAATTTTGCAATTGTACAGGGGGTGTATAACATGCTGCAATGTAGGTGAAGACGTATGCACTGTTGTCGAAAATTTTCTCTCGCTAATTTGATCACTTGGCAACACTTTGTCTTCTTTCAAAACCCTAGCTCTTATTGCCTCATAATCAGGAACCAGCTCCCTTTCATGTTGTTCAAGGCAAAGCGCGCTAATCTTCTTATTTTGGGCTAAACATTTTAATGCAGCCAAAGCCACCTCATCTCCTGCAATATTAGGCATATATGCTCCTACAGAATCTCCATTCACTCGGCCATAACCACGAAGGTGAGCCGAGTCATGAATGTTTTTAGTTGCATATCCCGCTGAACAATTAATCTCATGAGGTGTAGTATATGATGATTGAGGATAACCAGCCAAATAACTATAGGAAGCATGGCCGATTCCCCCATCCATCGGCATGTTTGGGGATGAACCCGCATATCGCGAGTCGGCTGCCGATGGACAAAACTGTGAGATGCCCTCATGTACATGAGGTGTCATATATTGATCACTCAAACAAATCGTGTTGTTCACCGGCATATTGAAAGGTGTTGCCGATGCATGAAAGTTCAGATTCATAAGTTGCATGTCACGGTTCTGTAAATTCCAAGTTTCTCCAACGGAATAACTAGTCGGCCTTTGCTCGTTAGGGCTAGCCGACATGACATATCCATTGAAAGATCTAGCAACATCATCATAATGGCTATTTGCATCTACGTAAGGAGATTGATGATACATGTTACCGTCGTAGATTGCAGCCGCTTGATGACGCCCGCCTCGTAGCAAGAACAGGCTGGAGGCTGTTCAAAGCTTCTTCCCCAGCGGAGTCGCCAAAAAGTGTGTTCGCACATGAACACGTCACCGTGTACCCTCGACGCCGGGGGTGATGCACCGCAGCTCACGTCGAAGGAGATCCGACCGGCAGCACGATACGCAGGACAACAGGCAGATGCTTTTGTAGACCCGGAGCCCCGCTTGCCCAGGAGGAACCCCGTCAGGGCTCGCGGCGGCTATGTGATAGAGGTGGGGGTGTCCCGATCTTTCGATGAGATGATAGCTATCGATTTGGTGGAGTCGACTTTGACGATCCGACTACAAACGTGCACGACGTTGCGCCTTAGCAATCGCTAAACCAATCTCCCGAGGTTACTGACGATGCTGAAAGCACGATCAGCCTGACCACGAAGGTCTATTCCTGCACGCAATCGAAGAACAAGCAAGAATATGATAATGCAATCTGAATATTGCGAATATAGATGAAGTATTGATAAAGGTGGGGATCCGAAAGCGGTCTTGGTCTGGTCGTTGGACACAAACGAAGTACACGAAGTTGCAATGGCTAACTTTTAACTAAACAAATCCCAAGGAAAAAGCTACTAGATGGATCTACTTATATAGGAGCAAGGGGTGGTGGCCAAGGAGGTGGCAGGACGTCCCAAGGCAGCCTAAAACTAACCCTAGGTCGTACAAGGCTCATGGGCCCAAGTGGAGGTGATGCAACACCTTTGGACTTGTAGTTTGACTCGGATTCTGTTGCAGCGTCAGATTGTTTCATCGAGAACTCAACGCTCCGGACGAATTTGAAGGTGAATCCAACTGGGTTGGAAAGAGCACGAAATCTACTTTCCAACAAAAAAAGAATCACCCAATTCGGAGTCCGTATGAAATAGTTCTTGGCGTTTTGAGTCAGGTATGTCTGTGTAGTCCGAATCTGAATCAGGAACGTGAGAGACTTGGACTCTATCTTCTCTTGGCCCAAAAGTGACGTGAGAGGACTTTTTGAACAGCACCTAAACATCTCTTTTCCCCTTATCTTCATATGTGGATTGTACAAATGTCCCATACACCTGCATTTAGACATGACACAAAAGTTTGTGAAGTATTTTTGTTCTGGATGACATAAATAAATTATTGCATAGTTTGCATTAGAAATCACCTCACAAATATACATGTATGCAATATTTTTGGTCGTATCCAAGGTAGTCATGTCCTCATCACTATGGGCTGCTCCAGGTCGATTCGCTCACCCCTAAAGCCTCGTGGATCCGCAGCCCTCCAGCATGAAGAACTAGCGAAGAACGAGAAGAAAGATACAAGAGAGAGATAAAAAGTAGATGAACACGAAAAAGTAGTAGATTGATTGTTCGATTGTGTGTTGTTCAATCGGCCATCACCCCTTAGGTATATAAGAGGCGGATGGGCTTCCCGTACAAGAAAATGACTCCAAATCACGTCCAAATCTTTCCAAAATTAACCGAACTCGGATTTAGGTAAGTCTGGAACATCAGTTCGGTTTTTAGGTCCCACACGCCATAAACAACATCGGATGAAGATGGGCCCAAATGCTAATTTGACAGTTTCGACGAGACAAACAACTTTCGTGTTGAACGTTTTTTGATTCGATGCCATCTCCAGGGCCAAATCACTCGCGCAAAACAGGTAATGATTCATACAACTCATCAGACATAGTCACATACGTGTCTAGTCCCGGGCGTCATATTTTGCTCACTGCAGGGGCATGCTGTGCGGGCCCTAACTTTTGCACACGACCTCGGATCGGGACGATCTTTATATCAAAATCGATCATTTCGACGAGACGAAGATAATCCATGCATAAGCTTTTCTCGTATGAGGCCATCTTTGAGGCTTAATTGGCCAAACAATACTCTGAACACAAAATCTTAGTACTTCGAGCATAGTTTCGACCCTTGAGATGAGATCGGATGGCGATGGCCCAAACTTCAAAGATGTTCATATCGACAATACGGAACTCTTTAATGTAGATCACTTCTCCATTTGAGACCATATTAAATAACTTCTTGACCGTGCCAAAATCTGATGTCAACACATGCCCCCTTGTTTTCTGGCAGAGCTTGCGTGCCAGAAAATACTTTGCCTAGGGTAATGTTTAAGCACGATGTCAACACTCCATCGGTTGTGCATGCTGAGTATGATAATTTTGATCGTCCATATGCTCAGGCTTGTTGCTGCTTGGGTAGAGCCTCTTGGATAATAGTCGTCTGAGAACAACCATTGGATGTCACAAAGGCCTCCACGTAAGTTTCTTATGTCAATCCTGACCTTGCTTTGTCCAGGCACTCCCTGGGAATATTAGAACCGTTCGGTGATAAGCCAGCTGCCGAACGATTATGACCATGCACCTCAAAGGAATACCTTCAACTGTTCGGTGACTCAACTCATTATGGATCAAAGTACACCATCAAGCCTCTGCCGAACAACATCTGTCTCCTGACTTGGATCCTGCAAATAACTAACACCAGGAGTCGGAGCTTTTTTATGCACTAGACCCTTGATTAGTAGCTGACTCAATAATTAAGTCGGCCTTGCCAGTATTGGCAAACACTGAGCATCGGCTATAGGAGTAGGAGATCAACCATGGAGAACACCGTTAGCCAGATGCCGGCTTTGCCAACACAATGAATTCTGAGGGCGATATGCAAATATCGGCCATGCATTCTCATCTCAAAGGAGCTCGGGAGTCCGTCCACCAAAGTGTGGATAGGCAAAATAAGTCAGATGTTTCGGCTGAGGATAAATTCAATAGTGTTGATTTTGATGGTACGATTGAAGAATGTGGATGACACGCCTCCTGGAGTCTCCTATAGTGAGATGAAAATTGTTGTCCTCGCCTATAGGCTTTACGCTTGTACTCCCTTACTTCTGCTTGTTTTGCAACAGGAGCTGGTACATCATTCTCGCCTCGATGGCTTCCCTTGGGGACCCATGACATGTTCCTCTTCTCTAACTCTTTGGCCCTAAGCCGCTTCAGTTTTCTTTCTTGTCAATGTGATAAGCCGAGTGAGCATCCCGGCTGTGATTTTGTTCTGTGCACTGGCAATTTCTTTCTATATTTGGGCATCTTCGGCTTGGCATGTCTAAACTCAGCGATTGAATCCTTGAATGTTACTTGCTTCACTTTCTTGTCCTTAGTAGCCAACATAGAATCGGCTGGCTTTTTGTCATCTACAGTCGGATCTGAAATAGCAGACTTGCGGCCATCCATTTTCACTCAGTACACTTGCTTGATCACGTCCATCTTCTTTGCCGAGCTTCGGACCGATTCTTTTTGGTTGAGCCAGTCTTTAACATGTGGTTATTGAACAAACGATGATCCTCTCGGAGCTGCATAATTTTGGTGAGGTGGTTTAGAATATGATGGATGATGTGCCCTTGATTTATACTTGTTCCATGATTTATATGAATAATAGTCAGCATGGGGAGGTATCCATGACATCGGCATTGGTGGCCCAAAAGGAGGATACAGAGTCTGGTTGCTCAACTTCTTCCTTCGCCAATCCTGGTCTTCAGATTTATGCCTTGGGGGTGACTTCGATGCTTTTATTTCACTCAGCCGATAAGCACTCTTTGCCTCACTTATCTTCTGATATTTTTCTAATAATTGCGCGAAAGTGACTTTCAGCTTTTTACCTTTGTGCTTACCATGGCCTTTGCTTTCTTTAGTTGTGCGTGCATCGGTCTTTGAATTTTCTCGTTGCCATTGTAGCTTTGATGGAATTCCCGTCTTCAAGATTGTTGTTGATGCACTTCTTAACAATATCCTTGCTCGAAGACTTGACCCTATCATCATTGGTGTGTACCTGCCGACCTTTAGATGAATCGGCTTGAGATAGCCGAGTCAACATTTGATCGCCATCAAGACCAATCTGATCTGACTGACCATATGCTCGTGCTTGGACAAACTTCAATCGTCATGTGTTGGCTGATTGTGCAACTTTATGAATCACATTGCAGTCTTTAGAATTTTGCTCGAACGAACATTGCATTCGCTCTTGTCTTGATGGCTCGACATCGTGATCAATAATAATAATAGGATTAGTCAGCGATGCACCGACAATGTGATCACACATACCTAGACTGAAGGTACATTGCTCATCTACTAACCGATTGTGTGATGTCGGCTTTGCAACTAAACAATCGAGTGGTGTCGGTTTAACATCATCTGACCCGGCTAGGCATCAATTTTCATCCTCCTTTTCCGATGCTCTTGAATCGGCTATCCTAGAGGACTTTGAACCTGGCTTTATATTCCTGCAACCAAAATAATTACAGAATATGCGTCTCATCTGAGACCAAATGTTAGCCAGGCATGAAACAAACAAAGATGTCCATATGAATATAAAGTTTAGTTGGCATGACGGGAACAACTTTGATTGCGACGAGTTTTCACTATTAGCCTCTATGAATGGTGCCATGTGTTGATCAGCGTGATTAGTGACAAGATAATTCAAAACAAATAGATTACTCATCTCGATTGGTCTTTCAAAATTAATTAGAATCTTACTAACAGGTGCATCAACAATATGATTTTGACCGAATCGAAAATAGAGTAAATTGTCGGCTAGGTGTACCTTTGTGAAGTCGTTGGAAGGAGAAGATGGTTGCACCACTGGAACAATACCTTGCTCCACTTTTGAATAATCCTCCAACGCTTCTTCCTCTTTTTCTGGATCTCGTGCCTCATCACTCGAATTTCCCGAGTAGATTTCACTTGGATTTCCCGAGTAGATTTCACTCGAATTACCCGAATGGATTCCACTCGGCCGCTCTTCGTCAGCTAAACTTCGTTCAGCTACACGCTCTGGTTCTTGATCTTCATCACTAGCCAAACTTTGTTTGGCCATATAACTTTGCTCTTGATGCTCATCAATTTCTTTGGCACGGAACTCATAGGGCAGCATGTAAGCTCCCTCACATCCAGAAAAATCGAGCACGGGCAATTTGTTGCGTTTACCGTTCCTTTGCTAGGTGAAGCTTGCATCTTCTGTTTTGGTACACACGGCAATAATTGGCTTGATGCACTCGGCTTTAGCCGGCGATGCACTCGTCTGGAACGATGCACTCGGCTGGCATGATGTACTCGGCTGGCACGATGCACTCGGCTGGCTCGATGCAACGCACTTGGCCTTAAACGTCTCTATGCTCAATCCGGTTTCAATTGAATCCACCATTGTCTTGTCACTAAAGGAACCATTCAACTTGGCTGTAGACGACTTAGTCATATTTGACTCGGTTTCAACCGAATCAATCGTATTAGCCGAGTGAACCCTTTCTTGCTGATTTGCTTGCAAAGCTTCTTTTTTGGCTTGCCTCAACATCACAGAGGAGCCATCATGATTGCTGAATGGAAGAAGGGACTTGACATATTCTTGCAAATATTCCTCTCCACGCCTCTTCTTGAGTGCTTCATAAGCTTGTCGATATTCTGCTGGTAATTCCTCAAGAGATGCCCTCATGTACATGAGGTGTCATATATTGATCACTCGAACAAATCGTGTTGTTCACCGGCATATTGAAAGGTGTTGCCGATGCACGAAAGTTCAGATTCATAAGTTGCATGTCGCGGTTCTGTAAATTCCAAGTTTCTCCAACGGAATAACTAGTCGGCCTTTGCTCGTTAGGGCTAGCCGACATGACATATCCATTGAAAGATCTAGCAACATCAACATAATGGCTATTTGCATCTACGTAAGGAGATTGATGATACATGTTACCGTCATAGATTGCAGCCGCTTGATGACGCCCTCCTCATAGCAAGAACAGGCTGGAGACTGTTCAAAGCTTCTTCCCCAGCGGAGTCACCAAAAAGTGTGTTCGCACACGAACACGTCACCGTGTACCCTCGACGCCGGAGGTGATGCACTGCAGCTCACGTCGAAGGAGATCCGACCGGCAGCGCGATACGCAGGACAACCGGCAGATGCTTTTGTAGACCCGGAGCCCCGCTTGCCAGGGAGGGACCCCGTCAGGGCTCGCGGCGGCTATGGGCTACTCCAGGTCGATTCGCTCGCCCCTAGAGCCTCGTGGATCCGCAGCCCTCCAGCATGAAGAACTAGCGAAGAATGAGCAGAAAGATACAAGGGAGAGATAAAAAGTAGATGAACATGAAAAAGTAGTAGATTGATTGTTCGATTGTGTGTTGTTCAATCGGCCGTCACCCCTTAGGTATATAAGAGGCGGATGGGCTTCCCGTACAAGAAAAGGACTCCAAATCAAGTCCAAATCTTTCCAAAATTAACCGAACTCGGATTTAGGTAAGTCTGGAATATTAGTTCGGTTTTTAGGTCCCACAGGCCATAAACGATCTCGGATGAAGATGGGCCCAAAAGCTAATTTGACCGTTTCGACGAGATGAACAACTTTCATGTTAAACGTTTTTTGATTTGATGCCATCTTCAGGGCCAAATCGCTCGTGCAAAACAGGTAATTATTCACACAACTCATCACACATAGTCACATGTGTGTCTGATCCCGGGCGTCATATTTTGCTCATTGCAGGGTCGTGCTGTGTGGGCTCTAACTTTTGCATACGACCTCGGATCGGGACGATCTTTATATCAAAATCGATTATTTCGACGAGACGAAGATAATCCATGTATAAGCTTTTCTCATATGAGGCCGTCTTTGAGGCTTAATTGGCCGAACAATACTCTGAACACAAAATCTTAGTACTTCGAGCATAGTTTCGGCCCTTGAGATGAGATCGGATGGCGATGGCCCAAACTTCAAAGATGTTCATATCGACAATACGGAACTCTTTCATGTAGATCATTTCTCCATTTGAGACCATCTTAAATAACTTCTTTACCGTGCCAAAATCTGGTGTCAATAGAGACATAGTCTGTGTTCGGCGTTGCTCCCCAATGTCGTCGTCACACACCCACACACACTACAAGAACAGCAGTGGCTAGGACACGCACCCTACGCGAGCGGCAACACACACACAAACACACATCACGCACACACGTGGTAGGCCGACATCACACACACCCAGCGCGAGCAGCAACATACACAAGCACACATCACGCACACATGGCACGCGGCAGCACGCAGACTAGCACACATCACACACACGCACGGAAGCACACGCGTTGCATGCCCTAGTGCTAACAACATGCACGATGACGAGCATAAAGGCCACCTAGTGTGTGGCGGGTCGAGTGGAGGCGGAGTGCGTGCTGCCTCCCAACAATCCCAAGCCAGGGTTGGCCGTGGGCAAGATTCGAAGCATGGCCGTTTTCGTCGGAGGATGGCGCGTGGATACACCAACCGCGTGATCCAAGGCGGAGCAACCAGTCGGACTGTTGCTCGACCCTGCAGGCGCGGCAGTCGAAGCACCATGTCTCAACCCCTCTCTCGCCCTCCTGCAATGTGCCCTGTGCAGCCTCACCTTTCCCCTTTGTAACACCCCCTGTATTGAACAACAGTGATCACCTTAGTTAATGCCATGTCAGCAAGTTTAACAGTGCCTAATCATCATTTGCATCATATTGCATTTCAAACTCCTAATTCAAACTTCAAATTAAATCAAAGTGGAAAAAAAAAGTTATTCAAAACAGAAACTAAAATGTTCATTAAATAACAAATATTCCAGAGACAATGCTAAAATTTTAACCAACATTTAATAAATTAATTAAGTGACTCTAACAGTGTCAAAACAACAATATTTAATCCCATTTTGTTTTATAAAATTACAAATGAAATCATATTGTCTCCAAACCAATTTCTGGCAGTAGTAGATAATACATAACATTTAATGGTACAAGTCACATGTTTTGTTAGAGTCATTTTGTGGCCTAACTATTTGCAAAACAGAAAAAGGAAAATAGTAAAACAAAACAGAAACAGAAAGTAAAAGGAAAAGAGAATAGGGCAAAGGCCTACTGTGCGCTCAGGCCTGCTTGCTACCCAGCCCACCCCCGCACCTCCTCCCTCCTCCCGCACTGCTCATGCCGCCCCGCTGTCGAACACCCCGCACGCGCACGCGCGCACGCACCCGGCCCCCCTCGCTCGTCGCTCGACAGCGCGTCACCGCGCGCGTAGAGGATAAGAGCGACCCCCTCGGCCCCTCTGGCGAACCCTAGCCGCCCCGTTCGCCCCTTTCCCTCGTTCCCCCACTTCGCCCGACACCGCCATGGCCTCGCCGCCGTAGCCTCGCGGACACCGTAGCCCCTGCGCCTCGCCGCCGTGCCAGATCGCTCCGCCATCGTCGTCCTCGTCGTCTGGTGGCCTTATCTGGAGCTTGGAGGCGCTGCAGCACCGGGCCTCCTCTGTCCCCTTCTCCGATCGCCGTCGTTCTTCTTCGTCTCCGGCGCCGGCCCCTGCAGCTACTAAACCACCACCGGCCATCGTGTGTGCCGCTCGGTGAGCTGCCTCCCTCCTCTGCCCTCTAGGCCCTCTAGTTCGTGCCGTAGCCGTTGCTTCGCTCGCGCCCGAACCCGCCGCCGCCGACGGGCTAGCTACCATGGCCGTCGTCACCATCACGAGTCCAACGAAACCCCTAGCGTGCCTCCCCATGCCGTGCAGCACCGGATCCGGCAACGCCCGAACTCCGGCGCCCGCTCCGCCGCTCGCCACCGCCGTCTTTGGCCACTTCCGGCCGGGCCACCACCGTAGATCGATGCGGCATCGAGCGCTCGATTGAACACAAGTAGAACCACGTCGAAAGGTGCACCGCAGCGGTTTTCCGACGAGGATCATGGCCGCGCCGCCGCGTATTTGGTCGTCGGCGTCACTCCGGCCGCCGCGCTGACCTGGCGCCAGTGGGCCCCGCCTCTGTGTCACTGACCGCGGGCCCCCTTGGCCCCAGTTGACTGGGTTAACTGCTGACTGGGCGCCCCTGTCTCACTGACATGTGGGTCCCGCCCAGTTAAACGAATTAAAATAAGTAAATAATCTATTAATTAGTTAATTAATTATTTTAAGCACTAATCACCCACTAACTGCTGGGCCCCACCGTCTAATTTAGTTAATTAGTTAAATTAACCCTGTTGATTAGCTACAGAGGCTGACATGTGGGTCCCACTGGACCCACCTGTCAGGTTTGACTCTGGTCAGCTGGGTTTGACCTGCTGATCATCATTTACTATTCTGGATAATTCAAATTTAATTAAATAATTAAATTCAAGAAAATGATTAAATCTTTATAAAATCATATAAAATAAACCGTAACTCAGATGAAAATAATTTATATATGAAAGTTGCTCAGAATTTCGAGACGAATCCAAATACGTGGTCCGTTCATCTGTCAGATGCCCCTAGCTATGTGAACATGGAACTTTTGGGCCGATTTCGGTAAATGAATGGTGCTCAACTTTAATTAAATAAATCCAAATAGATTCCTAAATTAACTAAATCATTTAGATAGGTAGTAGAACACCTCGGTATGACATTTAGGCATGTCATACATATTATTTGCATTTTTGCCGTGAATTTATTGTTTCTCTCCCCCTCCTTCTCTCTCGATAGACGCCGAGACCGACGCCGTTGCAGCTGAGTACGACTACGCTCCAGACGAGCAGCCCGTTGACGACCCCTCTTTCTTGCCAGAGCAACCAGGCAAGCCCCCCCCTTGAGCATCCTGATATCGCCCATTCAGTTTCTCCTACTTGCATTAGATTTTGCTACTGTTACTGTTTGTTCCTATTCTGATGCATAGCCTGCTTTTGTCACCTGTTTATTGTTACCTTACCTGCCTATGTTAAACTGCTTAGTATAGGTTGGTAGTGAACCATCAGTGACCCCCACCACCTTACCCTTGTTGCCCCTGCTTGATCATCGATGACTCGATCAATGTGATCGTCGACTAGAGACCGACATATCACTTCACCCCCTTAGTTGTACGACTCTGCATAGTTACTATCGAGTGCTGAGGGTGATACCTCGTAACACACTCCTGATGAATACTCTGCAGTGTAGCTGTTCGATCGTGGTCATCGAGGGTGATTCCTCCTTCTCCACTTCCGATACGACTCTGTCGTGCAACCTCTTAATGTGAACCTTGAGGGTGATGCCTCATACGTTCACCCTGATGATTTCATCAAGTGGAATCCATCGAGGGTGATTCCTCGGGCTTCCCACTTGATGTTATGACCACACGGTTACTTTTGACCTTTGTTACAGGCGGGTCGACCCTAATGGGTACCCGCAGGGGATCTATGATGTCGGGTGTGCCGGAAGGGCACTCGAGTGTGATATTGTGGCGGAGCTTCAGAAACTCTAATTGTCTCCGCGTGTTACTAAATCAGCCTATCGGATTTGGGTATTTGATCTGAGTGGGTCGACGTGCCCTATACGCACTACCACCACGCGAGATAATGGTTTATGGGGCCCTCCACGTCGTACGTTTCTCCCGAAAGCTCTTCAGACATCACGGTTCACCATGCGGGCTAATTGTTGGGGTTGGGCTGGATACTTCACTGACAAGTTCAGTGTTGCGCCTGCTCCCCGGCCAGTCTCGCAACGCGCAGGGTGCCCAGGGCGATGGCCCAAGACCTCTGGGTGCATAGGTTAGTCCGGCGTGCTGACCTCTCTGCTGAGCCTAGGTAGGGCGTTGCTTCGTGTTGATCTCCCGATGCCGGGCATTACCCAGCAAGTGTGTCCGGCCAGAGGTGATCGAGCGTGTTGGGTAACAGTAGTGCACCCCTGCAGGGAAGAATAATCTATCGATAGCCGGTCCTACGGTAAAGGACGCTCAGTTTGGTATCCCGATCTTTTACTTGAACTGGATACTTGTTTAATTAATTGAAGCTTCGGGATCGCTTTCTCGCAGGGAGTCGAGGAAGGATCTCTAGGCTTTGCTTCAACATATTTGCTTAATAAAATGCTTTCTATACTCTTCTAATTGCTGCAAGATGATGGCTTCGTGAAGATGTTTGAAGATGCTAGTCTTCGATAGGACTAGGCCTTCTCTCTATTCTGGCATTTCTGCAGCCCAGTCCACATATACAGCCTCTCTTTGATAATGTTGCATATGTAGTGTAGATCCTTGCTTGCTGAGTACTTCGGATGAGTACTCACGGTTGCTTTGTTACTTCTTTTTCCCCATACCCCACTTTGATGATACATCAGACGATGGAGCCCCGGAGCCAGACGTCCCAGCAGGAGCTTACTACCAGGAGGGTCCAGACGGCACATACTACTGGATTGAGCCAGCCGACCAGGAGTAGGATCGAAGGCTCCCAGGCAGGAGGCCTACGCCTTTCGATCTAGAGTCGTTGTTTGTGCTAGCCTTCTTAAGGCAAAACTTGTCTAACTATGTCTGTACCCAGATATTATTTGTATGACTGACTTAGGTATTCGGATCCTCATGATCCCTGGTCTGTAATATTCGTGGATCTCTGTTAATTTGTGTTAGAGTTGTGTTGTGATATCTTCCCGTGAGTCCCTGGAATTGATCGTGCATGTTTGAGTGTATGATTAGTGCACGATTGAGTCGGGGGCGTCACAAGTTGGTATCAGAGCCGACTGCCTGTAGGAAGCCCCCTTCCAATCCCTTGGTCGAAGTTGAGTCTAGACATCGAAAAACTAATTTACTAACTTGGCTGTGTGGCTTACGGGCCCACATCGCCAACTGGGTGGTATTAGGATCTTTTATTCCTTATCTGTACTCTGGGACTCTGATCTCTCTTCTATTCGGGTTAAATAAATTTTACTAACGCCGACACTTAGGATCTCGTAAATCTCGTCTACCCGGAGAGCTGGATATCTGTGCTTACTTCCTTACCATTGATCTGATTAGTCTGATAATCATTTTCCTTTTCATTGTTTTGTTTAACCTTTCTCTCCGAGTTGTATTATACTTCTCATTGTCATGTTAACGTGATAGCACCTGATGTTACCGTCGAAATTAAAGGGTTGGAATTCCTTGCCTCACCCATCGTCCTGAGATCTTCCACCATAGACCTCATCCTCGGAATGGATTGGTTGAGAGCTCACATTGCTTCGATTAATTGTGCCACAAAAGTTGTACAACTTCTTCACCCCTCCGATGAGATAGTGAACTACATCGCCTGAATTACTCGGAATGCTGAAGCTCAGATATATGCTATGAATGCTTTGAATGCCTCACCTCTAGAAGGAATCGAGAACGTTCCTGTCGTTCGAGATTTTCCGGACGTCTTTCCGGAAGAACTTCTAGGAATACCCCCGGTTAGAGCTGTTGAGTTCGTCATCGACTTGAAGCCTGGCACTACCCCTATTGCGAAGCGTCCTTATAAGATGCCCCCGCACCACCTTCTCGAGCTTAAGGAGGAAATCGACAAGTCACTTAAGAAAGGTTTCATCTGCCCTAGTTCCTCTGCTTGGGGAGCACCTTCACTCTTCGTTAAGAAGAAGGATGGAACTAACCGATTGGTTCAGGATTACTGCCCCATTAACCAAGCCACAATCCAGAATAAATACCCACTTCCCCGGATCAATGATCTGTATGATCAGCTTGCTGGATCCTCTGTGTTTTCTAAACTCGACTTGAGGTTGGGTTATCATCAGATCTGTGTTCGCGAAGAGGATATTCTGAAGACTGCCTTTGTTACTCGATATGGCTCTTATGAGTACGCTGTCATGTCATTTGGCTTAACAAATGCTCTAGCAACCTTCTCCCGGTTGATGAACTATATCTTCATGGATTACCTCGACAAATTCGTCGTGGTTTATTTAGACGATATCCTTATATATTCCAAGAATGAAGAGGAACATGCTGAACATCTTCGGCTTGTGTTGGAGAAGCTTCGAGAACACCAGCTTTACGCCAAGTACTCTAAGTGTGAATTCTGGTTATCTGAAGTGACTTACCTTGGTCATGTGATTTCCAAGAATGGAATTGCTGTTAACCCAGAACGAGTTCAAGCCATTCTTGACTGGACTCCCCCGAAGAATGTCAAGCAAGTCAGGAGTTTTCTCGGACTCGCTAGCTATTGCCGTCGATTCGTTGAGAACTTTTTCAAGATTGCAAAACCATTGACGAATCTGCTCCACAAGGGTGTTAAATTTGAGTGGACAGAAAAATGTCAAGAAAGCTTTCAGACGCTAAAAGATAAGTTGATGTCTGCCCCAGTGCTAGCACCCCCGGATTGCCAAAAGGATTTTGTGATATACTGTGATGCATCTCGTCAAGGATTAGGCTGTGTCCTAATGCAAGAGCGTAAGGTGATTGCTTATGCCTCTCGACAATTGCATCCTCATGAAGAAAATTATCCAGTGCATGATCTTGAACTTTCTGCGGTTATTTATGCTCTGAAACTATGGCGACATTACCTTCTCAGTAACCGTTGCGAGATATACACGGATCATCAGAGTTTGAAGTACCTATATACTCAACCAGATCTGAACCTTCGTCAACAATGATGGCTCGAAACAATTGCCGATTATGATATGAATATCTCATATACCCCTGGCAAGGCTAATGTAATGGCCGATGCTTTGAGTCACGAGGCTTATTGCAACAATCTTATGGTTCAGGAAGCACAACCTATTCTTTATGAAGAGCTTCGCAAATTGAACCTCCATATTGTTCCACAGGGTTATCTCAATACCCTGGTTGTGGAACCAGATTTAGAACAGAGCATTAAGACTATGCAACGGTATGACTCTCAAGTTGAAAGGATTAAGCGATACCTCAAAAGAGGAAAGCCGTCGAAATTCCATCTTGATCATGATGGGGTCCTATTTTTCCAACACCGTCTCTTCGTACCCAAATTCAAGGATGAGAGAGAACACGTTATGAAAGAAGCTCATGACACTCCTCTGTCAATTCATCCTGGTAGCACAAAGATGTACCGTGACATTTGTCAGAGATACTGGTGGCCTAATATGAAGTGAGACATTGCTCGTTATGTTTCTGAGTGTGACGTTTGCCGCCGCATTAAAGCAGAACATCAAAGGCCTGCTGGAACTCTGCAACCTCTTGAAATTCCTGAATGGAAATGGGACAAGGTCCAAACGGATTTCATTACTGGTTTTCCCAGATCTCAGAAGGGTCATGATGCTATTTTTGTCGTCATTGACCGATTCTCTAAGGTTGCCCACTTTCTGCCAGTCAAGGAGACAATCACTGCTAGTCAGTTAGCAGACTTGTATGTTTCCCACATTGTGTCACTCCACGGTGTTCCGTTGGAGATCAGTTCGGATCGTGGCAGCCTCTTTACCTCCAGATTCTGGCAAAGTTTCCAAGAAGCTATGGGAACTCATCTGTCTTTCAGCACCGCTTTTCACCCTCAGTCACAGGGTCAAGTCGAATGAGTTAATCAAGTGCTCGAAGATATGCTTCGAGCTTGCGTCATCTCCTTCGGTAAGAAATGGGAGGAATCTCTCCTGTATGCCGAATTCTCTTACAACAATAACTACCAAGCTAGTCTGAAGATGGCACCGTTTGAAGTTCTTTACGAATGTAAGTGTCGAACCCCTCTGAATTGGTCAGAAACTGGGGAACGCTCACTCGTCAGACCGGACATTATCCAACAAGCTGAAGAAAAAGTGATAGAGGCGGGGTGTCCCGATCTTTCGATGAGATGATAACTATCGATTTGGTGGAGACGACTTTGACGATCCGACTACAAACGTGCACGACGTTGCGCCTTAGCAATCGCTAAACCAATCTTCCGAGGTTACTGACGATGCTGAAAGCACGATCAGCCTGACCACGAAGGTCTATTCCTGCACGCAATCGAAGAACAAGCAAGAATATGATAATGCAATCTGAATATTGCGAATATAGATGAAGTATTGATAAAGGTGAGGATCCGAAAGCGGTCTTGGTCTGGTCGTTGGACACAAACGAAGTACACGAAGTTGCAATGGCTAACTTTTAACTAAACAAATCCTAAGGAAAAAGCTACTAGATGGATCTACTTATATAGGAGTAAGAGGTGGCGGCCAAGGAGGTGGGAGGACGTCCCAAGGCAGCCTAAAACTAACCCTAGGTCGTACAAGGCTCATGGGCCCAAGTGGAGGTGATGCAACACCTTTGGACTTGTAGTTTGACTCAGATTCTGCTACAGCGTCAGATTGTTTCGTCGATAACTCATAGCTCCGGATGAATTTTAAGGTGAATCCAATTGGGTTGGAAAGAGCACGAAATCTACTTTCCAACAAAAAAAGAATCACCCAATTCGGAGTCCGTATGAAAAAGTTCTTGGCGTTTTGAGTCAGGTATGTCTGTGCAGTCCGAATCTGAATCCAGAACGTGAGAGACTTGGACTCTATCTTCTCTTGGCCCAAAAGTGACGTGAGAGGACTTTTTGAAAAGCATCTAAACTTCTCGTTTTCCCTTATCTTCATATGTGAATTGTACAAATGTCCCATACACCTGCAATTAGACATGGCACAAAAGTTTGTGAAGTATTTTTGTCCTGGATGACATAAATAAATTATTGCATAGTTTGCATTAGAAATCACCTCACAAATATACATGTATGCAATATTTTTGGTCGTATCCAAGGTATTCATGTCCTCATCAAAAAGTCCACATCATCCGTGAACATCTGAAAACTACTCAGTCTCGTCAGAAGAGCAACTATGACCGAAAGCACAAGGAAATGGTCTATCAGCTTGGCGAGCAAGCTTACCTTTGTGTCACTCCATTGAAAGGCACTCATCGATTCAGCATCAAAGGCAAGTTAGCTCCTCGCTACATTGGCCCGTTCCGTATTCTTGCCCGTCAAGGAGAAGTGGCATATCAGTTGCAATTGCCAGCAAATCTTTCTCAAGTGCATGATGTTTTTCATGTATCCCAACTTCGTCGCTGCTTCAAGGATCCTATTCGAGTTGTGGATCATGAAATGCTTGAATTGCGGGAAGATCTGTCTTATCCAGAATATCCCATCCGTATTCTTGATCAAGCTGAACGTCGAACTCGTCAGAAGTCGATCAAATTCCTCAAAGTTCAGTGGTCGAATCATTCTGAAGATGAAGCCACTTGGGAACGCGAGGATCGTCTTCGCGAAGAATACCCCGCTTTCTTTCAGTCTTCCTCTTAATTCTCAGGACGAGAATTCTTGTTAGATGAGGAGAATTGTAACACCCCCTGTAATGAACAACAGTGATCACCTTAGTTAATGCCATGTCAGCAAGTTTAACAGTGCCTAATCATCATTTGCATCATATTGCATTTCAAACTTCAAATTAAATCAAAGTGGAAAATAAAAGTTATTCAAAACAGAAACTAAAATGTTCATTAAATAACAAATATTCTAGAGACAATGCTAAAATTTTAACCAACATTTAATAAATTAATTAAGTGACTCTAACAGTGTCAAAACAGCAATATTTAATCCCATTTTGTTTTACAAAATTACAAATGAAATCATATTGTCTCCAAACCAATTTCTGGCAGTAGTAGATAATACATAGCATTTAATGGTACAAGTCACATGTTTTGCTAGAGTCATTTTGTGGCCTAACTATTTGCAAAACAGAAAAAGGAAAATAGTAAAACAAAACAGAAATAGAAAGTAAAAGGAAAAGAGAATAGGGCAAAGGCCTACTGTGCGCTCAGGCCTGCTTGCTGCCCAGCCCACCCCCGCACCTCCTCCCTCCTCCCGCACTGCTCATGCCGCCCCGCTGTCGAACACCCCGCACGCGCACGCGCGCACGCACCCGGCCCCCCTCGCTCGCCGCTCGACAGCATGTTGCCGCGCACGTAGAGGATATGATGAGGACATCAATACCATTGTTACACCCACAGCCCCTGCTTCTATACATACTGGACCAATTACTAGAGCTCGCGCACGCCAATTAAAATATCAGGTACTTTCGTTTCTTGGTAATGATTCTAAAGTTCATGAGAATATGATGCTGCCTAAATTGGATACATTTGTTTTGCTTACAAATGAAGGGCCTAGCTTGGACAAGAAAGAGGAACCTTGGAGCAAGTTCAAGCATGGAGATGATGGCATGCACAAGGGGAACAAGAACGGAGTTACAAGTGATGATTTCAGGACTTTGAAGCCACCATAATGAGTGCAGGAAGCCTTGGACGAAATATACAAGATGTCACTTCATAAATTTCGTCCAGAGGCTATTATAGGTGCTGCGTCACCTTATTATTGGGCCAGGCCCATGTAATTTCGAAATACTTGAGTATAGGCTGTTTTTAGAGTCCGTATGTGTGGGGAAACAAGAGATAGGGTTGGTTTCAGACCCCTCCTTCAAGGGCCACGAAATCCCCTCCTCTTCCTCCATATATACAGCCCTTAGGGCACCGTTTAGACTTTGGGTTTCGTTTAGATTAAAAGTTCGCCATAGCTGCAACTTCGCATACTTCGTTTGTGTTCAACGACCAGACCAAGACGTCACAGAACCCCACCTTGATCAATAAAGCTTTCATCTTATATTCGCAATATCCAGATTGCAAATCTTAGTTTCTTGCTTGTTCTTCGTTTGCTTGCAGGAGATAGACCCTCGTGGTCAGGTTGATTGTGCTCCGGCGTGGTCAATAACCTCTCGGAGTTGGTTTAGCGATTGCTAAGGCGCGACGTCCTCGCACGTTCGTAGTCGGATCGTCAAAGTCTACTCCACCAAAAACGATAGCTATCATCTCATCGAAAGATCGGGACACCCTCGCTTCTAGCTCTGATACAACTTGATAGAGGCGAAGGTGTCCCGATGTTTCGATGAGATGGTGGCTATCGTTTTCTGTGGGAGTCGACCTTGACGATCCGACTACGAACGTGCGAGACGTCGCGCCTTAGCAATCGCTAAACCAACTTCCAAGGGGTTATTGACCACGCTGGAGCACGATCAACCTGACCACGAGGGTCTGTTTCCTGCGAGCAAATGAAGAACAAGCAAGAAACTGAGATTGCAATCTGGATATTGCGAATATAAGAGGAAAGCTTTATTAATGAAGGTGGGGTTCTGTGACGCCTTTGTCTGGTCGTTGAACACAAACGAAGTACGCGAAGTTGCAGCTATGGCGAACTTTTAATCTAAACAAAACCCAAGCAAAAAGCTACTAGATGGATCTACTTATATAGGAGCAAGGGGTGGCGGCCAAGGAGGTGGGAGGACGTCCCAAGGCAGCCTAAAACTAATCCTAGGTCGTACAAGGCCAATGGGCCCAAGTGGAGGTGATGCAACACCTTTGGACTGGTAGTTTGACTCGGAATCTGCTACAGCATCAGATTGTTTCGACGACAACTCAACGCTCCGGATGAATGTGAAGGTGAAACCAATTGGGTTAGAAAGAGCACGAAATCTACTTTCCAACAAAAAAAGAATCACCCAATTCGGAGTCCGTATGAAATAGTTCTTGGCGTTTTGAGTCAGGTATGTCTGTGCAGTCCGAATCTGAATCCAGAACGTGAGAGACTTGGACTCTATCTTCTCTTGGCCCAAAAGTGACGTGAGAGGACTTTTTGAACAGCACATAAACTTCTCTTTTTCCCTTATGTTCATATGTGGATTGTACAAATCTCCCATACACCTGCAATTAGACATGGCACAAAAGTTTGTGAAGTATTTTTGTCTTGGATGACATAAATAAATTATTGCATAGTTTGCATTAGAAATCATCTCACAAATATACATGTATGCAATATTTTTGGTCGTATCCAAGGTAGTCATGTCCTCATCATCCTCTCCTTCTTGAAAACAAAGCCGTCCTCGGCGTTGCTTAATCTGAAATGTGGCTAACAAAAGAGACAAGGTGTACATGTTGTATATGTTTATGTCATCCATTTTTACTTCCCTTGATTTTTGCACATATGACACATGTGTACATGAGTAACTTTCATAGTTCATAAAATGTAAAGCCAAAATATTATCGCAAGTATTAGAAGACATGAAAATATTGCAACTCAATTTGCACATATAAGTGAAGCTCTTATTCATATCAAAGGATTGACAATGTTCATCATTAAACCATCCCAACATTGGTGAATAAACCTTACTTGCATCAAATTTACATGCTACAACATGCTTAAATAAGCAAACATGCAATAAGTCTTTTGACACAAAATCATCACCAAGATTAGAGGTCATATCAAAATGATTAAACATTGTTTCTTTTGCATCAACAGTTAATTCATTGGGTGCACTCAAAATTGTTGATACTTCAACTCTTTGATCACATGACGATTCATGACAGTAACACGATTCTCTAAAATAGCTGGTGTGCTCAAATCAATAGGTAACACAACACATGATGTATTCAAGTTAACTAGGCATGCATCATTCTCATGTGAAAGTTGAAAATCTGTACCTTTGTCATTACCTCTTATGATCAACTCAGACGATGTAGGCACTCTTGGAGGTGATGTGTCACATGATGGAGATGATGTAGTCCTCGCAACAATGGATGTGGTTGTCATAGTACGCCTAGTAGTTGAAGAAACATCTGTATCAACACTTGGAATGTGCACCGTGCGCTTGTTCTCCTTGTGGCCAACACGTCGTTTTATTTCCTGTTCAGCTTTGCAAGCAAGACGAAACAAATGGTCCATAGGATAACACTCTTCATGAATAAGAATCTCTTGAATATCACGGTTTAATCCTCCCCAAAATCTATCCATAAAATCTTCTTCACTTTCTTCTAAAAATGAGTGCAATAATGTAGTTTGTAAATCATCATAGTATTTTGTTACCGTGTCAGTGCCTTGTTTTAAATGTTGTAATTTTTTAATCATGCCACGAGTATAATAAACATCAACGAATCTATCTCTCATGACAAGTTTTAAATCATCCCAAGTAGTAGGTATAAGATCAGGGTTTAACCGACAATATTCACTCCACCAAACTAAAGCAAAGCTACTAAAAGTACTAACCGCAGCTTGAAATTTTCCACGCTCATCAAAATTATGGGAAGCAAATATAGCATTTATTTCGTACTCCCATTCAATATATAAATCAGGCCTAAAACGACCAGTAAATGGTGGCATGGAAACATTAACCTGATTATGTGCATTCTGATGTAATTGCTCCTCTTGTGGCGGTTGTTGTATTTTCTTAGGTGATGGCAAATCTCCCACGATCGATGAAGCCCAAGAACTAACAACTCCGGAACCTGCCATGATTAGTAGAAACAAAAAAAAAATCAAGAATAATGTTCCTATGAACTACTAGGATGTGGTGGTAAAGCGCTCACAGTAAAGCAAATATCAATATCTTACAAGTTCTTACCATGCAGCAGGTGGTGACGGGCAACCAGCGGTGTCAAATAACTCCGAAGATTGAGTAAAGCGATTGCCAGGTGAACGTACATATACACGGTGTAGAAATATGTGGAGCTGTGTTGGCTATATATGGTAGCAAAAGATTAGCAATAATCAATTCAGAGATGCAATGTTGAATAAACGCTCAACGACGGTACTGTGCTGGTCCTAGGCTAGACCGGACTAGAGACGCGAGCCTAGAACACTAATGAGGTCACGGCGTAGCACAACTAGCATCAATAAAGGATATGAAGTATCTCTGGACAGCAAGATATAAGTGAAGATCACAATGGCAGTAAAGATAATGATGAGAAACAACTACCAAGTAGCATATACCAACAATTCTCTCTCCAACTTTACTCTATAAAAGTTTGTGCCAATTTTATGATAATTTTTCTCAAGAATGGCACTGACTCAAGCTTTCAAATGCAAAAAGAATCACTCAATTCCGAGTTGATATGAGGAGTAAAAAAAATTCTAAAACTGGCCTGAAAAACTGGAACAAGCTGAAGTAGTCAATAGAACATTGTCTACTATGCTTAGGGCTGTTTTGAAGAATAACAAGAAAATGTGGGAAGAATGCTTGCCTCATATTGAATTTGCTTATAATCGTTCATTGCATTCTACTACTAAGATGTGTCCTTTTGAAATTGTGTATGGTTTCCTTCCTCGTGCACCAATTGATTTGTTGCCTCTTCCATCTTCGGAGAAGGTTAATTTTGATGCTAAACAACGTGCTGAATTGATCTTAAAAATGCATGAGTTAACTAAGGAGAACATTGAGCGTATGAATGCTAAATATAAACTTGCTGGAGATAAGGGTAGAAAACATGTTGTGTTTGCACCTGGAGATCTTGTTTGGTTACATTTGCGTAAGGATAGATTTCCTGATTTGCGCAAGTCAAAGCTAATGCCACGTGCTGATGGTCCTTTTAAGGTGTTAGAGAAAATAAATGATAATGCATATAAACTTGAGCTGCCTGCAGATTTTGGGGTTAGTCCCACTTTTAACATTGCAGATCTGAAGCCTTATTTGGGTGAGGAAGATGAGCTTCCGTCGAGGACGACTTCATTTCAAGAAGGGGAGGATGATGAGGACATCAATACCATTGTTACACCCACAGCCCCTGCTTCTATACATACTGGACCAATTACTAGAGCTCGCGCACGCCAATTAAAATATCAGGTACTTTCGTTTCTTGGTAATGATTCTAAAGTTCATGAGAATATGATGCTGCCTAAATTGGATACATTTGTTTTGCTTACAAATGAAGGGCCTAGCTTGGACAAGAAAGAGGAACCTTGGAGCAAGTTCAAGCATGGAGATGATGGCATGCACAAGGGGAACAAGAACGGAGTTACAAGTGATGATTTCAGGACTTTGAAGCCACCATAATGAGTGCAGGAAGCCTTGGACAAAATATACAAGATGTCACTTCATAAATTTCGTCCAGAGGCTATTATAGGTGCTGCGTCACCTTATTATTGGGCCAGGCCCATGTAATTTCGAAATACTTGAGTATAGGCTGTTTTTAGAGTCCGTATGTGTGGGGAAACAAGAGATAGGGTTGGTTTCAGACCCCTCCTTCAAGGGCCACGAAATCCCCTCCTCTTCCTCCATATATACAGCCCTTAGGGCACCGTTTAGACTTTGGGTTTTGTTTAGATTAAAAGTTCGCCATAGCTGCAACTTCGCGTACTTCGTTTGTGTTCAACGACCTGATAGAGGCGAGGGTGTCCCGATCTTTCGATGAGATGATAGCTATGCAATAAGTCATTTGACACAAAATCGTCACCAAGATTAGAGGTCATATCAAAATGATTAAACATTGTTTCTTTTGCATCAACAGTTAATTCAATGGGTGCACTCAAAATTGTTGATACTTCAACTCTTTGATCACATGACGCATTCATGACACTAACACAATTCTCTAAAATAGTTGGTGTGCTCAAATCAATAGGTAACACAACACATGATGTATTCAAGTTAACTAGGCATGCATCATTCTCATGTGAAAGTTGAAAATCTGTACCTTTGTCATTACCTCTTATGATCAACTCAGATGATGTAGGCACTCTTGGAGGTGATGTGTTACATGATGGAGATGATGTAGTCCTCGCAACAACGGATGTGGTTGTCATAGTACGCCTAGTAGTTGAAGAAACATCTGTATCAACACTTGGAATGTGCACCGTGCGCTTGTTCTCCTTGTGGCCAACACGTCGTTTTATTTCCTGTTCAGCTTTGCAAGCAAGACGAAACAAATGGTCCATAGGATAACACTCTTCATGAATTAGAATCTCTTGAATATCACAGTTTAATCCTCCCCAAAATCTATCCATAAAATCTTCTTCACTTTCTTCTAAAAATGAGTGCAATAATGTAGTTTGTAAATCATCATAGTATTTTGTTACCGTGTCAGTGCCTTGTTTTAAATGTTGTAATTTTTTAATCATGCCACGAGTATAATAAACATCAACGAATCTATCTCTCATGACAAGTTTTAAATCATCCCAAGTAGTAGGTGTAAGATCAGGGTTTAACCGACAATATTCACTCCACCAAACTAAAGCAAAGCTACTAAAAGTACTAACCGCAGCTTGAAATTTTCCACGCTCATCAAAATTATGGGAAGCAAATATAGCATTTATTTCGTACTCCCATTCAATATATAAATCAGGCCTAAAACGACCAGTAAATGGTGGCATGGAAACTTTAACCTGATTATGTGCATTCTGATGTAATTGCTCCTCTTGTGGCGGTTGTTGTATTTTCTTAGGTGATGGCAAATCTCCCACGATCGATGAAGCCCAAGAACTAACAACTCCGGAACCTGCCATAGTTAGTAGAAAACAAGAAACAAAATCCAAGAATAATGTTCCTATGAACTACTAGGATGTGGTGGTAAAACGCTCACAGTGTAGCAAATATCAATATCTTACAAGTTCTTACCATGCAGCAGGTGGTGACAGGCAACCAGCGGTGTCAAATAACTCCGAAGATTGAGTAAAACGATTGCCAGGAGAACGTACGTATACACGGTGTAGAAATATGTGGAGCTTGGAAGGCTTAAATATTTGGTAGCAAAAGATTAGCAATAATCAATTCAGAGATGCAATGTTGAATAAACGCTCAACGACGGTACTGTGCTGGTCCTAGGCTAGACCGGACTAGAGACGCGAGCCTAGAACACTAATGAGGTCACGGCGTGATGAGGACATGACTACCTTGGATACGACCAAAAATATTGCATACTTGTATATTTGTGAGGTGATTTCTAATGCAAACTATGCAATAATTTATTTATGTCATCCAGGACAAAAATACTTCACAAACTTTTGTGTCATGTCTAATTGCAGGTGTATGGGACATTTGTACAATCCACATATGAAGATAAGGGGAAAAGAGATGTTTAGGTGCTGTTCAAAAAGTCCTCTCACGTCACTTTTGGGCCAAGAGAAGATAGAGTCCAAGTCTCTCACGTTCTGGATTCAGATTCGGACTGCACAGACATACCTGACTCAAAACGCCAAGAACTATTTCATACGGACTCCGAATTGGGTGATTCTTTTTTTGTTGGAAAGTAGATTTCGTGCTCTTTCCAACCCAGTTGGATTCACCTTCAAATTCGTCCGGAGCGTTGAGTTCTCGATGAAACAATCTGACACTGCAACAGAATCCGAGTCAAACTACAAGTCCAAAGGTGTTGCATCACCTCCACTTGGGCCCATGAGCCTTGTACGACCTAGGGTTAGTTTTAGGCTGCCTTGGGACGTCCTCCCACCTCCTTGGCCACCACCCCTTGCTCCTTATGATCAACTCAGATGATGTAGGCACTCTCGGTGGTGATGTGTCACATGGTGGAGATGATGTAGTCATCGCAACAACGGATGTGGTTGTCATAGTACGCCTAGTAGTTGAAGAAACATCTATATCAACACTTGGAATGTGCATCGTGCACTTGTTCTCCTTGTGGGCAACACGTCGTTTTATTTCCTGTTCAGCTTTGCAAGCAAGACGAAACAAATGGTCCATAGGATAACACTCTTCATGAATTAGTATCTCTTGAATATCACAGTTTAATCCTCCCCAAAATCTATCCATAAAATCTTCTTCACTTTCTTCTAAAAATGAGTGCAATAATGTAGTTTGTAAATCATCATAGTATTTTGTTACCGTGTCAGTGCCTTGTTTTAAATGTTGTAATTTTTTAATCATGCCACGAGTATAATAAACATCAACGAATCTATCTCTCATGACAAGTTTTAAATCATCCCAAGTAGTAGGTATAAGATCAGGGTTTAACCGACAATATTCACTCCACCAAACTAAAGCAAAGCTACTAAAAGTACTAACCGCAGCTTGAAATTTTCCACGCTCATCAAAATTATGGGAAGCAAATATAGCATTTATTTCGTACTCCCATTCAATATATAAATCAGGCCTAAAACGACCAGTAAATGGTGGCATGGAAACTTTAACCTGATTATGTGCATTCTGATGTAATTGCTCCTCTTGTGGCGGTTGTTGTATTTTCTTAGGTGATGGCAAATCTCCCACGATCGATGAAGCCCAATAACTAACAACTCCGGAACCTGCCATAGTTAGTAGAAAACAAGAAACAAAATCCAAGAATAATGCTCCTATGAACTACTAGGATGTGGTGGTAAAACGCTCACAGTGTAGCAAATATCAATATCTTACAAGTTCTTACCATGCAGCAGGTGGTGACAGGCAACCAGCGGTGTCAAATAACTCCGAAGATTGAGTAAAACGATTGCCAGGGGAATGTACATGATGAGGACATCAATACCATTGTTACACCCACAGCCCCTGCTTCTATACATACTGGACCAATTACTAGAGCTCGCGCACGCCAATTAAAATATCAGGTACTTTCGTTTCTTGGTAATGATTCTAAAGTTCATGAGAATATGATGCTGCCTAAATTGGATACATTTGTTTTGCTTACAAATGAAGGGCCTAGCTTGGACAAGAAAGAGGAACCTTGGAGCAAGTTCAAGCATGGAGATGATGGCATGCACAAGGGGAACAAGAACGGAGTTACAAGTGATGATTTCAGGACTTTGAAGCCACCATAATGAGTGCAGGAAGCCTTGGACGAAATATACAAGATGTCACTTCATAAATTGCGTCCAGAGGCTATTATAGGTGCTGCGTCACCTTATTATTGGGCCAGGCCCATGTAATTTCGAAATACTTGAGTATAGGCTATTTTTAGAGTCCGTATGTGTGGGGAAACAAGAGATAGGGTTGGTTTCGGACCCCTCCTTCAAGGGCCACGAAATCCCCTCCTCTTCCTCCATATATACAGCCCTTAGGGCACCGTTTAGACTTTGGGTTTTGTTTAGATTAAAAGTTCGCCATAGCTGCAACTTCGCGTACTTCGTTTGTGTTCAACGACCAGACCAAGACGTCACAGAACCCCACCTTGATCAATAAAGCTTTCATCTTATATTCGCAATATCCAGATTGCAAATCTTAGTTTCTTGCTTGTTCTTCGTTTGCTTGCAGGAGATAGACCCTCGTGGTCAGGTTGATTGTGCTCCGGCGTGGTCAATAACCTCTCGGAGTTGGTTTAGCGATTGCTAAGGCGCGACGTCCTCGCACGTTCGTAGTCGGATCGTCAAAGTCTACTCCACCAAAAACGATAGCTATCATCTCATCGAAAGATCGGGACACCCTCGCCTCTATCAAACACACCTCCTAATCCAATTCCACTAGCATCACATTCAAGCTCAAAAGTCTTATTAAAATCAGGAAGTTGGAGTAAAGGAGCATGTGTTAACTTATCTTTCAACACCGTGAAGGCTTCTTCCTGTGCGGTACCCCAAACAAAAGGCACATCCTTCTTTGTAAGCTCGTTGAGCGGTGCAGCAATGGTACTGAAATCTCTCACAAAACGCCTATAGAAACCAGCGAGGCCAAGGAAACTCCTCACTTGTGTGACCCTTTTGGGCTGCGGCCAACTCTCAATAGCTTCAATCTTGGCTGTATCAACTTCAATTCCCTGTGGAGTAACAACATAGCCAAGAAAAGATACTCGGTCGGTGCAAAAGGTGCACTTCCCAAGGTTACCAAACAAACGTGCATCACGTAGAGCAATAAAAACAACACGTAAATGTTCCAAATGTTCCTCCAAAGATCTACTATAAATCAATATATCATCAAAGTAAACTACCACAAATCGTCCAATGAAAGCACGTAAAACTTCGTTCATTAATCTCATGAAAGTACTAGGTGCATTAGTTAACCCAAAAGGCATGACTAACCACTCATATAAACCGAACTTAGTTTTAAATGATGTTTTCCATTCATCTCCCAATTTCATACGAATTTGATGGTATCCACTACGCAAATCAACTTTGGAGAATATTGTAGAGCCACTCAATTCATCAAGCATATCATCTAGCCTAGGAATAGGATGACGATAACGAATAGTAATATTATTAATGCCTCTACAATCAACACACATACGCGACGTCCATCCTTTTTTGGCACTAGTATAATAGGAACAACACAAGGACTAAGAGATTCGCGTATATAACCTTTATCGAGCAGCTCCTGTACTTGACGCATAATCTCCTTCGTCTCCTCTGGATTGGTACGGTATGGCGCACGGTTTGGCAACGAAGCACCGGGAATTAAGTCAATCTGATGCTCAATCCCGCGAATAGGTGGTAATCCCGGTGGCACGTCTTGTGGAAAGACGTCAGCGAACTCCTACAAAATGTTAGTGACCGCAGGAGGCAAAGAGGAAGGCACGTCCTCGAATGAAAATAACGCCTCTTTGCACACAAAAGCATAGCAAACAGAATTGCTGAAATCTAGCTCATCAATATCAGATTTGGTGGCAAGTAAGCATGCACTTTTCAATTTAATTTCAGAAGCAACACTAGATGGTTTATTATTAGGCTTCATTTGTTGCTCAAATTCTTTTGCCACAATCTGATTTTCACTCTTATTTTTCTCCTGCTTTGCTTTACTAGCTCTATTAATATCATCTTTCAAAATAGAATCAGGAGTCATAGGAAGCAAAGTAATATGTTTATCCTTATGAACAAGAGTGTACTGATTGTTTCTACCATGGTGTACAGAATTTTTATCAAATTGCCATGGTCTACCAAGTAATAATGAACATGCTTGCATGGGTACCGCATCACAATCAACATAATCAGCATATGTAGAGATACTAAAATGCACACGAACAGTACGTGTTACCTTAACCTTGCCGCTGTTGTTGAACCATTGGATATAGTAAGGATGTGGATGTGGTCTTGTGGTGAGAGATAGCTTCTCCACCATCTCTGATAGAGGCGAGGGTGTCCCGATCTTTCGATGAGATGATAGCTATCGTTTTTGGTGGAGTAGACTTTGACGATCCGACTACGAACGTGCGAGGACGTCGCGCCTTAGCAATCGCTAAACCAACTCCGAGAGGTTATTGACCACGCCGGAGCACAATCAACCTGACCACGAGGGTCTATCTCCTGCAAGCAAACGAAGAACAAGCAAGAAACTAAGATTTGCAATCTGGATATTGCGAATATAAGATGAAAGCTTTATTGATCAAGGTGGGGTTCTGTGACGTCTTGGTCTGGTCGTTGAACACAAACGAAGTACGCGAAGTTGCAGCTATGGCGAACTTTTAATCTAAACAAAACCCAAAGTCTAAACGGTGCCCTAAGGGCTGTATATATGGAGGAAGAGGAGGGGATTTCGTGGCCCTTGAAGGAGGGGTCCGAAACCAATCCTATCTCTTGTTTCCCCACACATACGGACTCTAAAAACAGCCTATACTCAAGTATTTCGAAATTACATGGGCCTGGCCCAATAATAAGGGGACGCAGCACCTATAATAGCCTCTGGACGAAATTTATGAAGTGACATCTTGTATATTTCGTCCAAGGCTTCCTGCACTCATTATGGTGGCTTCAAAGTCCTGAAATCATCACTTGTAACTCCGTTCTTGTTCCCCTTGTGCATGCCATCATCTCCATGCTTGAACTTGCTCCAAGGTTCCTCTTTCTTGTCCAAGCTAGGCCCTTCATTTGTAAGCAAAACAAATGTATCCAATTAAGGCAGCATCATATTCTCATGAACTTTAGAATCATTACCAAGAAACGAAAGTACCTGATATTTTAATTGGCGTGCGTGAGCTCTAGTAATTGGTCCAGTATGTATAGAAGCAGGGGCTGTGGGTGTAACAATGGTATTGATGTCCTCATCATCCTCCCCTTCTTGAAATGAAGTCGTCCTCGACGGAAGGTCATCTTCCTCACCCAAATAAGGCTTCAGATCTGCAATGTTAAAAGTGGGACTAACCCCAAAATCTGCAGGCAGCTCAAGTTTATATGCATTATCATTTATTTTCTCTAACACCTTAAAAGGACCATCAGCACGTGGCATTAGCTTTGATTTGCGCAAATCAGGAAATCTATCCTTACGCAAATGTAACCAAACAAGATCTCCAGGTGCAAACACAACATGTTTTCTACCCTTATCTCCAGCAAGTTTATATTTAGCATTCATACGCTCAATGTTCTCCTTAGTTAACTCATGCATTTTTAAGATCAATTCAGCACATTGTTTAGCATCAAAATTAACCTTCTCCGAAGATGGAAGAGGCAACAAATCAATTGGTGCACGAGGAAGGAAACCATGCACAATTTCAAAAGGACACATCTTAGTAGTAGAATGCAATGAACGATTATAAGCAAATTCAATATGAGGCAAGCATTCTTCCCACATTTTCTTGTTATTCTTCAAAACAGCCCTAAGCATAGTAGACAATGTTCTATTGACTACTTCAGTTTGTCCATCAGTTTGGGGGTGACATGTAGTACTAAAAAGCAGTTTAGTCCCCAACTTAGCCCATAAACATCTCCAAAAGTGGCTAAGAAATTTAGTATCACGATCTGAAACAATAGTATTTGGCACACCATGCAAGCGTATAATTTCACGAAAGAACAAATCAGCAACATTAACAGCATCATCGCTTTTATGACATGGTATAAAGTGTGCCATTTTCGAGAACCTATCCACGACAACAAATATGCTATCCCTCCCCTTCTTTGTTCGAGGTAAACCTAAAACAAAGTCCATAGATATATCCTCCCAAGGAACACTAGGTACAGGCAAAGGCATATATAAACCATGAGGATTGAGTCATGACTTAGCATTTTGACATGTAGTGCAGCGAGCAACAAAACGCTCAACATCCCGTCTCATCTTTGGCTAAAAGAAATGTGTAGCAAGTATATCCTCCGTCTTCTTCACGCCAAAGTGTCCCATTAATCCTCCTCCATGCGCCTCCTGCAACAACAAAAGACGAACGGAGCTAGCTGGAATGCATAGCTTGTTAGCACGAAACACAAATCCATCGTTAACGACGAACTTGTTCCATGTTCTCCCTTCCTTACAATTCTGCAATACATCTTTAAATTCAGCATCATGCACATATTGATCTTTGATGGTCTCCAAACCAAATATTTTAAAGTCAAGTTGTGAAAGCATAGTATAACGACGAGACAATGCATCAGCAATAACATTTTCTTTACCCTTCTTGTGTTTAATGACATAAGGGAAAGTCTCAATAAATTCAACCCATTTAGCATGTCTACGGTTCAGTTTTGCTTGACTTTTAATGTGTTTCAAAGACTCATGATCAGAATGTATAACAAATTCTTTGGGCCATAAATAATGTTGCCATGTTTCTAAGGTCCGAACAAGAGCATATAATTCTTTATCATAAGTAGTATAGTTCAGACTAGGCCCACTCAATTTTTCAGAAAAGTATGCAACAGGTTTGCCATCTTGTAATAAAACACCTCCTAATCCAATTCCACTAGCATCACATTCAAGCTCAAAAGTCTTATTAAAATCAGGAAGTTGGAGTAAAGGAGCATGTGTCAACTTATCTTTCAATACCGTGAAGGCTTCTTCCTGTGAGGTACCCCAAACAAAAGGCACATCCTTCTTTGTAAGCTCATTGAGAGGTGCAGCAATGGTGCTGAAATCTCTCACAAAACGCCTATAGAAACCAGCGAGTCCAAGAAAACTCCTCACTTGAGTGACCGTTTTGGGCTGTGGCCAACTCTTAATAGCTTCAATCTTGGCTTTATCAACTTCAATTCCCTGTGGAGTAACAACATAGCCAAGAAAAGATACTCGGTCGGTGCAAAAGGTGCACTTCCCAAGGTTACCAAACAAACGTGCATCACGTAAAGCAATAAAAACAGCACGTAAATGTTCCAAATGTTCCTCCAAAGATCTGCTATAAATCAGTATATCATCAAAATAGACTATCACAAATCGTCCAATGAAAGCACGTAAAACTTCGTTCATTAATCTCATGAAAGTACTAGGTGCATTAGTTAACCCAAAAGGCATGACTAACCACTCATATAAACCGAACTTAGTTTTAAATGCTGTTTTCCATTCATCTCCCAATTTCATACGAATTTGATGGTATCCACTACGCAAATCAACTTTGGAGAATATTGTAGAGCCACTCAATTCATCAAGCATATCATCTAGCCTAGGAATAGGATGACGATAACGAATAGTAATATTATTAATGCCTCTACAATCAACACACATACGCGACGTACCATCCTTTTTTGGCACTAGTATAATAGGAACAGCACAAGGACTAAGAGATTCGCGTATATAACCTTTGTCGAGCAGCTCCTGTACTTGACGCATAATCTCCTTCGTCTCCTCTGGATTGGTACGGTATGGCGCACGGTTTGGCAACGAAGCACCGGGAATTAAGTCAATCTGATGCTCAATCCCGCCAATAGGTGGTAATCCCGGTGGCACGTCTTGTGGAAAGACGTCAGCGAACTCCTGCAAAATGTTAGTGACCGCAGGAGGCAAAGAGGAAGGCACGTCCTCGAATGAAAATAACGCCTCTTTGCACACAAAAGCATAGCAAACAGAATTGCTGAAATCTAGATCATCAATATCAGATTTGGTGGCAAGTAAGCATGCACTTTTCAATTTAATTTCAGAAGCAACACTAGATGGTTTATTATTAGGCTTCATTTGTTGCTCAAATTCTTTTGCCACAATCTGATTTTCACTCTTATTTTTCTCCTGTTTTGCTTTACTAGCTCTATTAATATCATCTTTCAAAATAGAATCAGGAGTCATAGGAAGCAAAGTAATATGTTTATCCTTATGAACAAGAGTATACTGATTGTTTCTACCATGGTGTACAGAATTTTTATCAAATTGCCATGGTCTACTGATAGAGGCGAGGGTGTCCCGATCTTTCGATGAGATGATAGCTATCGTTTTTGGTGGAGTAGACTTTGACGATCCGACTATGAACGTGCGAGGACGTCGCGCCTTAGCAATCGCTAAACCAACTCCGAGAGGTTATTGACCACGCCGGAGCACAATCAACCTGACCACGAGGGTCTATCTCCTGCAAGCAAACGAAGAACAAGCAAGAAACTAAGATTTGCAATCTGGATATTGCGAATATAAGATGAAAGCTTTATTGATCAAGGTGGGGTTCTGTGACGTCTTGGTCTGGTCGTTGAACACAAACGAAGTACGCGAAGTTGCAGCTATGGCGAACTTTTAATCTAAACAAAACCCAAAGTCTAAACGGTGCCCTAAGGGCTGTATATATGGAGGAAGAGGAGGGGATTTCGTGGCCCTTGAAGGCGGGGTCCGAAACCAACCCTATCTCTTGTTTCCCCACACATACGGACTCTAAAAACAGCCTATACTCAAGTATTTCGAAATTACATGGGCCTGGCCCAATAATAAGGTGACGCAGCACCTATAATAGCCTCTGGACGAAATTTATGAAGTGACATCTTGTATATTTCGTCCAAGGCTTCCTGCACTCATTATGGTGGCTTCAAAGTCCTGAAATCATCACTTGTAACTCCGTTCTTGTTCCCCTTGTGCATGCCATCATCTCCATGCTTGAACTTGCTCCAAGGTTCCTCTTTCTTGTCCAAGCTAGGCCCTTCATTTGTAAGCAAAACAAATGTATCCAATTTAGGCAGCATCATATTCTCATGAACTTTAGAATCATTACCAAGAAACGAAAGTACCTGATATTTTAATTGGCGTGCGTGAGCTCTAGTAATTGGTCCAGTATGTATAGAAGCAGGGGCTGTGGGTGTAACAACGGTATTGATGTCCTCATCATCATCCCCTTCTTGAAATGAAGTCGTGCTCGACGGAAGCTCATCTTCCTCACCCAAATAAGGCTTCAGATCTGCAATGTTAAAAGTGGGACTAACCCCAAAATCTGCAGGCAGCTCAAGTTTATATGGATTATCATTTATTTTCTCTAACACCTTAAAAGGACCATCAGCACGTGGCATTAGCTTTGATTTGCGCAAATCAGGAAATCTATCCTTACGCAAATGTAACCAAACAAGATCTCCAGGTGCAAACACAACATGTTTTCTACCCTTATCTCCAGCAAGTTTATATTTAGCATTCATACGCTCAATGTTCTCCTTAGTTAACTCATGCATTTTTAAGATCAATTCAGCACGTTGTTTAGCATCAAAATTAACCTTCTCCGAAGATGGAAGAGGCAACAAATCAATTGGTGCACGAGGAAGGAAACCATACACAATTTCAAAAGGACACATCTTAGTAGTAGAATGCAATGAACGATTATAAGCAAATTCAATATGAGGCAAGCATTCTTCCCACATTTTCTTGTTATTCTTCAAAACAGCCCTAAGCATAGTAGACAATGTTCTATTGACTACTTCAATTTGTCCATCAGTTTGGGGGTGACATGTAGTACTAAAAAGCAGTTTAGTCCCCAACTTAGCCCATAAACATCTCCAAAAGTGGCTAAGAAATTTAGTATCACGATCTGAAACAATAGTATTTGGCACACCATGCAAGCGTATAATTTCACGAAAGAACAAATCAGCAACATTAACAGCATCATCGCTTTTATGACATGGTATAAAGTGTGCCATTTTCGAGAACCTATCCACGACAACAAATATGCTATCCCTCCCCTTCTTTGTTCGAGGTAAACCTAAAACAAAGTCCATAGATATATCCTCCCAAGGAACACTAGGTACAGGCAAAGGCATATATAAACCATGAGGATTGAGTCATGACTTAGCTTTTTGACATGTAGTGCAGCGAGCAACCAAACGCTCAACATCCCGTCTCATCTTTGGCCAAAAGAAATGTGTAGCAAGTATATCCTCCGTCTTCTTCACGCCAAAGTGTCCCATTAATCCTCCTCCATGCGCCTCCTGCAACAACAAAAGACGAACGGAGCTAGCTGGAATGCATAGCTTGTTAGCACGAAACACAAATCCATCGTTAACGACGAACTTGTTCCATGTTCTCCCTTCCTTACAATTCTGCAATACATCTTTAAATTCAGCATCATGCACATATTGATCTTTGATGGTCTCCAAACCAAATATTTTAAAGTCAAGTTGTGAAAGCATAGTATAACGACGAGACAAAGCATCAGCAATAACATTTTCTTTACCCTTCTTGATAGAGGCGAGGGTGTCCCGATCTTTCGATGAGATGATATCTATCGTTTTTGGTGGAGTAGACTTTGACGATCCGACTACGAACGTGCGAGGACGTCGCGCCTTAGCAATCGCTAAACCAACTCCGAGAGGTTATTGACCACGCCGGAGCACAATCAACCTGACCCCGAGGGTCTATCTCCTGCAAGCAAACGAAGAACAAGCAAGAAACTAAGATTTGCAATCTGGATATTGCGAATATAAGATGAAAGCTTTATTGATCGAAGTGGGGTTCTGTGACGTCTTGGTCTGGTCGTTGAACACAAACGAAGTACGCGAAGTTGCAGCTATGGCGAACTTTTAATCTAAACAAAACCCAAAGTCTAAACGGTGCCCTAAGGGCTGTATATATGGAGGAAGAGGAGGGGATTTCGTGGCCCTTGAAGGAGGGGTCCGAAACCAACCCTATCTCTTGTTTCCCCACACATACGGACTCTAAAAACAGCCTATACTCAAGTATTTCGAAATTACATGGGCCTGGCCCAATAATAAGGGGACGCAGCACCTATAATAGCCTCTGGACGAAATTTATGAAGTGACATCTTGTATATTTCGTCCAAGGCTTCCTGCACTCATTATGGTGGCTTCAAAGTCCTGAAATCATCACTTGTAACTCCGTTCTTGTTCCCCTTGTGCATGCCATCATCTCCATGCTTGAACTTGCTCCAAGGTTCCTCTTTCTTGTCCAAGCTAGGCCCTTCATTTGTAAGCAAAACAAATGTATCCAATTTAGGCAGCATCATATTCTCATGAACTTTAGAATCATTACCAAGAAACGAAAGTACCTGATATTTTAATTGGCGTGCGTGAGCTCTAGTAATTGGTCCAGTATGTATAGAAGCAGGGGCTGTGGGTGTAACAATGGTATTGATGTCCTCATCATCCTCCCCTTCTTGAAATGAAGTCGTCCTCGACGGAAGCTCATCTTCCTCACCCAAATAAGGCTTCAGATCTCCAATGTTAAAAGTGGGACTAACCCCAAAATCTGCAGGCAGCTCAAGTTTATATGCATTATCATTTATTTTCTCTAACACCTTAAAAGGACCATCAGCACGTGGCATTAGCTTTGATTTGCGCAAATCAGGAAATCTATCCTTACGCAAATGTAACCAAACAAGATCTCCAGGTGCAAACACAACATGTTTTCTACCCTTATCTCCAGCAAGTTTATATTTAGCATTCATACGCTCAATGTTCTCCTTAGTTAACTCATGCATTTTTAAGATCAATTCAGCACGTTGTTTAGCATCAAAATTAACCTTCTCCGAAGATGGAAGAGGCAACAAATCAATTGGTGCACGAGGAAGGAAACCATACACAATTTCAAAAGGACACATCGTAGTAGTAGAATGCAATGAACGATTATAAGCAAATTCAATATGAGGCAAGCATTCTTCCCACATTTTCTTGTTATTCTTCAAAACAGCCCTAAGCATAGTAGACAATGTTCTATTGACTACTTCAGTTGGTCCATCAGTTTGGGGGTGACATGTAGTACTAAAAAGCAGTTTAGTCCCCAACTTAGCCCATAAACATCTCCAAAAGTGGCTAAGAAATTTAGTATCACGATCTGAAACAATAGTATTTGGCACACCATGCAAGCGTATAATTTCACGAAAGAACAAATCAGCAACATTAACAGCATCATCGCTTTTATGACATGGTATAAAGTGTGCCATTTTCGAGAACCTATCCACGACAACAAATATGCTATCCCTCCCCTTCTTTGTTCGAGGTAAACCTAAAACAAAGTCCATAGATATATCCTCCCAAGGAACACTAGGTACAGGCAAAGGCATATATAAACCATGAGGATTGAGTCGTGACTTAGCTTTTTGACATGTAGTGCAGCGAGCAATAAAACGCTCAACATCCCGTCTCATCTTTGGCCAAAAGAAATGTGTAGCAAGTATATCCTCCGTCTTCTTCACGCCAAAGTGTCCCATTAATCCTCCTCCATGCGCCTCCTGCAACAACAAAAGACAAACAGAGCTAGCTGGAATGCATAGCTTGTTAGCACGAAACACAAATCCATCGTTAACGACGAACTTGTTCCATGTTCTCCCTTCCTTACAATTCTGCAATACATCTTTAAATTCAGCATCATGCACATATTGATCTTTGATGGTCTCCAAACCAAATATTTTAAAGTCAAGTTGTGAAAGCATAGTTGATAGAGGCGAGGGTGTCCCGATCTTTCGATGAGATGATAGCTATCGTTTTTGGTGGAGTAGACTTTGACGATCCGACTACGAACGTGCGAGGACGTCGCGCCTTAGCAATCGCTAAACCAACTCCGAGAGGTTATTGACCACGCCGGAGCACAATCAACCTGACCACGAGGGTCTATCTCCTGCAAGCAAACGAAGAACAAGCAAGAAACTAAGATTTGCAATCTGGATATTGCGAATATAAGATGAAAGCTTTATTGATCAAGGTGGGGTTCTGTGACGTCTTGGTCTGGTCGTTGAACACAAACGAAGTACGCGAAGTTGCAGCTATGGCGAACTTTTAATCTAAACAAAACCCAAAGTCTAAACGGTGCCCTAAGGGCTGTATATATGGAGGAAGAGGAGGGGATTTCGTGGCCCTTGAAGGAGGGGTCCGAAACCAACCCTATCTCTTGTTTCCCCACACATACGGACTCTAAAAACAGCCTATACTCAAGTATTTCGAAATTACATGGGCCTGGCCCAATAATAAGGTGACGCAGCACCTATAATAGCCTCTGGACGAAATTTATGAAATGACATCTTGTATATTTCGTCCAAGGCTTCCTGCACTCATTATGGTGGCTTCAAAGTCCTGAAATCATCACTTGTAACTCCGTTCTTGTTCCCCTTGTGCATGCCATCATCTCCATGCTTGAAATTGCTCCAAGGTTCCTCTTTCTTGTCCAAGCTAGGCCCTTCATTTGTAAGCAAAACAAATGTATCCAATTTAGGCAGCATCATATTCTCATGAACTTTAGAATCATTACCAAGAAACGAAAGTACCTGATATTTTAATTGACGTGCGCGAGCTCTAGTAATTGGTCCAGTATGTATAGAAGTAGGGGCTGTGGGTGTAACAATGGTATTGATGTCCTCATCATCCTCCCCTTCTTGAAATGAAGTCGTCCTCGACGGAAGCTCATCTTCCTCACCCAAATAAGGCTTCAGATCTGCAATGTTAAAAGTGGGACTAACCCCAAAATCTGCAGGCAGCTCAAGTTTATATGCATTATCATTTATTTTCTCTAACACCTGAAAAGGACCATCAGCACGTGGCATTAGCTTTGATTTGCGCAAATCAGGAAATCTATCCTTACGCAAATGTAACCAAACAAGATCTCCAGGTGCAAACACAACATGTTTTCTACCCTTATCTCCAGCAAGTTTATATTTAGCATTCATACGCTCAATGTTCTCCTTAGTTAACTCATGCATTTTTAAGATCAATTCAGCACGTTGTTTAGCATCAAAATTAACCTTCTCCGAAGATGGAAGAGGCAACAAATCAATTGGTGCACGAGGAAGGAAACCATACACAATTTCAAAAGGACACATCTTAGTAGTAGAATGCAATGAACGATTATAAGCAAATTCAATATGAGGCAAGCATTCTTCCCACATTTTCTTGTTATTCTTGAAAACAGCCCTAAGCATAGTAGACAATGTTCTATTGACTACTTCAGTTTGTCCATCAGTTTGGGGGTGACATGTAGTACTAAAAAGCAGTTTAGTCCCCAACTTAGCCCATAAACATCTCCAAAAGTGGCTAAGAAATTTAGTATCACGATCTGAAACAATAGTATTTGGCACACCATGCAAGCGTATAATTTCACGAAAGAATAAATCAGCAACATTAACAGCATCATCGCTTTTATGACATGGTATAAAGTGTGCCATTTTCGAGAACCTATCCACGACAACAAATATGCTATCCCTCCCCTTCTTTGTTCGAGGTAAACCTAAAACAAAGTCCATAGATATATCCTCCCAAGGAACACTAGGTACAGGCAAAGGCATATATAAACCATGAGGATTGAGTCGTGACTTAGCTTTTTGACATGTAGTGCAGCGAGCAACAAAACGCTCAACATCCCGTCTCATCTTTGGCCAAAAGAAATGTGTAGCAAGTATATCCTCCGTCTTCTTCACGCCAAAGTGTCCCATTAATCCTCCTCCAGGCGCCTCCTGCAACAACAAAAGACGAACGGAGCTAGCTGGAATGCATAGCTTGTTAGCACGAAACACAAATCCATCGTTAACGACGAACTTGTTCCATGTTCTCCCTTCCTTACAATTCTGCAATACATCTTTAAATTCAGCATCATGCACATATTGATCTTTGATGGTCTCCAAACCAAATATTTTAAAGTCAAGTTGTGAAAGCATAGTATAACGACAAGACAATGCATCAGCAATAACATTTTCTTTACCCTCGAATGGTGGAATATTCAATTTTAATTTAGGAAGATGGTCATGATCTCGTACCTGAAGTGGTGGTGTAGACCTACCATTGCGATTATTTGCATGTGGACGACCTGGTGCTGGTGGTTGCACGTAGTTATGATTTTGATCAACCTCATCCTCATAATCGCCCGCATAATCATCCTCCTCCTCGGCACCAGCAGCAGCAGGAGCAGGAGCCAAAGAAGCATCAACAGTAGGTACAGCAGCACCAGAAGTTTGGCCATCCTCAAGAGGAACACGCTTCGCTCGTCCGAACTGATTTGGAAGGGGGCGTTGTTGTTGTCGTTGCAGAGGTGCGACAGGTGCAGCCGGTGGTGGTTGGGGAAGACGCGTGAGCAATTCATTAAACTTGTTATCCAGCTTTGTCTCGAACGACTTCTCCATGCCATCTATCTTCTCCATGGCCTCTTCAAATCTGTTTAGCACATCTCCCACCTGGCCACTCATCATTTGCTGAAATTTATCATGCAACTCCTTGTTCGTCATGTTCTCCCAGTCAATCTCGTCGGCTTGTGATCCTGCCATGGTTAGCAGCAATAGAAACTGATGAGGACAGCAATACCATTGTTACACCCACAGCCCCTGCTTCTATACATACTGGCCCAATTACTAGAGCTCGCGCACGCCAATTAAATTATCAGGTACTTTCGTTTCTTGGTAATGATTCTAAAGTTCATGAGAATATGATGCTGCCTAAATTGGATACATTTGTTTTGCTTACAAATGAAGGCCCTAGCTTGGACAAGAAAGAGGAACCTTGGAGCAAGTTCAAGCATGGAGATGATGGCATGCACAAGGGGAACAAGAACGGAGTTACAAGTGATGATTTCAGGACTTTGAAGCCACCATAATGAGTGCAGGAAGCCTTGGACGAAATATACAAGATGTCACTTCATAAATTTCGTCCAGAGGCTATTATAGGTGCTGCGTCACCTTATTATTGGGCCAGGCCCATGTAATTTCGAAATACTTGAGTATAGGCTGTTTTTAGAGTCCGTATGTGTGGGGAAACAAGAGATAGGGTTGGTTTCGGACCCCGCCTTCAAGGGCCACGAAATCCCCTCCTCTTCCTCCATATATACAGCCCTTAGGGCACCGTTTAGACTTTGGGTTTTGTTTAGATTAAAAGTTCGCCATAGCTGCAACTTCGCGTACTTCGTTTGTGTTCAACGACCAGACCAAGACGTCACAGAACCCCACCTTGATCAATAAAGCTTTCATCTTATATTCGCAATATCCAGATTGCAAATCTTAGTTTCTTGCTTGTTCTTCGTTTGCTTGCAGGAGATAGACCCTCGTGGTCAGGTTGATTGTGCTCCGGCGTGGTCAATAACCTCTCGGAGTTGGTTTAGCGATTGCTAAGGCGCGACGTCCTCGCACGTTCGTAGTCGGATCGTCAAAGTCTACTCCACCAAAAACGATAGCTATCATCTCATCGAAAGATCGGGACACCCTCGCCTCTATCAAAACTGATGGACAAACTGAAGTAGTCAATAGAACATTGTCTACTATGCTTAGGGCTGTTTTGAAGAATAACAAGAAAATGTGGGAAGAATGCTTGCCTCATATTGAATTTGCTTATAATCGTTCATTGCATTCTACTACTAAGATGTGTCCTTTTGAAATTGTGTATGGTTTCCTTCCTCGTGCACCAATTGATTTGTTGCCTCTTCCATCTTCGGAGAAGGTTAATTTTGATGCTAAACAACGTGCTCAATTGATCTTAAAAATGCATGAGTTAACTAAGGAGAACATTGAGCGTATGAATGCTAAATATAAACTTGCTGGAGATAAGGGTAGAAAACATGTTGTGTTTGCACCTGGAGATCTTGTTTGGTTACATTTGCGTAAGGATAGATTTCCTGATTTGCGCAAATCAAAGCTAATGCCACGTGCTGATGGTCCTTTTAAGGTGTTAGAGAAAATAAATGATAATGCATATAAACTTGAGCTGCCTGCAGATTTTGGGGTTAGTCCCACTTTTAACATTGCAGATCTGAAGCCTTATTTGGGTGAGGAAGATGAGCTTCCGTCGAGGACGACTTCATTTCAAGAAGGGGAGGATGATGAGGACATCAATACCATTGTTACACCCACAGCCCCTGCTTCTATACATACTGGACCAATTACTAGAGCTCGCGCACGCCAATTAACATATCAGGTACTTTCGTTTCTTGGTAATGATTCTAAAGTTCATGAGAATATGATGCTGCCTAAATTGGATACATTTGTTTTGCTTACAAATGAAGGGCCTAGCTTGGACAAGAAAGAGGAACCTTGGAGCAAGTTCAAGCATGGAGATGATGGCATGCACAAGGGGAACACAAACGGAGTTACAAGTGATGATTTCAGGACTTTGAAGCCACCATAATGAGTGCAGGAAGCCTTGGACGAAATATACAAGATGTCACTTCATAAATTTCGTCCAGAGGCTATTATAGGTGCTGCGTCACCTTATTATTGGGCCAGGCCCATGTAATTTCGAAATACTTGAGTATAGGCTGTTTTTAGAGTCCGTATGTGTGGGGAAACAAGAGATAGGGTTGGTTTCGGACCCCTCCTTCAAGGGCCACGAAATCCCCTCCTCTTCCTCCATATATACAGCCCTTAGGGCACCGTTTAGACTTTGGGTTTTGTTTAGATTAAAAGTTCGCCATAGCTGCAACTTCGCGTACTTCGTTTGTGTTCAACGACCAGACCAAGACGTCACAGAACCCCACCTTGATCAATAAAGCTTTCATCTTATATTCGCAATATCCAGATTGCAAATCTTAGTTTCTTGCTTGTTCTTCGTTTGCTTGCAGGAGATAGACCCTCGTGGTCAGGTTGATTGTGCTCCGGCGTGGTCAATAACCTCTCGGAGTTGGTTTAGCGATTGCTAAGGCGCAACGTCCTCGCACGTTCGTAGTCGGATCGTCAAAGTCTACTCCACCAAAAACGATAGCTATCATCTCATCGAAAGATCGGGACACCCTCGCCTCTATCACGTTTGTTTGGTAACCTTGGGAAGTGCACCTTTTGCACCGACCGAGTATCTTTTCTTGGCTATGTTGTTACTCCACAGGGAATTGAAGTTGATAAAGCCAAGATTGAAGCTATTGAGAGTTGGCCGCAGCCCAAAACGGTCACACAAGTGAGGAGTTTCCTTGGCCTCGCTGGTTTCTATAGGCGTTTTGTGAGAGATTTCAGCACCATTGCTGCACCTCTCAATGAGCTTACAAAGAAGGATGTGCCTTTTGTTTGGGGTACCTCACAGGAAGAAGCCTTCACGGTATTGAAAGATAAGTTGACACATGCTCCTTTACTCCAACTTCCTGATTCTAATAAGACTTTTGAGCTTGAATGTGATGCTAGTGGAATTGGATTAGGAGGTGTTTTATTACAAGATGGCAAACCTGTTGCATACTTTTCTGAAAAATTGAGTGGGCCTAGTCTGAACTATTCTACTTATGATAAAGAATTATATGCTCTTGTTCGGACCTTAGAAACATGGCAACATTATTTATGGCCCAAAGAATTTGTTATACATTCTGATCATGAATCTTTGAAACACATTAAAAGTCAAGCAAAACTGAACCGTAGACATGCTAAATGGGTTGAATTTATTGAGACTTTCCCTTATGTCATTAAATACAAGAAGGGTAAAGAAAATGTTATTGCTGATGCATTGTCTCGTCGTTATACTATGCTTTCACAACTTGACTTTAAAATATTTGGTTTGGAGACCATCAAAGATCAATATGTGCATGATGCTGAATTTAAAGATGTATTGCAGAATTGTAAGGAAGGGAGAACATGGAACAAGTTCGTCGTTAACGATGGATTTGTGTTTCGTGCTAACAAGCTATGCATTCCAGCTAGCTCCGTTCGTCTTTTGTTGTTGCAGGAGGCGCATGGAGGAGGATTAATGGGACACTTAGGCGTGAAGAAGACGGAGGATATACTTGCTACACATTTCTTTTGGCCAAAGATGAGACGGGATGTTGAGCGTTTTGTTGCTCGCTGCACTACATGTCAAAAAGCTAAGTCACGACTCAATCCTCATGGTTTATATATGCCTTTGCCTGTACCTAGTGTTCCTTGGGAGGATATATCTATGGACTTTGTTTTAGGTTTACCTCGAACAAAGAAGGGGAGGGATAGCATATTTGTTGTCGTGGATAGGTTCTCGAAAATGGCACACTTTATACCATGTCATAAAAGCGATGATGCTGTTAATGTTGCTGATTTGTTCTTTCATGAAATTATACGCTTGCATGGTGTGCCAAATACTATTGTTTCAGATCGTGATACTAAATTTCTTAGCCACTTTTGGAGATGTTTATGGGCTAAGCTGGGGACTAAACTGCTTTTTAGTACTACATGTCACCCCCAAACTGATGGACAAACTGAAGTAGTCAATAGAACATTGTCTACTATGCTTAGGGCTGTTTTGAAGAATAACAAGAAAATGTGGGAAGAATGCTTGCCTCATATTGAATTTGCTTATAATCGTTCATTGCATTCTACTACTAAGATGTGTCCTTTTAAAATTGTGTATGGTTTCCTTCCTCGTGCACCAATTGATTTGTTGCCTCTTCCATCTTCGGAGAAGGTTAATTTTGATGCTAAACAACGTGCTGAATTGATCTTAAAAATGCATGAGTTAACTAAGGAGAACATTGAGCGTATGAATGCTAAATATAAACTTGCTGGAGATAAGGGTAGAAAACATGTTGTGTTTGCACCTGGAGATCTTGTTTGGTTACATTTGCGTAAGGATAGATTTCCTGATTTGCGCAAATCAAAGCTAATGCCACGTGCTGATGGTCCTTTTAAGGTGTTAGAGAAAATAAATGATAATGCATATAAACTTGAGCTGCCTGCAGATTTTGGGGTTAGTCCCACTTTTAACATTGCAGATCTGAAGCCTTATTTGGGTGAGGAAGATGACCTTCCGTCGAGGACGACTTCATTTCAAGAAGGGGAGGATGATGAGGACATCAATACCATTGTTACACCCACAGCCCCTGCTTCTATACATACTGGACCAATTACTAGAGCTCACGCACGCCAATTAAAATATCAGGTACTTTCGTTTCTTGGTAATGATTCTAAAGTTCATGAGAATATGATGCTGCCTTAATTGGATACATTTGTTTTGCTTACAAATGAAGGGCCTAGCTTGGACAAGAAAGAGGAACCTTGGAGCAAGTTCAAGCATGGAGATGATGGCATGCACAAGGGGAACAAGAACGGAGTTACAAGTGATGATTTCAGGACTTTGAAGCCACCATAATGAGTGCAGGAAGCCTTGGACGAAATATACAAGATGTCACTTCATAAATTTCGTCCAGAGGCTATTATAGGTGCTGCGTCCCCTTATTATTGGGCCAGGCCCATGTAATTTCGAAATACTTGAGTATAGGCTGTTTTTAGAGTCCGTATGTGTGGGGAAACAAGAGATAGGATTGGTTTCGGACCCCTCCTTCAAGGGCCACGAAATCCCCTCCTCTTCCTCCATATATACAGCCCTTAGGGCACCGTTTAGACTTTGGGTTTTGTTTAGATTAAAAGTTCGCCATAGCTGCAACTTCGCGTACTTCGTTTGTGTTCAACGACCAGACCAAGACGTCACAGAACCCCACCTTGATCAATAAAGCTTTCATCTTATATTCGCAATATCCAGATTGCAAATCTTAGTTTCTTGCTTGTTCTTCGTTTGCTTGCAGGAGATAGACCCTCGTGGTCAGGTTGATTGTGCTCCGGCGTGGTCAATAACCTCTCGGAGTTGGTTTAGCGATTGCTAAGGCGCGACGTCCTCGCACGTTCGTAGTCGGATCGTCAAAGTCTACTCCACCAAAAACGATAGCTGTCATCTCATCGAAAGATCGGGACACCCTCGCCTCTATCAAGTGGTATCAGATTCCCAGGTTGCTCGGTGAGATTTACAGTTTTTCGTAGTTTAGATCGAGTCTGTTCTTCATACCTACAGTCCAGGAAAAAGCCAAAAAAAAAATTTAGGGTTAGTTCATCATATCCGAACCAATCTGAGCCTTTGCATAATCTTTTTAGGGTTTTTGCTTTGTTGAATTTGCGGTTGCATCGTCGTGTCAAGTTGCTGGTCTTAGCGTCTAGTTCTTTAGAGTTTCGAGTTCTGTTCACAAGTTGTCACGCCGCCGCCGCACCATCATCATCGCCCCTACCATATACCACCACAGCTTATCTGCTATTTCTCTGAGTCCATATACCACCACCGATCCGAGTCCATATACCACCACCGATCCGAGTCCATATACCACCACCAATCCGAGCCCACATATACTACCGTCATATACCATCACCAGTCCGAGTTCCACCAGATTCATCTCTGCCACCAGTCCTAGTCCGAGTCTAGTATTTATTCCTTTATTTTAGAGTTCCAGATCACGCGATACTACGAGTCGTGAACAAGTCGGATTCCCCAATTTTCGTGCTACCCGTAGAAGAAAAATAGTTCCAGTTTCAAAAAAAAAACTAAGTCTGGAAAATTCTGGCTAGGCAGTTTTTAGACCATTTGTAGACTTTTTCAAAAAAAAAATGTTGCGGAGCAAAAAAAAAAAGAGGAAAAAAAAAGTGCAAAAAAAAAAGAAAAAAATTTCAGAGTGTGCTCCTCCCTTGTTTACGTGCAGCGCCGTGATTTTTGTTAGTGTTCTAGGCTCGCGTCTCTAGCACGGTCTAGCCTAGGACCAGCACAGTACCGTCGTTGAGAGTTTATTCAACATTGCATCTCTGAATTGATTATTGCTGACCCTTTTTGCTACCATATCATAAGCCTTCCCAGCTCCACATACATCTACATTGATGAGGACATCAATACCATTGTTACACCCATAGCCCCTGCTTCTATACATACTGGACCAATTACTAGAGCTCGCGCACGTCAATTAAAATATCAGGTACTTTCGTTTCTTGGTAATGATTCTAAAGTTCATGAGAATATGATGCTGCCTAAATTGGATACATTTGTTTTGCTTACAAATGAAGGGCCTAGCTTGGACAAGAAAGAGGAACCTTGGAGCAAGTTCAAGCATGGAGATGATGGCATGCACAAGGGGAACAAGAACGGAGTTACAAGTGATGATTTCAGGACTTTGAAGCCACCATAATGAGTGCAGGAAGCCTTGGACGAAATATACAAGATGTCACTTCATAAATTTCGTCCAGAGGCTATTATAGGTGCTGCGTCACCTTATTATTGGGCCAGGCCCATGTAATTTCGAAATACTTGAGTATAGGCTGTTTTTAGAGTCCGTATGTGTGGGGAAACAAGAGATAGGGTTGTTTTCGGACCCCTCCTTCAAGGGCCACGAAATCCCCTCCTCTTCCTCCATGTATACAGCCCTTAGGGCACCGTTTAGACTTTGGGTTTTGTTTAGATTAAAAGCTCGCCATAGCTGCAACTTCGCGTACTTCGTTTGTGTTCAACGACCAGACCAAGACGTCACAGAACCCCACCTTGATCAATAAAGCTTTCATCTTATATTCGCAATATCCAGATTGCAAATCTTAGTTTCTTGCTTGTTCTTCGTTTGCTTGCAGGAGATAGACCCTCGTGGTCAGGTTGATTGTGCTCCGGCGTGGTCAATAACCTCTCGGAGTTGGTTTAGCGATTGCTAAGGCGCGACGTCCTCGCACGTTCGTAGTCGGATCGTCAAAGTCTACTCCACCAAAAACGATAGCTATCATCTCATCGAAAGATCGGGACACCCTCGCCTCTATCAGAGATGGTGGAGAAGCTATCTCTCACCACAAGACCACATCCACATCCTTACTATATCCAATGGTTCAACAACAGCGGCAAGGTTAAGGTAACACGTACTGTTCGTGTGCATTTTAGTATCTCTACATAAGCTGATTATGTTGATTGTGATGTGGTACCCATGCAAGCATGTTCATTATTACTTGGTAGACCATGGCAATTTGATAAAAATTCTGTACACCATGGTAGAAACAATCAGTACACTCTTGTTCATAAGGATAAACATATTACTTTGCTTCCTATGACTCCTGATTCTATTTTGAAAGATGATATTAATAGAGCTAGTAAAGCAAAGCAGGAGAAAAATAAGAGTGAAAATCAGATTGTGGCAAAAGAATTTGAGCAACAAATGAAGCCTAATAATAAACCATCTAGTGTTGCTTCTGAAATTAAATTGAAAAGTGCATGCTTACTTGCCACCAAATCTGATATTGATGAGCTAGATTTCAGCAATTCTGTTTGCTATGCTTTTGTGTGCAAAGAGGCGTTATTTTCATTCGAGGACGTGCCTTCCTCTTTGCCTCCTGCGGTCACTAACATTTTGCAGGAGTTCGCTGACGTCTTTCCACAAGACGTGCCACCGGGATTACCACCTATTCGCGGGATTGAGCATCAGATTGACTTAATTCCCGGTGCTTCGTTGCAAAACCGTGCGCCATACCGTACCAATCCAGAGGAGACGAAGGAGATTATGCGTCAAGTACAGGAGCTGCTCGACAAAGGTTATATACGCGAATCTCTTAGTCCTTGTGCTGTTCCTATTATACTAGTGCCAAAAAAGGATGGTACGTCGCGTATGTGTGTTGATTGTAGAGGCATTAATAATATTACTATTCGTTATCGTCATCCTATTCCTAGGCTAGATGATATGCTTGATGAATTGAGTGGCTCTACAATATTCTCCAAAGTTGATTTGCGTAGTGGATACCATCAAATTCGTATGAAATTGGGAGATGAATGGAAAACAGCATTTAAAACTAAGTTCGGTTTATATGAGTGGTTAGTCATGCCTTTTGGGTTAACTAATGCACCTAGTACTTTCATGAGATTAATGAACGAAGTTTTACGTGCTTTCATTGGACGATTTGTGATAGTCTATTTTGATGATATACTGATTTATAGCAGATCTTTGGAGGAACATTTGGAACATTTACGTGCTGTTTTTATTGCTTTACGTGATGCACGTTTGTTTGGTAACCTTGGGAAGTGCACCTTTTGCACCGACCGAGTATCTTTTCTTGGCTATGTTGTTACTCCACAGGGAATTGAAGTTGATAAAGCCAAGATTGAAGCTATTAAGAGTTGGCCACAGCCCAAAACGGTCACTCAAGTGAGGAGTTTTCTTGGACTCGCTGGTTTCTATAGGCGTTTTGTGAGAGATTTCAGCACCATTGCTGCACCTCTCAATGAGCTTACAAAGAAGGATGTGCCTTTTGTTTGGGGTACCTCACAGGAAGAAGCCTTCACGGTATTGAAAGATAAGTTGACACATGCTCCTTTACTCCAACTTCCTGATTTTAATAAGACTTTTGAGCTTGAATGTGATGCTAGTGGAATTGGATTAGGAGGTGTTTTATTACAAGATGGCAAACCTGTTGCATACTTTTCTGAAAAATTGAGTGGGCCTAGTCTGAACTATACTACTTATGATAAAGAATTATATGCTCTTGTTCGGACCTTAGAAACATGGCAACATTATTTATGGCCCAAAGAATTTGTTATACATTCTGATCATGAGTCTTTGAAACACATTAAAAGTCAAGCAAAACTGAACCGTAGACATGCTAAATGGGTTGAATTTATTGAGACTTTCCCTTATGTCATTAAACACAAGAAGGGTAAAGAAAATGTTATTGCTGATGCATTGTCTCGTCGTTATACTATGCTTTCACAACTTGACTTTAAAATATTTGGTTTGGAGACCATCAAAGATCAATATGTGCATGATGCTGAATTTAAAGATGTATTGCAGAATTGTAAGGAAGGGAGAACATGGAACAAGTTCGTCGTTAACGATGGATTTGTGTTTCGTGCTAACAAGCTATGCATTCCAGCTAGCTCCGTTCGTCTTTTGTTGTTGCAGGAGGCGCATGGAGGAGGATTAATGGGACACTTTGGCGTGAAGAAGACGGAGGATATACTTGCTACACATTTCTTTTAGCCAAAGATGAGACGGGATGTTGAGCGTTTTGTTGCTCGCTGCACTACATGTCAAAATGCTAAGTCATGACTCAATCCTCATGGTTTATATATGCCTTTGCCTGTACCTAGTGTTCCTTGGGAGGATATATCTATGGACTTTGTTTTAGGTTTACCTCGAACAAAGAAGGGGAGGGATAGCATATTTGTTGTCGTGGATAGGTTCTCGAAAATGGCACACTTTATACCATGTCATAAAAGCGATGATGCTGTTAATGTTGCTGATTTGTTCTTTCGTGAAATTATACGCTTGCATGGTGTGCCAAATACTATTGTTTCAGATCGTGATACTAAATTTCTTAGCCACTTTTGGAGATGTTTATGGGCTAAGTTGGGGACTAAACTGCTTTTTAGTACTACATGTCACCCCCAAACTGATGGACAAACTGAAGTAGTCAATAGAACATTGTCTACTATGCTTAGGGCTGTTTTGAAGAATAACAAGAAAATGTGGGAAGAATGCTTGCCTCATATTGAATTTGCTTATAATCGTTCATTGCATTCTACTACTAAGATGTGTCCTTTTGAAATTGTGTATGGTTTCCTTCCTCATGCACCAATTGATTTGTTGCCTCTTCCATCTTCGGAGAAGGTTAATTTTGATGCTAAACAACGTGCTAAATTGATCTTAAAAATGCATGAGTTAACTAAGGAGAACATTGAGCGTATGAATGCTAAATATAAACTTGCTGGAGATAAGGGTAGAAAACATGTTGTGTTTGCACCTGGAGATCTTGTTTGGTTACATTTGCGTAAGGATAGATTTCCTGATTTGCGCAAATCAAAGCTAATGCCACGTGCTGATGGTCCTTTTAAGGTGTTAGAGAAAATAAATGATAATGCATATAAACTTGAGCTGCCTGCAGATTTTGAGGTTAGTCCCACTTTTAACATTGCAGATCTGAAGCCTTATTTGGGTGAGGAAGATGAGCTTCCGTCGAGGACGACTTCATTTCAAGAAGGGGAGGATGATGAGGACATCAATACCATTGTTACACCCACAGCCCCTGCTTCTATACATACTGGACCAATTACTAGAGCTCGCGCACGTCAATTAAAATATCAGGTACTTTCGTTTCTTGGTAATAATTCTAAAGTTCATGAGAATATGATGCTGCCTAAATTGGATACATTTGTTTTGCTTACAAATGAAGGGCCTAGCTTGGACAAGAAAGAGGAACCTTGGAGCAAGTTCAAGCATGGAGATGATGGCATGCACAAGGGGAACAAGAACGGAGTTACAAGTGATGATTTCAGGACTTTGAAGCCACCATAATGAGTGCAGGAAGCCTTGGACGAAATATACAAGATGTCACTTCATAAATTTCGTCCAGAGGCTATTATAGGTGCTGCGTCACCTTATTATTGGGCCAGGCCCATGTAATTTCGAAATACTTGAGTATAGGCTGTTTTTAGAGTCCGTATGTGTGGGGAAACAAGAGATAGGGTTGGTTTCGGACCCCTCCTTCAAGGGCCACGAAATCCCCTCCTCTTCCTCCATATATACAGCCCTTAGGGCAGCGTTTAGACTTTGGGTTTTGTTTAGATTAAAAGTTCGCCATAGCTGCAACTTCGCGTACTTTGTTTGTGTTCAACGACCAGACCAAGACGTCACAGAACCCCACCTTGATCAATAAAGCTTTCATCTTATATTCGCAATATCCAGATTGCAAATCTTAGTTTCTTGCTTGTTCTTCGTTTGCTTGCAGGAGATAGACCCTCGTGGTCAGGTTGATTGTGCTCCGGCGTGGTCAATAACCTCTCGGAGTTGGTTTAGCGATTGCTAAGGCGCGACGTCCTCGCACGTTCGTAGTCGGATCGTCAAAGTCTACTCCACCAAAAACGATAGCCATCATCTCATCGAAAGATCGGGACACCCTCGCCTCTATCAGTACATATACACGGTGTAGAAATATGTGGAGCTTGGAAGGCTTAAATATTTGGTAGCAAAAGATTAGCAATAATCAATTCAGAGATGCAATGTTGAATAAACGCTCAACGACGGTACTGTGCTGGTCCTAGGCTAGACCGGACTAGAGACGCGAGCCTAGAACACTAATGAGGTCACGGCGTTGCACAACTAGCATCAATAAAGGATATGAAGTAGCTCTGGACAGCAAGATATAAGTGAAGATCACAATGGCAGTAAAGATAATGATGAGAAACAACTACCAAGTAGGATATACCAACAACTTTCTCTCCAACTTTCCTCTGGAAAAGTTTTTGCCAATTTTCTGATAATTTTTTCTCAAGAATGGCACTGACTCAAGCTTTCAAATGCAAAAAGAATCACTCAATTCCGAGTTGATATGAGGAGTCAAAAAATTCTAAAACTGGCCTGAAAAACTGGAACAAGCTGTGTTCATGAACTTCGGAGGGCAAAAAGGCCTATTTAGAAGCCGATTTTGAGGTGTCAAATATTGAACTAGCTTCTGCAACTATTTAAATGCGGCTCGTCGCTAGCTTTCATTTGAGTACTCACGGAGCCAAAACGGACTTCGTATGAGAAAGATACGCCTGTTTTACTGAACAGTGCGCAAAACATATTCGAATCCGAATTCAGGTACGAGAGTGAGTCTAGATAGATCCGAATTTTGTGCTTTTTTTTCTTCTCTCTTTTTTTTATCTCACTTTTTTTTCTCTTTTTTTTTTACTTTTTTTTTCTCTCTTTCCAAAACAAACTAGATAAGATGTAGATTGGATCAAGCACAGTTGTGAACGACCTCAACTATGATTATGACAATGAACAGTGGGTAGCACGATGTGGAAAGTGATGGATGGGATGGTGGACAGCGGAAGGAATAACGATGCAGCGGCGGCGTGACTAATGTGAACAGAACTCGAAACTCTAAACGAACTAGATACTAAGACCAGCAACTGAACACGACGATGCAACCGATAATTCAATAATGCAAACAATGAAAAGAAAATTGCAAAGGCTCAGACTGCTTGGACAAAGGATGAATAGATCTAACTTTTTTTTGTGGCTTTTTCTTGAACAATAGGTAAGAAAATAAATCTAATCTAGGGAAAACTGGAAATTCTCACCGAGCAACCTGAAAACTGATACCACTTGATAGAGGCGAGGGTGTCCCGATCTTTCGATGAGATGATAGCTATCGTTTTTGGTGGAGTAGACTTTGACGATCCGACTACGAACGTGCGAGGACGTCGCGCCTTAGCAATCGCTAAACCACCTCCGAGAGGTTATTGACCACGCCGGAGCACAATCAACCTGACCACGAGGGTCTATCTCCTGCAAGCAAACGAAGAACAAGCAAGAAACTAATATTTGCAATCTGGATATTGCGAATATAAGATGAAAGCTTTATTGATCAAGGTGGGGTTCTGTGACGTCTTGGTCTGGTCGTTGAACACAAACGAAGTACGCGAAGTTGCAGCTATGGCGAACTTTTAATCTAAACAAAACCCAAGCAAAAAGCTACTAGATGGATCTACTTATATAGGAGCAAGAGGTGGCGGCCAAGGAGGTGGGAGGACGTCCCAAGGCAGCCTAAAACTAACCCTAGGTCGTACAAGGCCAATGGGCCCAAGTGGAGGTGATGCAACACCTTTGGACTTGTAGTTTGACTCGGATTCTGCTACAGCGTCAGATTGTTTCGACGACAACTCAACGCTCCGGATGAATTTGAAGGTGAAACCAATTGGGTTAGAAAGAGCACGAAATCTACTTTCCAACAAAAAAAGAATCACCCAATTCGGAGTCCGTATGAAATAGTTCTTGGCGTTTTGAGTCAGGTATGTCTGTGCAGTCCGAATCTGAATCCAGAACGTGAGAGACTTGGACTCTATCTTCTCTTGGCCCAAAAGTGACGTGAGATGACTTTTTGAACAGCACATAAACTTCTCTTTTTCCCTTATGTTCATATGTGGATTGTACAAATCTCCCATACACCTGCAATTAGACATGGCACAAAAGTTTGTGAAGTATTTTTGTCTTGGATGACATAAATAAATTATTGCATAGTTTGCATTAGAAATCACCTCACAAATATACATGTATACAATATTTTTGGTCATATCCAAGGTAGTCATGTCCTCATCACGACCAGACCAAGACGTCACAGAACCCCACCTTGATCAATAAAGCTTTCATCTTATATTCGCAATATCCAGATTGCAAATCTTAGTTTCTTGCTTGTTCTTCGTTTGCTTGCAGGAGATAGACCCTCGTGGTCAGGTTGATTGTGCTCCGGCGTGGTCAATAACCTCTCGGAGTTGGTTTAGCGATTGCTAAGGCGCGACGTCCTCGCACGTTCGTAGTCGGATCGTCAAAGTCTACTCCACCAAAAACGATAGCTATCATCTCATCGAAAGATCGGGACACCCTCGCTTCTATCACAATGGTGTTAAAATCTCTCACAAAACGCCTATAGAAACCAGCGAGGCCAAGGAAACTCCTCACTTGTGTGACCGTTTTGGGCTGCGGCCAACTCTCAATAGCTTCAATCTTGGCTTTATCAACTTCAATTCCCTGTGGAGTAACAACATAGCCAAGAAAAGATACTCGGTCGGTGCAAAAGGTGCACTTCCCAAGGTTACCAAACAAACGTGCATCACGTAGAGCAATAAAAACAGCACGTAAATGTTCCAAATGTTCCTCCAAAGATCTGCTATAAATCAATATATCATCAAAGTAAACTACCACAAATCGTCCAATGAAAGCACGTAAAACTTCGTTCATTAATCTCATAAAAGTACTAGGTGCATTAGTAAACCCAAAAGGCATAACTAACCACTCATATAAACCGAACTTAGTTTTAAATGCTGTTTTCCATTCATCTCCCAATTTCATACAAATTTGATGGTATCCACTACTCAAATCAATTTTGGAGAATATTGTAGAGCCACTCAATTCATCAAGCATATCATCTAGCCTAGGTATAGGATGACGATAATGAATAGTAATATTATTAATGCCTCTACAATCAACACACATACGCGACGTACCATCCTTTTTTGGCACTAGTATAATAGGAACAGCACAAGGACTAAGAGATTCGCGTATATAACCTTTGTCGAGCAGCTCCTGTGCTTGACGCATAATCTCCTTCGTCTCCTCTGGATTGGTACGGTATGGCACACGGTTTGGCAACGAAGCACCGGGAATTAAGTCAATCTGATGCTCAATCCCGCGAATAGGTGGTAATCCCGGTGGCACGTCTTGTGGAAAGACATCAGCGAACTCCTGCAAAATGTTAGTGACAGCAGGAGGCAAAGAGGAAGGCATGCCCTCGAATGAAAATAATGCCTCTTTGCACACAAAAGCATAGCAAACAGATTTGCTTAAATCTAGCTCATCAATATCAGATTTGGTGGCAAGTAAACACGCATTTTTCAATTTAATTTCAGAAGCAACACTAGATGGTTTATTATTAGGCTTCATTTGTTGCTCAAATTCTTTTGCCACAATCTGATTTTCACTCTTATTTTTCTCCTGTTTTGCTTTACTAGCTCTATTAATATCATCTTTCAAAATAGAATCAGGAGTCATAGGAAGCAAAGTAATATGTTTATCCTTATTGATGAGGACATCAATACCATTGTTACACCCACAACACCTACTGCTACATACACTGGACCAATTACTAGAGCTCGCGCACGCCAATTAAATTATCAGGTACTTTCATTTCTTAGTAATGATTCTAATGTTCATGAGAATATGATGCTGCCTAAATTGGATACATTTGTCTTACTTACAAATGAAGGGCCTGGCATGGATAAGAGGGATGAACACTGGAGCAAGACCAGGCATGGAGATAATGGCATGCGCAAGGGGAACAAGAACGGAGTTACAAGTGATGATTTCAGGACATTGAAGCCACCTTAATGCGTGCATGAAGCCTTGGACGAAATATACAAGATGCCACTTCATAAATTTCGTCCAGAGGCTATTATATGTGCTGCGTCACCTTATTATTGGGCCAGGCCCATGTAATTTCGAAATACTTAAGTATAGGCAGTTTTTAGAGTCCGTATGTGTGGGAAAACAAGAGTTAGGGTTGGTTTCGGATCCCTCCTCCAAGGGCCACGAAATTCCCCCTTCTTCCTCCTTATATACAGCCCTTAGGGCGTCGTTTAGACTTGGGTTTTGTTTAGATTGAAAGTTCGCCATAGCTGCAACTTCGCGTACTTCGTTTGTGTTCAACGACCAGACCAAGACGTCACAGAACCCCACCTTGATCAATAAAGCTTTCATCTTATATTCGCAATATCCAGATTGCAAATCTTAGTTTCTTGCTTGTTCTTCGTTTGCTTGCAGGAGATAGACCCTCGTGGTCAGGTTGATTGTGCTCCGGCGTGGTCAATAAACTCTCGGAGTTGGTTTAGCGATTGCTAAGGCGCGACGTCCTCGCACGTTCGTAGTCGAATCGTCAAAGTCTACTCCACCTAAAACGATAGCTATCATCTCATCGAAAGATCGGGACACCCTCGCCTCTATCAAGTGGTATCAGATTTCCAGGTTGCTCGGTGAGATTTTACAGTTTTTCGTAGTTTAGATCGAGTCTGTTCTTCATACCTAGAGTCCACGAAAAAGACAAAAAAAATTAGGGTTAGTTCATCATATCCGAACCAATCTGAGCCTTTGCATAATCTTTTCTGTATTTGCTTTGTTGAATTTGCGGTTGCATCGTCGTGTCAAGTTGCTGGTCTTAGCGTCTAGTCCTTTAGAGTTTCGAGTTCTGTTCATAAGTTTTCACGCCGCCGCCGCACCATCATCATCGCCCCTGCCATCTACCACCACCGCTTATCCGCCACCGCTCTGAATCCATATACCATCACCGATCTGTATCCATATACCACCACCGATCCGTATCCATATACCACCACCATATATCCACCACCAATCCGAGTTCTTTTCATATTAGGTTTGTTTTCGAGATCCATCTAGTTTCCTATTCGTGTTTCCTTGTCGGAGTAGGTTTCGGAAAAAAAAAATATTTCAGAAAAAAATATCTGGAGACCCCCGGGCAGTTTTTAGGCCAAAATTTTGGCAGTCAAAAATATTTTTTCCCTATCCTATTTTTAGGTCCCAGGGAGCGTTTTGAGACACTTGCCATCATAGTGATTTTTTGTCGCACTTTTTCGTCGTCGCTGCCCTGATTTCCGAAAAAAAAAAATCAAAAAAAAATTTCGTGCCAATCCTGTTAGTTTGACTTGGGAAGAGTTTTGAGACACTCGCCATTATAGTGATTTTTTGCAAAAAAAAAAGGAGCGCAAAAAAAAAACAAAAAACAAAAAACGAATTTTTTTTTAGAGTGTGCTCTTCCCTTGTTTACGTGCCGCGCCGTGATTTTGTTAGTGTTCTAGGCTCGCGTCTCTAGTACGGTCTAGCCTAGGACCAGCACCGTACCGTCGTTGAGCGTTTATTCAACTTTGCATCTCTGAATTGATTATTGCTGACATTTTTGCTACCATATCATAAGCCTTCCCAGCTCCACATACATCTACGTCGTGCGTTTGACACCACCTGGCAATCGCTCTGTCCAATCTTTGAGAGTTTTGACTACAACGGTGGCCGATCACCACCTGCTGCTGGGTAAGAACTGGTAAGCATTTGAGATTCGCTTGACGGATTTGTGATACACCACCACCACCACTTCCTAGTAGTCTGTAGGATCATATTCTTGTGTGTTTCTATTGCTGCTAACCATGGCAGGATCACAAGCCGATGAGACTGATTGGGAGAACATGACGAACAAACAGCTACATGATAAATTTCAGCAAATGATGAGTGGACAGGTGCAAGATGTGCTAAACAGATTTGAAGAGGCCATGGAGAAGATAGATGGAATTGAGAAGACGTTCGAAACAAAGCTCGATAACAAGTTTAATGAATTGCTCGCGCGTCTTCCACAACCACCGCCGGCTGCAACTGTCGCACCTCTACAACAACAACAACGTCGCCTTCCAAATCAAGTGGGACGAGCACAGCGCGTTCCCCTTGAGCCTGGTCAAACTTCTGGTGCCGCTGCACCTACTGTTGATGCTTCTATGGCTCCCGCTGCCGCTGAGGAGGACGATTATGCGGGCGATTACGTGGATGAGGTTGATCAAAATCAAAACTACGTACCAGCACCAGGTCGTCCACATGTAAATAATCGCAATGGTAGGGCTGCATTCCCAGCTCAGGTACGAGATCATGACCATCTTCCTAAACTGAAATTGAATATTCCACCATTTGAGGGTAGATATGTTCCTGATATATATCTTACTTGGGAGTTAGAAACTGAACAACGTTTTACATGTTTACAATACCCCGAGGAGAGACGTGTTACTGCTGCTGTTTGTGCTTTTACTAGTTTTGCATGTGTGTGGTGGTCTGAACATTGTAGATTATATCCTATTCCAACTACTTGGGCTGCTTTGAAAACTGCTATGCGTACTCGTTGGGTTCCACCATATTATCAACGTGAATTACTTCAAAAATTGCAGCGCTTAAGACAAGGAAAAAATTCTGTAGAAGAATATTATCAGGAATTACAAACTGGCATGATTAGATGTGGTATTGTTGAGGAGAATGAAGCTATGCTTGCACGTTTTATGGGTGGATTAAATAGAGAGATTCAGACCATTCTAGAGTATAAGGAGTATAATAATATCACTCGTTTATTCCATCTTGCTTGTAAAGCTGAACGTGAAGTGCAGGATCGACAGGCATTGGCGCGGACTAACTTTTCTGCAGGTCGACCTTCATCGTGGACACCGCGTGCATCCTCTACTTCCACACATTCTATTGCACCGACACCTCCATCAGCTGCCACCTCCAGCCGTGATACAAGGAAGCAGGCACAACCACCACTATCTGCCAAGAGCACACCTACCGGGCCTGCACAGAGTTCTTCTTCTTCCATGGCATCAACAGGGCACACAAGTGATATTATTTGTCGTCGTTGTAAGGGAAGAGGTTATTATGCGAGAGAATGCAAATCTCAGCGTGTGATGATTGCTACCGAGGATGGTGGGTATGAGTCCGCTAGTGACTATGATGAGGACACTTTGGCTCTCATTACACGTGAAGAACACGGTGGAGATGATTCTGAACAAGAGACGCAATACATGGCTCCTGAAGACGCTGACAGGTATGAATGTTTAGTTGCTCAACGTGTTTTGAGTGTGCAGGTCACACAAGCTGAGCAAAATCAGAGGCATAATTTGTTCCATACAAAGGGAGTTGTGAAGGAACGTTCTGTTCGCGTCATCATAGATGGAGGGAGCTGCAACAACTTGGCTAGCATGGAGATGGTGGAGAAGCTCTCTCTCACCACAAGACCACATCCACATCCTTACTATATCCAATGGTTCAACAACAGCGGCAAGGTTAAGGTAACACGTACTGTTCGTGTGCATTTTAGTATCTCTACGTATGCTGATTTTGTTGATTGTGATGTGGTACCCATGCAAGCATGTTCCTTATTACTTGGTAGACCATGGCAATTTGATAAAAGTTCTGTACACCATGGTAGAAACAATCAATATACTCTTGTTCATAAGGATAAACATATTACTTTGCTTCCTATGTCTCCTGATTCTATTTTGAAAGATGATATTAATAGAGCTAGTAAGGCAAAACAGGAGCAAAATAAGAGTGAATATCAGATTGTGGCAAAAGAATTTGAGCAACAAATGAATCCTAATAATAAACCATCTAGTGTTGCTTCTGAAATTAAATTGAAAAGTGCATGTTTACTTGCCACCAAATCTGATATTGATGATCTAGATTTCAGCAAATCTGTTTGCTATGCTTTTGTGTGCAAAGAGGCATTATTTTCATTCGAGGACATGCCTTCCTCTTTGCCTCCTGCTGTTACTAACATTTTGCAGGAGTTCGCCGACGTCTTTCCACAAGATGTGCCTCCGGGATTACCACCTATTCGAGGGATTGAGCATCAGATTGACTTAATTCCCGGTGCATCGCTACCCAACCGTGCACCATACCGTACTAATCCAGAGGAGACGAAGGAGATTATGCGTCAAGTCCAGGAGTTGCTCGACAAAGGTTATATATGCGAATCCCTTAGTCCTTGTGCTGTTCCTATTATTCTAGTGCCGAAAAAGGATGGTACATCGCGTATGTGTGTTGATTGTAGAGGCATTAATAATATTACTATTCGTTATCGTCATCCTATTCCTAGACTAGATGATATGCTTGATGAATTGAGTGGCTCTACAATATTCTCCAAAGTTGATTTGCGTACTGGATACCATCAAATTCGTATGAAATTGGGGGATGAATGGAAAACAGCATTTAAAACAAAGTTTGGATTATATGAGTGGTTAGTCATGCCTTTTGGGTTAACTAATGCACCTAGTACTTTCATGAGATTAATGAACGAAGTTTTACGTGCTTTCATTGGACGATTTGTGGTAGTCTATTTTGATGATATACTGATTTATAGCAGATCTTTGGAGGAACATTTGGAACATTTACGTGCTGTTTTTATTGCTTTACGTGATGCACGTTTGTTTGGTAACCTTGGGAAGTGCACCTTTTGCACTGACCGAGTATCTTTTCTTGGCTATGTTGTTACTCCACAGGGAATTGAAGTTGATAAAGCCAAGATTGAAGCTATTGAGAGTTGGCCACAGCCCAAAACAGTCACACAAGTGAGGAGTTTTCTTGGACTCGCTGGTTTCTATAGGCGTTTTGTGAGAGATTTCAGCACCATTGCTGCACCTCTCAATGAGCTTACAAAGAAGGATGCGCCTTTTGTTTGGGGTACCTCACAGGAAGAAGCCTTCACGGTATTGAAAGATAAGTTGACACATGCTCCTTTACTCCAACTTCCTGATTTTAATAAGACTTTTGAGCTTGAATGTGATGCTAGTGGAATTGGATTAGGAGGTGTTTTATTACAAGATGGCAAACCTGTTGCATATTTTTCCGAAAAATTGAGTGGGCCTAGTCTGAACTATTCTACTTATGATAAAGAATTATATGCTCTTGTTCGGACCTTAGAAACATGGCAACATTATTTATGGCCCAAAGAATTTGTTATACATTCTGATCATGAATCTTTGAAACACATTAAAAGTCAAGCAAAACTGAACCGTAGACATGCTAAATGGGTTGAATTTATTGAGACTTTCCCTTATGTCATTAAACACAAGAAGGGTAAAGAAAATGTTATTGCTGATGCATTGTCTCGTCGTTATACTATGCTTTCACAACTTGACTTTAAAATATTTGGTTTGGAGACCATCAAAGATCAATATGTGCATGATGCTGAATTTAAAGATGTATTGCAGAATTGTAAGGAAGGGAGAACATGGAACAAGTTCGTCGTTAACGACGGATTTGTGTTTCGTGCTAACAAGCTATGCATTCCAGCTAGCTCTGTTCGTCTTTTGTTGTTGCAGGAAGCGCATGGAGGAGGATTAATGGGACACTTTGGCGTGAAGAAGACGGAGGATATACTTGCTACACATTTCTTTTGGCCAAAGATGAGACGGGATGTTGAGCGTTTTGTTGCTCGTTGCACTACATGTCAAAAAGCTAAGTCACGACTCAATCCTCATGGTTTATATATGCCTTTGCCTTTACCTAGTGTTCCTTGGGAGGATATATCTATGGACTTTGTTTTAGGTTTACCTCGAACATAGAAGGGGAGGGATAGCATATTTGTTGTCGTGGATAGGTTCTCGAAAATGGCACACTTTATACCATGTCATAAAAGCGATGATGCTGTTAATGTTGCTGATTTGTTCTTTCGTGAAATTATACGCTTGCATGGTGTGCCAAATACTATTGTTTCAGATCGTGATACTAAATTTCTTAGCCACTTTTGGAGATGTTTATGGGCTAAGTTGGGGACTAAACTGCTTTTTAGTACTACATGTCACCCCCAAACTGACGGACAAACTGAAGTAGTCAATAGAACATTGTCTACTATGCTTAGGGCTGTTTTAAAGAATAACAAGAAAATGTGGGAAGAATGCTTGCCTCATATTGAATTTGCTTATAATCGTTCATTGCATTCTACTACTAAGATGTGTCCTTTTGAAATTGTGTACGGTTTCCTTCCTCGTGCACCTATTGATTTGTTACCTCTTCCATCTTCGGAGAAGGTTAATTTTGATGCTAAACAACGTGCTGAATTGATCTTAAAAATGCATGAGTTAACTAAGGAGAACATTGAGTGTATGAATGCTAAATATAAACTTGCTGGAGATAAGGGTAGAAAACGTGTTGTCTTTGCACCTGGAGATCTTGTTTGGTTACATTTGCGTAAGGATAGATTTCCTGATTTGCGCAAATCAAAGCTAATGCCACGTGCTGATGGTCCATTTAAGGTGTTAGAGAAAATAAATGATAATGCATATAAACTTGAGCTGCCTGCAGATTTTGGGGTTAGTCCCACTTTTAATATTGCAGATTTGAAGCCTTATTTGGGCGAGGAAGATGAGCTTCCGTCGAGGACGACTTCATTTCAAGAAGGGGAGGATGATGAGGACATCAATACCATTGTTACACCCACAGCACCTACTGCTACATACACTGGACCAATACTAGAGCTCGCGCACGCCAATTAAATTATCAGGTACTTTCGTTTCTTAGTAATGATTCTAATGTTCATGAGAATATGATGCTGCCTAAATTGGATACATTTGTCTTACTTACAAATGAAGGGCCTGGCATGGATAAGAGGGATGAACACTGGAGCAAGACCAGGCATGGAGATAATGGCATGCGCAAGGGGAACAAGAACGGAGTTACAAGTGATGATTTCAGGACATTGAAGCCACCTTAATGCGTGCATGAAGCCTTGGACTAAATATACAAGATGCCACTTCATAAATTTCGTCCAGAGGCTATTATAGGTGCTGCGTCACCTTATTATTGGGCCAGGCCCATCTAATTTCGAAATACTTAAGTATAGGCAGTTTTTAGAGTCCGTATGTGTGGGAAAACAAGAGTTAGGGTTGGTTTTGGATCCCTCCTCCAAGGGCCACGAAATCCCTGGGACCTAAAAATAGGATATGGAAAAAAAATTGACTGCCGAAATTTTGGCCTAAAAACTGCCCGGGGGTCTCCAGACTTTTTTTTTGGCCTAAAGACTGCCGAAATAGGATAGATTTTTTTTTCCGAAACCTACTCAGGCAAGGAAACACAAATCAGAAACTAGATGGGTCTAAAAAACAAACCTAATATGAAAAGAACTCGGATTGGTGGTGGATATATGGTGGTAGAATATGGCAGCGGTGATGGTATATGGTAGCGGTGGTAGGATATGGCAACGGTGGTGGTATATGGCAGCGGTGGTGGTATATGGCAGCGGTGGTGGTATATGGTGCGGCGGCGGTGTGACAAACTGTGACAGAACTCGAAAATCTAAAGGACTAGACGCTAAGACCAGCAACTAGACACGACGATGCAACCGCAAATTCAACAAAGCAAAAACCCTAAAAAGATTATGCAAAGGTTCAGATTGGTTCGGATATGATGAACTAACCCTAATTTTTTTTTTGTTTTTGGCTTTTTCGTGGACTGTAGGTATGAAGAACAGACTCGATCTAAACTATGAAAAACTATAAAATCTCACCGAGCAACCTGGAAATCTGATACCACTTGATAGAGGCGAAAGGTGTCCCGATGTTTCGATGAGATGGTGGCTATCGTTTTCTGTGGGAGTCGACCTTGACGATCCGACTACGAACGTGCGAGACGTCGCGCCTTAGCAATCGCTATACCAACTTCCAAGGGTTATTGACCACGCCGGAGCACGATCAACCTGACCACAAGGGTCTGTTTCTTGCGAGCAAATGAAGAACAAGCAAGAAACTGAGATTGCAATCTGGATATTGCGAATATAAGAGGAAAGCTTTATTAATGAAGGTGGGGTTCTGTGACGTCTTGGTCTGGTCGTTGAACACAAACGAAGTACGCGAAGTTGCAGCTATGGCGAACTTTTAATCTAAACAAAACCCAAAGTCTAAACGGTGCCCTAAGGGCTATATGGAGGAAGAGGTGGGGATTTCGTGGCCCTTGAAGAAGGGGTCCGAAACCAACCCTATCTCTTGTTTCCCCACACGTACGGACTCTAAAAACAGCCTATACTCAAGTATTTCGAAATTACATGGGCCTGGCCCAATAATAAGGTGACACAGCACCTATGATAGCCTCTGGACGAAATTTATGAAGTGACATCTTGTATATTTTGTCCAAGGCTTCATGCACTCATTATGGTGGCTTCAAAGTCCTGAAATCATCACTTGTAACTCCGTTCTTGTTCCCCTTGCGCATGCCATCATCTCCATGCTTGAACTTGCTCCAAGGTTCCTCTTTCTTGTCCAAGCTAGGCTCTTCATTTGTAAGCAAAACAAATGTATCCAATTTAGGCAGCATCATATTCTCATGAACATTATAATCATTACCAAGAAACGAAAGTACCTGATAATTTAATTGGCGTGCGCGAGCTCTAGTAATTGGTCCAGTATGTATAGCAGCAGGGGCTATGGGTGTAACAATGGTATTGATGTCCTCATCAACCCGCCCACCCTTTTTCTTCACGGAGGCCGAAATCTTGAATCGATTGTCCATTTTATTCATGCAGATCCTCTTCTTTCTTTCCTCAATTGCCTCAACCTATGAATTCTCGTCTAGTTCATCATTGTTCGTCTCGTTTTCTTTTCCGGTGGATTCAATTCAAGTTTTCGGGTTGATCATATTCTTTTACTTGGCTCAAATGTTTTCCGTTGCTCATACGCCTCTCGCCATTTAATCGTCACGGAGTGCTGAAGACATCTCAGAAGATTCTTGTTTGCATCCAAATTAGTTTGAGGTTGTCACCTCATTCAAGTCTTTCAATCGTTCCGGTGCATCATCTCTTCTTTAATCATTCTCAATGGTGTTTCTTTTTAGTGGGCCCATAACCCACATGTTTTTCCACAGGATTCGAACTGGCTCTTCTGTTTTCCCGGAGTTATCCGCAAATTCTTTCCAAGTTCGACGTCAGGATGAGTCCTCTCCAGTCGATTCTCTTCTCCGAGGTTTCGTTCGTTTCATTTTCATTTCACCTTCTCTTCTCTTCCGTCTCATTCCTAAGATCTCGAGACGAGATCTTCTATTAGTGGCGGAGTGTTGTGACACCCCGAGCCCGATGCTCTAGTTACCTTCCATTTATTTTTCTTTGTCGTCGTGTGTTTCAATTGTTTGTTGCCATGATCATGATGAATGCCATTGCCATATTTTGCTTCTTCCATCATGTTCATCTTTTATTATATTGCATTGTGCCATCCTTGTTTGTTTGCCATTTTTGTCTCACTTGCTTTGTTATATGCTTCTGATGAGGACATCAATACCGTTGTTACACCCACAGCTCCTACTGCTACATATACTGGACCAATTACTAGAGCTCGCGCACGCCAATTAAATTATCAGGTACTTTCATTTCTTGGTAATGATTCTAATGTTCATGAGAATATGATGCTTCCTAAATTGGATACATTTGTATTGATTACTAATGAAGGGCCTAGCATGGACAAGAGGGATGAACACTGGAGCAGGATTAAGCATGGAGATGAAGGCGTGCGTGAAGGGATCCAGAATGGCGTTTCTAGTGCATATTTAAGCACTTTGAAGCCTTCGTGATGACCTACAAGGACATGGACGAAATATACAAGATGCCCCTTCATAAATTTCGTCCATATCTTATTTTAGGTGCTACGCCACCTTATTTTTGGGCCAGGCCCATGTAATTTCGAAATACTTGAGTATAGGCTGTTTTTAGAGTCCGTACGTGTGGGGAAACAAGAGATAGGGTTGGTTTCGGACCCCTTCTTCAAGGGCCACGAAATCCCCACCTCTTCCTCCATATAGCCCTTAGGGCACCGTTTAGACTTTGGGTTTTGTTTAGATTAAAAGTTCGCCATAGCTGCAACTTCGCGTACTTCGTTTGTGTTCAACGACCAGACCAAGACGTCACAGAACCCCACCTTGATCAATAAAGGTTTCATCTTATATTCGCAATATCCAGATTGCATTATCATATTCTTGCTTGTTCTTCGATTGCGTGCAAGAATAGACCTTCGTGGTCACGCTGATCGTGCTTCCAGCATCGTCAGTAACCTCAGGAGATTGGTTTAGCGATTGCTAAGACGCAACGTCGTGCACGTTTGTAGTCGGATCGTCAAAGTCGGCTCCACCAAATCAATAGTTAGCATCTCATCGAAAGATCGGGACACCCTCGCCTCTATCAAGTGGTATCAGATTTTCAGGTTGCTCGGTGAGATTTTACAGTTTTTCGTAGTTTAGATCGGGTCTGTTCTTCATACCTACAGTCCACGAAAAAGCCAAAAAAAAAATTAGGGTTAGTTCATCATATCCGAACCAATCTGAGCCTTTGCACAATCTTTTTAGGGTTTTTGCTTTGTTGAATTTGCGGTTGCATCGTCGTGTCTAGTTGCTGGTCTTAGCGTCTAGTCCTTTAGAGTTTCGAGTTCTGGTCATAAGTTGTCACGCCGCCGCCGCACCATCATCATTGCCCCTGCCATCTACCACCACCGCTTATCCGCCACCGCTCTGAATCCGCATACCATCACCGATATGTATCCATATACCACCACCGATCCGTATCCATATACCACCACCGCTACCATATACCACCACCATATATCCACCACCAATCCGAGTTCTTTTCATATTAGGTTTGTTTTCGAGATCCATCTAGTTTCCGATTCGTGTTTCCTTGCCGGAGTAGGTTTCGGAAAAAATAAATTTGGCAGTCAAAAATATTTTTTCCCTATCCTATTTTTAGGTCCCAGGGAGCGTTTTGAGACACTTGCCATCATAGTGATTTTTTGTCGCACTTTTTCGTCGTCGCTGCCCTGATTTCCGAAAAAAAAATTGGTCAAAAAAAAATTTCGTGCCAATCCTGTTAGTTTGACTTGGGAAGAGTTTTGAGACACTCGCCATTATAGTGATTTTTTGCAAAAAAAAAGGAGCGCAAAAAAAAACAGCGCAAAAAAAAATGAATTTTTTTTAGAGTGTGCTCTTCCCTTGTTTACGTGCCGCGCCGTGATTTTCTTAGTGTTCTAGGCTCGCGTCTCTAGTACGGTCTAGCCTAGGACCAGCACAGTACCATCGTTGAGCATTTATTCAACTTTGCATCTCTGAATTGATTATTGCTGACATTTTTGCTACCATATCATAAGCCTTCCTAGCACCACATACATCTACGTCGTGCGTTTGACACCACCTGGCAATCGCTCTGTCCAGTCTTTAAGAGTTTTGACTACAACGGTTGCCGATCACCACCTGGTGCTGGGTAAGAACTGGTAAGCATTTGAGATTCGCTTGACGGTTTTGTGATACACCACCACCACCACTTCGTAGTAGTCTGTAGGATCATATTCTTGTGTGTTTCTATTGCTGCTAACCATGGCATGATCACAAGCCGACGAGACTGATTGGGAGAACATGACGAACAAACAGCTACATGATAAATTTCAGCAAATGATGAGTGGACAGGTGCAAGATGTGCTAAACAGATTTGAAGAGGCCATGGAGAAGATAGATGGAATTGAGAAGACGTTCGAAACAAAGCTCGATAACAAGTTTAATGAATTGCTCGCGCGTCTTCCACAACCACCGCCAGCTGCACCTGTCGCACCTCTACAACAACAACAACGTCGCCTTCCAAATCAAGTGGGACGAGCACAGCGCGTTCCCCTTGAGCCTGGTCAAACTTCTGGTGCCGCTGCACCTACTGTTGATGCTTCTATGGCTCCTGTTGCCGCTGAGGAGGACGATTATGCGGGCGATTACGAGGATGAGGTTGATCAAAATCAGAACTACGTACCAGCACCAGGTCGTCCACATGCTAATAATCGCAATGGTAGGGCTGCATTACCAGCTCAGGTACGAGATCATGACCATCTTCCTAAACTGAAATTGAATATTCCACCATTTGAGGGTAGATATGTTCCTGATATATATCTTACTTGGGAGTTAGAAACTGAACAACGTTTTACATGTTTACAATATCCCGAGGAGAGACGTGTTGCTGCTGCTGTTTGTGCTTTTACTAGTTTTGCATGTGTATGGTGGTCTGAACATTGTAGATTATATCCTATTCCAGCTACGTGGGCTGCTTTGAAAACTGCTATGCGTACTCGTTGGGTTCCACCATATTATCAACGTGAATTACTTCAAAAATTGCAGCGCTTAAGACAAGGAAAAAATTCAGCAGAAGAATATTATCAGGAATTACACACTGGCATGATTAGATGTGGTATTGTTGAGGAGAATGAAGCTATGCTTGCACGTTTCATGGGTGGATTAAATAGAGAGATTCAGACCATTCTAGAGTATAAGGAGTATAATAATATCACTCGTTTATTCCATCTTGCTTGTAAAGCTGAACGTGAAGTGCAGGATCGACATGCATTGGCGCGAACTAATTTTTCTACAGGTCGATCTTCATCATGGACACCGCGTGCCTCCTCTACTCCCACACGTCCTACTGCGGCACCACTGACTTCAGCCGCCAATTCCAACCGAGATACAAGAAAACAGGCACCACCACCACCATCTGCCAAGAGTACACCTTCTGGGCCTGCCCAGAGCTCTTCTTCATCTATGGCATCAACAGGGCACACACATGATATTATTTGTCGTCGTTGTAAGGGAAGAGGTCATTATGCGAGAGAATGCCAATCTCCGCGTGTTATGATTGCTACTGAGGATGGTGGGTATGAGTCCGCTAGTGATTATGATGAGGAGACTTTGGCTCTTATTACAAGTGAAGAACACGGTGGAGATGATTCTGATCATGAGACGCAATACATGGCTCCTGAAGACGCTGACAGGTATGAATGTTTAGTTGCTCAACGTGTTTTGAGTGTGCAGGTCACACAAGCTGAGCAAAATCAGAGGCATAATTTGTTCCATACAAAGGGAGTTGTGAAGGAACGTTCTGTTCGCGTCATCATAGATGGAGGGAGCTGCAACAACTTGGCTAGCATGGAGATGGTGGAGAAGTTATCTCTCACCACAAGACCACATCCACATCCTTAATATATCCAACGGTTCAACAACAGCGGCAAGGTTAAGGTAACACGTACTGTTCATGTGCATTTTAGTATCTCTACATATGCTGATTATGTTGATTGTGATGTGGTATCTCTACATATGGCATCTACATGTTGCTTCCTATGACTCCTGATTCTATTTTGAAAGATGATATTAATAGAGCTAGTAAAGCAAAACAGGAGAAAAATAAGAGTGAAAATCAGATTGTGGCAAAAGAATTTGAGCAACAAATGAAGCCTAATAATAAACCATCTAGTGTTGCTTCTGAAATTAAATTGAAAAGTGCATGCTTACTTGCCACCAAATCTGATATTGATGAGCTAGATTTCAGCAATTCTGTTTGCTATGCTTTTGTGTGCAAAGAGGCGTTATTTTCATTCGAGGACGTGCCTTCCTCTTTGCCTCCTGCGGTCACTAACATTTTGCAGGAGTTCGCTGACGTCTTTCCACAAGACGTGCCACCGGGATTACCACCTATTCGCGGGATTGAGCATCAGATTGACTTAATTCCCGGTGCTTCGTTGCCAAACCGTGCGCCATACCGTACCAATCCAGAGGAGACGAAGGAGATTATGCGTCAAGTACAGGAGTTGCTCGACAAAGGTTATATACGCGAATCCCTTAGTCCTTGTGATAGAGGCGAGGGTGTCCCGATCTTTCGATGAGGTGATAGCTATCATTTTTGGTGGAGTAGACTTTGACGATCCGACTACGAACGTGCGAGGACGTCGTGCCTTAGCAATCGCTAAACCAACTCCGAGAGGTTATTGACCACGCCGGAGCACAATCAACCTGACCACGAGGGTCTATCTCCTGCAAGCAAACGAAGAACAAGCAAGAAACTAAGATTTGCAATCTGGATATTGCGAATATAAGATGAAAGCTTTATTGATCAAGGTGGGGTTCTGTGACGTCTTGGTCTGGTCGTTGAACACAAACGAAGTACGCGAAGTTGCAGCTATGGCGAACTTTTAATCTAAACAAAACCCAAAGTCTAAACGGTGCCCTAAGGGCTGTATATATGGAGGAAGAGGAGGGGATTTCGTGGCCCTTGAAGGAGGGGTCCGAAACCAACCCTATCTCTTGTTTCCCCACACATACGGACTCTAAAAACAGCCTATACTCAAGTATTTCGAAATTACATGGGCCTGGCCCAATAATAAGGTGACACAGCACCTATAATAGCCTCTGGATGAAATTTATGAAGTGACATCTTGTATATTTCGTCCAAGGCTTCCTGCACTCATTATGGTGGCTTCAAAGTCCTGAAATCATCACTTGTAACTCCGTTCTTGTTCCCCTTGTGCATGCCATCATCTCCATGCTTGAACTTGCTCCAAGGTTCCTCTTTCTTGTCCAAGCTAGGCCCTTCATTTGTAAGCAAAACAAATGTATCCAATTTAGGCAGCATCATATTCTCATGAACTTTAGAATCATTACCAAGAAACGAAAGTACCTGATATTTTAATTGGCGTGCGCGAGCTCTAGTAATTGGTCCAGAATGTATAGAAGCAGGGGTTGTGGGTGTAACAATGGTATTGATGTCCTCATCACCGAGGGTCTATCTCCTGCAAGCAAACGAAGAACAAGCAAGAAACTAAGATTTGCAATCTGGATATTGCGAATATAAGATGAAAGCTTTATTGATCGAGGTGGGGTTCTGTGACGTCTTGGTCTGGTTGTTGAACACAAACGAAGTACGCGAAGTTGCAGCTATGGCGAACTTTTAATCTAAACAAAACCCAAAGTCTAAACGGTGCCCTAAGGGCTATATATATGGAGGAAGAGGGGGGGATTTCGTGGCCCTTGAAGGAGGGGTCCGAAACCAACCCTATCTCTTGTTTCCCCACACATACGGACTCTAAAAATAGCCTATACTCAAGTATTTCGAAATTACATGGGCCTGGCCCAATAATAAGGTGACGCAGCACCTATAATAGCCTCTGGACGAAATTTATGAAGTGGCATCTTGTATATTTCGTCCAAGGCTTCCTGCACTCCTTATGGTGGCTTCAAAGTCCTGAAATCATCACTTGTAACTCCGTTCTTGTTCCCCTTGCGCATGCCATCATCTCCATGCTTGAACTTGCTCCAAGGTTCCTCTTTCTTGTCCAAGCTAGGCCCTTCATTTGTAAGCAAAACAAATGTATCCAATTTAGGCAGCATCATATTCTCATGAACATTAGAATCATTACCAAGAAACGAAAGTACCTGATAATTTAATTGGCGTGCGCGAGCTCTAGTAATTGGTCCAGTATGTATAGCAGCAGGGGCTGTGGGTGTAACAGTGGTATTGATGTCCTCATCAGATTGTGATGTGGTACCCATGCAAGCATGTTCATTATTACTTGGTAGACCATGGCAATTTGATAAAAATTCTGTACACCATGGTAGAAACAATCAGTATACTCTTGTTCATAAGGATAAACATATTACTTTGCTTCCTATGACTCCTGATTCTATTTTGAAAGATGATATTAATAGAGCTAGTAAAGCAAAGCAGGAGAAAAATAAGAGTGAAAATCAGATTGTGGCAAAAGAATTTGAGCAACAAATGAAGCCTAATAATAAACCATCTAGTGTTGCTTCTGAAATTAAATTGAAAAGTGCATGCTTACTTGCCACCAAATCTGATATTGATGAGCTAGATTTCAGCAATTCTGTTTGCTATGCTTTTGTGTGCAAAGAGGCGTTATTTTCATTCGAGGACGTGCCTTCCTCTTTGCCTCCTGCGGTCACTAACATTTTGCAGGAGTTCACTGACGTCTTTCCACAAGACGTGCCACCGGGATTACCACCTATTCGCGGGATTGAGCATCAGATTGACTTAATTCCCGGTGCTTCGTTGCCAAACCGTGCGCCATACCGTACCAATCCAGAGGAGACGAAGGAGATTATGCGTCAAGTACAGGAGCTGCTCGACAAAGGTTATATACGCGAATCTCTTAGTCCTTGTGATGTTCCTATTATACTAGTGCCAAAAAAGGATGGTACGTCGCGTATGTGTGTTGATTGTAGAGGCATTAATAATATTACTATTCGTTATCGTCATCCTATTCCTAGGCTAGATGATATGCTTGATGAATTGAGTGGCTCTACAATATTCTCCAAAGTTGATTTGCGTAGTGGATACCATCAAATTCGTATGAAATTGGGAGATGAATGGAAAACAGCATTTAAAACTAAGTTCGGTTTATATGAGTGGTTAGTCATGCCTTTTGGGTTAACTAATGCACCTAGTACTTTCATGAGATTAATGAACGAAGTTTTACGTGTTTTCCTTGGACGATTTGTGGTAGTTTACTTTGATGATATATTGATTTATAGCAGATCTTTGGAGGAACATTTGGAACATTTACGTGCTGTTTTTATTGCTTTACGTGATGCATGTTTGTTTGGTAACCTTGGGAAGTGCACCTTTTGCACCGACCGAGTATCTTTTCTTGGCTATGTTGTTACTCCACAGGGAATTGAAGTTGATAAAGCCAAGATTGAAGCTATTGAGAGTTGGCCGCAGCCCAAAACGGTCACACAAGTGAGGAGTTTCCTTGGCCTCGCTGGTTTCTATAGGCGTTTTGTGAGAGATTTCAGTACCATTGCTGCACCTCTCAACGAGCTTACAAAGAAGGATGTGCCTTTTGTTTGGGGTACCGCACAGGAAGAAGCCTTCACGGTGTTGAAAGATAAGTTAACACATGCTCCTTTACTCCAACTTCCTGATTTTAATAAGACTTTTGAGCTTGAATGTGATGCTAGTGGAATTGGATTAGGAGGTGTGTTATTACAAGATGGCAAACCTATTGCATACTTTTCTGAAAAATTGAGTGGGCCTAGTCTGAATTACTCTACTTATGATAAGGAATTATATGCTCTTGTTCGGACTTTGGAAACATGGCAACAGTATTTATGGCCCAAAGAATTTGTTATTCATTCTGATCATGAATCTTTGAAACATATTAAAAGTCAAGCCAAACTGAACCGTAGACATGCTAAATGGGTTGAATTCATTGAGACTTTCCCTTATGTCATTAAACACAAGAAGGGTAAAGAAAATGTTATTGCTGATGCATTGTCTCGTCGTTATACTATGCTTTCACAACTTGACTTTAAAATATTTGGTTTGGAGACCATCAAAGATCAATATGTGCATGATGCTGAATTTAAAGATGTATTGCAGAATTGTAAAGAAGGGAGAACATGGAACAAGTTCATCGTTAACGATGGATTTGTGTTTCGTGCTAACAAGCTATGCATTCCAGCTAGCTCCGTTCGTCTTTTGTTGTTGCAGGAGGCGCATGGAGGAGGATTAATGGGACACTTTGGCGTAAAGAAGACGGAGGATGTACTTGCTACACATTTCTTTTGGCCAAAGATGAGACGGGATGTTGAGCGCTTTGTTGCTCGCTGCACTACATGTCAAAAAGCTAAGTCACGACTCAATCCTCATGGTTTATATATGCCTTTGCCTGTACCTAGTGTTCCATGGGAGGATATATCTATGGACTTTGTTTTGGGTTTACCTTAAACAAAGAAGGGGAGGGATAGCATATTTGTTGTCGTGGATAGGTTCTCGAAAATGGCACACTTTATACCATGTCATAAAAGCGATGATGCTGCTAATGTTGCTGATTTGTTCTTTCGTGAAATTATTCGCTTGCATGGAGTGCCAAATACTATTGTTTCAGATCGTGATACCAAATTTCTTAGCCACTTTTGGAGATGTTTATGGGCTAAGTTGGGGACTAAACTGCTTTTTAGTACTACTTGTCACCCCCTAACTGATGGACAAACTGAAGTAGTCAATAGAACTTTGTCTACTATGCTTAGGGCTGTTTTGAAGAATAACAAGAAAATGTGGGAAGAATGCTTGGCTCATATTGAATTTGCTTATAATCGTTCGTTGCATTCTACTACTAAGATGTGCCCTTTTGAAATTGTATATGGTTTCCTACCTCGTGCACCTATTGATTTGTTGCCTCTTCCATCTTCGGAGAAGGTTAATTTTGATGCTAAACAATGTGCTGAATTGATCTTAAAAATGCATGAGTTAACTAAGGAGAACATTGAGCGTATGAATGCTAAATATAAACTTGCTGGAGATAAGGGTAGAAAACATGTTGTGTTTGCACCTGGAGATCTTGTTTGGTTACATTTGTGTAAGGATAGATTTCCTGATTTGCGCAAATCAAAGCTAATACCACGTGCTGATGGTCCTTTTAAGGTGTTAGAGAAAATAAATGATAATGCATATAAACTTGAGCTGCCTGCAGATTTTGGGGTTAGTCCCACTTTTAACATTGCAGATTTGAAGCCTTATTTGGGTGAGGAAGATGAGCTTCCATCGAGGACGACTTCATTTCAAGAAGGGGAGGATGATGAGGACATCAATACCATTGTTACACCCACAGCCTCTGCTGCTATACATACTGGACCAATTACTAGAGCTCGCGCACGCCAATTAAATTATCAGGTACTTTCATTTCTTGGTAATGATTCTAATGTTCATGAGAATATGATGCTGCCTAAATTGGATACATTTGTTTTGCTTACAAATGAAGGGCCTAGCTTGGACAAGAAAGAGGAACCTTGGAGCAAGTTCAAGCATGGAGATGATGGCATGCGCAAGGGGAACAAGAACGGAGTTACAAGTGATGATTTCAGGACTTTGAAGCCACCATAATGAGTGCAGGAAGCCTTGGACGAAATATACAAGATGCCACTTCATAAATTTCGTCCAGAGGCTATTATAGGTGCTGCGTCACCTTATTATTGGGCCAGGCCCATGTAATTTCGAAATACTTGAGTATAGGCTATTTTTAGAGTCCGTATGTGTGGGGAAACAAGAGATAGGGTTGGTTTCGGACCTCTCCTTCAAGGGCCACAAAATCCCCCCCTCTTCCTCCATATATACAGCCCTTAGGGCACCGTTTAGACTTTGGGTTTTGTTTAGATTAAAAGTTCGCCATAGCTGCAACTTCGCGTACTTCGTTTGTGTTCAACGACCAGACCAAGACGTCACAGAACCCCACCTTGATCAATAAAGCTTTCATCTTATATTCGCAATATCCAGATTGCAAATCTTAGTTTCTTGCTTGTTCTTCGTTTGCTTGCAGGAGATAGACCCTCGTGGTCAGGTTGATTGTGCTCCGGCGTGGTCAATAACCTCTCGGAGTTGGTTTAGCGATTGCTAAGGCGCGACGTCCTCGCACGTTCGTAGTCGGATCGACAAAGTCTACTCCACCAAAAACGATAGCTATCATCTCACTGAAAGATCAGGACACCCTCGCCTCTATCAACTTGACTTTAAAATATTTGGTTTGGAGACCATCAAAGATCAATATGTGCATGATGCTGAATTTAAAGATGTATTGCAGAATTGTAAAGAAGGGAGAACATGGAACAAGTTCGTCGTTAACGATGGATTTGTTTTTCGTGCTAACAAGCTATGCATTCCAGCTAGCTCTGTTCGTCTTTTGTTGTTGCAGGAGGCGCATGGAGGAGGATTAATGGGACACTTTGGCGTAAAGAAGACGGAGGATGTACTTGCTACACATTTCTTTTGGCCAAAGATGAGACGGGATGTTGAGCGCTTTGTTGCTCGCTACACTACATGTCAAAAAGCTAAGTCACGACTCAATCCTCATGGTTTATATATGCCTTTGCCTGTACCTAGTGTTCCATGGGAGGATATATCTATGGACTTTGTTTTGGGTTTACCTCGAACAAAGAAGGGGAGGGATAGCATATTTGTTGTCGTGGATAGGTTCTCGAAAATGGCACACTTCATACCATGTCATAAAACCGATGATGCTGCTAATGTTGCTGATTTGTTCTTTCGTGAAATTATTCGCTTGCATGGTGTGCCAAATACTATTGTTTCAGATCGTGATACTAAATTTCTTAGCCACTTTTGGAGATGTTTATGGGCTAAGTTGGGGACTAAACTGCTTTTTAGTACTACTTGTCACCCCCAAACTGATGGACAAACTGAAGTAGTCAATAGAACATTGTCTACTATGCTTAGGGCTGTTTTGAAGAATAATAAGAAAATGTGGGAAGAATGCCTACCTCATATTGAATTTGCTTATAATCGTTCCTTGCATTCTACTACTAAGATGTGCCCTTTTGAAATTGTGTATGGTTTCCTACCTCGTGCACCCATTGATTTGTTGCCTCTTCCATCTTCGGAGAAGGTTAATTTTGATGCTAAACAACGTGCTGAATTGATCTTAAAAATGCATGAGTTAACTAAGGAAAATATTGAGCGCATGAATGCTAAATATAAACTTGCTGGAGATAAGGGTAGAAAACATGTTGTCTTTGCACCTGGAGATCTTGTTTGGTTACATTTGCGTAAGGGTAGGTTTCCAGATTTGCGCAAGTCAAAGCTAATGCCACGTGCTGATGGTCCTTTTAAGGTGTTAGAGAAAATAAATTATAATGCATACAAACTTGAGCTGCCTGCAGATTTTGGGGTTAGTCCCACTTTTAACATTGCAGATTTGAAGCCTTATTTGGGTGAGGAAAATGAGCTTCCGTCGAGGACGACTTCATTTCAAGAAGGGGAGGATGATGAGGACATCAATACCGTTGTTACACCCACAGCTCCTACTGCTACATATACTGGACCAATTACTAGAGCTCGCGCACGCCAATTAAATTATCAGGTACTTTCGTTTCTTGGTAATGATTCTAATGTTCATGAGAATATGATGCTTCCTAAATTGGATACATTTGTATTGATTACTAATGAAGGGCCTAGCATGGACAAGAGGGATGAACACTGGAGCAGGATCAAGCATGGAGATGAAGGCGTGCGTGAAGGGATCCAGAATGGCGTTTCTAGTGCATATTTAAGCACTTTGAAGCCTCCGTGATGACCTACAAGGACATGGACGAAATATACAAGATGCCCCTTCATAAATTTTGTCCATAGCTTATTTTAGGTGCTACGCCACCTTATTTTTGGGCCAGGCCCATGTAATTTCGAAATACTTGAGTATAGGCTGTTTTTAGAGTCCGTATGTGTGGGGAAACAAGAGATAGGGTTGGTTTCGGACCCCTCCTTCAAGGGCCACGAAATCCCCCCCCTCTTCCTCCATATATACAGCCCTTAGGGCACCGTTTAGACTTTGGGTTTTGTTTAGATTAAAAGTTCGCCATAGCTGCAACTTCGCGTACTTCGTTTGTGTTCAACGACCAGACCAAGACGTCACAGAACCCCACCTTGATCAATAAAGCTTTCATCTTATATTCGCAATATCCAGATTGCATTATCATATTCTTGCTTGTTCTTCGATTGCGTGCAGGAATAGACCTTCGTGGTCAGGCTGATCGTGCTTCCAGCATCGTCAGTAACCTCAGGAGATTGGTTTAGCGATTGCTAAGACGCAACGTCGTGCACGTTTGTAGTCGGATCATCAAAGTCGGCTCCACCAAATCGATAGTTAGCATCTCATCGAAAGATCGGGACACCCTCGCCTCTATCAGCTTCTTGATGTGATATTGCCTTTGTCATTTTGTTGCATTTGCATCATGATCATCATTGTAGTGTGCAAATTTGTCATGTGCATATTTGTTGTCTGCTTGTTATCTTTGTGAACTCCTTCTCCTCATCTTAGTTGTTGTTTCATCTTGCCCTTTCCATCTAAAACATCATCAAGTGCAACACCCCATCACAAGCTTCTTCCTTTCAATTCGCACCCATTTATTGCAAGTGGTATTTTCCTGTCCTAATAAAATGTTCACCTACTTTCTGTAAATCTTACACCACACCGACAACCTCTCTGTCAAATTTCAGCTCATTTGGATTTGGTTTGGTTGGGTTCAAAAATGGCTCAATTTTGAAATTAATTCAAACTTGAATTATTTTTCTATCTCTAAAAATTGCCAAACCATTTTATTCTATTTGTGCATAATTCCAGCGCTCCAAGGATATTTTCTTTTCTGAAATATTCTACCTCTAAGCCCCTCTTTATTTTTCTCAACATATTTCTGCCTCAGGGAAATCTTTACCTATTAATAAAGCGGCTATTGAGTCTGTCGGGTTCACCGTCGCGGCATTTTTACAGAAAACCCCATGAGTTTTATGGAAATAAACCCATAGTGCAAAAGTAATTGAGCAAAAATGATTCGATTGTTTCTCCACAAAGAATTATGCGTCGCCTGGCTGGGCCTCCTATCCTTGTTCGACTAATAATAATCCCACATCTCGAATTTACGCCCAATCTAACCAGTTCATATACGTACAAAATAATGACTTCAAAAAGCGAACAACTAATCCGCAAACAGAGGTCAGGAGGATGAGGCATACACGAATCGATCAAAGAAGGGAACGGTGGTGAAAACAATGCCCAAGGTCTCATAAAACCAGAGGAGGAGGAGGGATTTGGGCGCGCGGGGTGCTGTGCGGAGGGAGGAAGCAGTTGTCGCGGCTTGAACCCGAGCTCCTGGCGGCGGGTTATATCCCTGACGCGGGACTTGAGTCTCCAGCGGTTGGCGAGCGGGGCGAGTGGAGGCCGGGAACGGGCGGATCTCGACATGGAGAACCAGATCCGATGGGGTAGGGAGAAGGGGAGGAGAGAACAGGCAGGGGCATGCTCATCTGCTTGGCTTCCCCGGTGGCATTGGTCACCAGCGGTGTGCGAAGGAAGATGAGGGAGGGTGAGGCCGGCATGGGGTGGCGCTGGAGGGAGACGAGGGGATTGATGTGTGGGTGGGGGTGGGGATTGTGGGGATCGGTCTCCCTGGCTGCTAGGGTTAACGGGAGTAGGTGGGCCGACCTGGACATTTGGGCCCGATGGTGTTGGGCTGCGCTGGCTCATGGGCTCCCTCTCTTCCTTCTCAATTAAACATAAACTTTTATCTCCAAAAAAATTAAACAGAAACTTTTGCGTAAAAAAAGAAACTTGAAGAAAAGAAATACAAGGCTATAGAAGGGATTTAATCAAAGATAGATATTTCTCTCGGGTCATAGAAATAATCAATATATATTCAGTTTCACCTTCGTCTTAGGCGCCGAGCCCCTCTTCCCTCCTACTCTGGTCGGATGAGCCGACCGAGTAGAAGAGGAGAGCAGGCGTTGGGGAGTCAGGAGTGTTAGGAGAGAGCAGAGGGCGTAGGAAACATGGTAGGAGACAAAAGGTAGTTTTTGTCAATCTAATTTAATACGGTCAAATGAGGACATGATAGATGGAGCGTTAGCAGTCGAGGGGAGATGAATGGATAAGCTTTCAAGCGGGGCAGTGCTTCTTAACACAAGCCATTCATAATGCATTCCTAAGGAGTGCAACATAAGTGTGGGGTATGATACATACATACTCTTCCTCATTCCGGTTTGTTGACCCTATCTCATTATTCTTTTTGTTCGTAAGTCCTATTTTTATTTCTTTCACTCGCCTGTTTAGATTATAAGATGCATTAAATTTTGCATGCAAGGATTAAAAAAGAATGACCATGCAACATTCCTACTCATTTAGTGGGCATGACATCCATTCACCGTGGTTAATGGAGACTAAAGCATGATATGTATTTCTTCTACACCTTAGCATGCGCCTACCTGCCTCCAAGGATGTTGTCATGCCACCGATGGGCATTTTCATGGACACATTTATTTTTCCCGTTGCAACGCACGGGCATATGTGCTAGTAAGAAAAGAATGAAAAGGCTAAGAGAGAAGGAGTCCAGCAGCAGCCCAGTCGATCCAGCCCAACTCCTCTCTCCCCTGGTAATTTTCCCACATGCACCGGGCCAGCCCCACCTGCCATCCTCTTCCCCTCACCATTTTCTTCCACCTCCCTTGCTCACTCTCTCTCACGGTAAAACCTACAGGGGCGCCCGCACATGGCCACGGTGGTGATCCGGCCATGCCCGAGCCCCTATTTAACCCCCTCCGCATCCGCACCAACCCCTAGGGTTTCCCTCTCGCCGCCTCCACCCTTTCCCTTCCCCTGTTTCTCCTTATTCCTCAAGAGACAGAGACCAGAGAGCTCCCGGAGCACTCCCATAGCTCCGCCGCGGCCATAGCCCTCCTCCGTCGTCATCTTCGCTTCGGGTCGACTCGACTATGGCATATTCTTCGTCTTATTCAAGGCCAGGAGCCAAGAGAGACCAAGGCCGACGCGATCGTCTTCTTCCATGACCTCCTCTTCCCCTACGTTCTCTGCTTCACGGACACCGGCGATCAACACATCTTTCCACCGTCGACCTCGTACTACTCCGACAACATCCCCAGGGTGAGCAGCCGCTTCTCCTCCCACCTTCCCTGCTTGATTTTGCACCTGTAGGGTCGCTCTGTCCCAACCCGAGGCCGTCCGCCATGGCTTCCATGGCAGCAAGCTCCAAGCTTGTTCTTGGGCTCTCTGACCACCCCAGCTGCACCCTTGCACGCTCACCAACACGCCTGCACGCCCCACCGTGGCCGTGGCCGAGCGCCTCAACCTGCGAGACCGGCCCTGTTTCTCTGTAGTTGCTTCGCTTGGGTTCAGACTTCAAATCCGCTCGGGAAGTATGCATCTTTAGGTTTCAGCCGAGTCCACTTTGCAGCACCAACACCCTCGAGTGTTGCTCCGCACCATGCACGCACACCAGCAGCTCTCGCACGCAACCAGGGCCTCACCCAGCTCTTGGCACCGCCGCAACCCCGTGCCGTGCTGCACCCAAGACAAGCACGAGCTCGTGCTCGAGCGTTTGGACGCGCGCCACCGCACCCGCACTCCCTTACACATCCCGCACGCTCGCCGCTATCCTATAACTGCAGCCTTCTCTGCCCTGCTCGCCATCATCGCTCGCCCCCATCATCGGGCAGCCATGGCCAAAGTCTCGGCCTTCGGGTCATGAGTCAAGTAAGCCAGGGCGCCCAGTTTTTCACAACAGCACAATCAACATAGTGGTCAGCCCATTCGTTTGCATCCTGGAGATCTGGGGTTTGAATCCCAGACCGATTTTTTGGTTTCTCTGTTTATTCTCTTTTCTGCACATCACTCAGTTGGGCCCGATTCCACTTCTGGGCCGCTGCAGTATAATGCTTCTGGCCCGTGCATGTTTTTTTCCTCTGCCTGTGGATTTTGTTATTTTCCAGTTCATGCATAATTACCGAAATGCCACTGTTTTTGTATGCATGCATCCAAATTAAACATATCATATATGTAAGTTGCTTAGAATTTCATGCAGTTTAATAATTTGCAACTTTCATCCATGTTAAAAATGTTTAAATTTGATGTTTGCATTAATTTGCATAGATGACATGTTAAAATGATTTATTTCGTAACTAAATAACCGTAGCTCCGAATTAAATAAACTTTATATGTAAATGGGGTGAAAAAATGCATAGATTAATATGGTGGCATTACTTTGCATGTTTAACAACTCTAAAATTGTGTATAGGGCAGAACAGTAGCAAATTCAAAATATGCATATGGGGATTTTCTAGAATTGTTGTTTGTTGTTTCCGGCCTCATTTAAACTTGCCTAGGTAAGTAGTTTACTCATGCTTCACCTCTTGCCATTTTAACCAACATTTAATCTTGTCTTGTTCATAAACGAGAGCGAACTAAATAATTCGAATGTGGTGTTTCGTCAATGTTCAACTCGTTGCATATTGAGCTCCAATTAATTTGTAGTATTGTTTGTCGCACTTTGCCATGCCGTGACTCATTAAACCGGACATGCATCATACTTGATTGTGCATCATGCGATGATTATGCTTTTTGGTTTACCATGTTGTTTGCTTCTTTTCGGTGTTGCTTTTTCTTGATAGTTCCGGTAACGTTGCGATTGTGAGGATTCGTTCAACTACGCCCGTTCATCTTCTTCATGGATTCGGTGTTCTTCCTAGCGGGATTTCAGGCAAGATGACCATTACCTTGGATACCACTACTATCTTTGCTTGCTAGTTGTCTCGATGCTATCACTATGTCACGCTTGTTTATCAAGCCTCTCAATATGCCATGATAAGCCTCTAACCTTTTCCACCTTCCTAGCAAAGCGTTGTTTGGCTATCTTACCGCTTTGCTCAGCCCCTCTTATAGCGTTGCTAGTTGCAGGTGGTTCCATGTTGGGACATGGATATCATGGGATATCACAATATCTCTTATTTAATTAATTCATCTATATACTTGGTAAAGGGTGGAAGCCTTGGCCTTTTGCTTGGTGTTTTGTTCCACTCTTGCCGCCTTAGTTTCCGTCATACCGATGTTATGTTCCTTGATTTTGCGTTCCTAACACGATCGGGGTTTATGGGCCCCCCTTGACAGTTTGATTTGAATAAAACTCTTCCAGCAAGGCCCAACCTTGGTTTTACCATTTGCCTAATAACAACTAAAACTTGCATAGGGACTTTTCGGAACCTGAGTATACTTAATCAATAACCCAGGCCAGTGCTCCTCATGAGTGTTGGTCCAAACTAGAGCCCCTTGCAGCGTCACCATGGGGAAACTCGAGGACAGGTTTTAGTTTTACGGACTGCTCATCCGATCGTGGCCTGAGATGAGATACACGCGGCTCCTATCAGCGTGTCGGCACCTTGGGAGGTCTTGCTGGATTTGTGATAGAGGCGAGGGTGTCCAGATCTTTCGATGAGATGATAGCTATCGTTTTTGGTGGAGTAGACTTTGACGATCCGACTACGAACGTGCGAGGACGTCGCGCCTTAGCAATCGCTAAACCAACTCCGAGAGGTTATTGACCACGCCGGAGCACAATCAACCTGACCACGAGGGTCTATCTCCTGCAAGTAAACGAAGAACAAGCAAGAAACTAAGATTTGCAATCCGGATATCGCGAATATAAGATGAAAGCTTTATTGATCAAGGTGGGGTTCTGTGACGTCTTGGTCTGGTCGTTGAATACAAACGAAGTACGCGAAGTTGCAGCTATGGCGAACTTTTAATCTAAACAAAACCCAAAGTCTAAACGGTGCCCTAAGGGCTATATATATGGAGGAAGAGGGGGGGATTTTGTGGCCCTTGAAGGAGGGGTCCGAAACCAACCCTATCTCTTGTTTCCCCACACATACGGACTCTAAAAATAGCCTATACTCAAGTATTTCGAAATTACATGGGCCTGGCCCAATAATAAGGTGACGCAGCACCTATAATAGCCTCTGGACGAAATTTATGAAGTGGCATCTTGTATATTTCGTCCAAGGCTTCCTGCACTCATTATGGTGGCTTCAAAGTCCTGAAATCATCACTTGTAACTCCGTTCTTGTTCCCCTTGCGCATGCCATCATCTCCATGCTTGAACTTGCTCCAAGGTTCCTCTTTCTTGTCCAAGCTAGGCCCTTCATTTGTAAGCAAAACAAATGTATCCAATTTAGGCAGCATCATATTCTCATGAACATTAGAATCATTACCAAGAAACGAAAGTACCTGATAATTTAATTGGCGTGCGCGAGCTCTAGTAATTGGTCCAGTATGTATAGCAGCAGGGGCTGTGGGTGTAACAATGGTATTGATGTCCTCATCATCCTCCCCTTCTTGAAATGAAGTCGTCCTCGACGGAAGCTCATCTTCCTCACCCAAATAAGGCTTCAAATCTGCAATGTTAAAAGTGGGACTAACCCCAAAATCTGCAGGCAGCTCAAGTTTATATGCATTATCATTTATTTTCTCTAACACGTTAAAAGGACCATCAGCACGAGGCATTAGCTTTGATTTGCGCAAATCAGGAAATCTATCCTTACGCAAATGTAACCAAACAAGATCTCCAGGTGCAAACACAACATGTTTTCTACCCTTATCTCCAGCAAGTTTATATTTAGCATTCACACGCTCAATGTTCTCCTTAGTTAACTCATGCATTTTTAAAATCAATTCAGCACGTTGTTTAGCATCAAAATTAACCTTCTCCGAAGATGGAAGAGGCAACAAATCAATGGGTGCACGAGGTAGGAAACCATACACAATTTCAAACGGGCACATCTTAGTAGTAGAATGCAATGAACGATTATAAGCAAATTCAATATGAGGCAGGCATTCTTCCCACATTTTCTTATTATTCTTCAAAACAGCCCTAAGCATAGTAGACAAAGTTCTATTGACTACTTCAGTTTGTCCATCAGTTTGGGGGTGACAAGTAGTACTAAAAAGCAGTTTAGTCCCCAACTTAGCCCATAAACATCTCCAAAAGTGGCTAAGAAATTTAGTATCACGATCTGAAACAATAGTATTTGGCACACCATGCAAGCGAATAATTTCACAAAAGAACAAATCAGCAACATTAGCAGCATCATCGGTTTTATGACATGGTATAAAGTGTGCCATTTTCGAGAACCTATCCACGACAACAAATATGCTATCCCTCCCCTTCTTTGTTCGAGGTAAACCCAAAACAAAGTCCATAGATATATCCTCCCATGGAACACTAGGTACAGGCAAAGGCATATATAAACCATGAGGATTGAGTCGTGACTTAGCTTTTTGACATGTAGTGCAGCGAGCCACAAAGCGGTCAACATCCCGTCTCATCTTTGGCCAAAAGAAATGTGTAGCAAGTACATCCTCCGTCTTCTTTACGCCAAAGTGTCCCATTAACCCTCCGCCATGCGCCTCCTACAACAACAAAAGACGAACGGAGCTAGCTGGAATGCATAGCTTGTTAGCACGAAACACAAATCCATCGTTAACGACGAACTTGTTCCATGTTCTCCCTTCTTTACAATTCTGCAATACATCTTTAAATTCAGCATCATGCACATAGTGATCTCTGATGGTCTCCAAACCAAATATTTTAAAGTCAAGTTGTGAAAGCATAGTATAACGACGAGACAATGCATCAGCAATAACATTTTCTTTACCCTTCTTGTGTTTAATGACATAAGGGAAAGTTTCAATGAATTCAACCCATTTAGCATGTCTACGGTTCAGTTTGGCTTGACTTTTAATATGTTTCAAAGATTCATGATCAGAATGAATAACAAATTCTTTGGGCCATAAATAATGTTGCCATGTTTCCAAAGTCCGAACAAGAGCATATAATTCCTTATCATAAGTAGAGTAATTCAGACTAGGCCCACTCAATTTTTCAGAAAAGTATGCAACAGGTTTGCCATCTTGTATTAACACACCTCCTAATCCAATTCCACTAGCATCACATTCAAGCTCAAAAGTCTTATTAAAATCAGGAAGTTGGAGTAAAGGAGCATGTGTTAACTTATCTTTCAACACAGTGAAGGCTTCTTCCTGTGCGGTACCCCAAACAAAAGGCACATCCTTCTTTGTAAGCTCGTTGAGAGGTGCAGCAATGGTACTGAAATCTCTCACAAAACGCCTATAGAAACCAGCGAGGCCAAGGAAACTCCTCACTTGTGTGACCGTTTTGGGCTGCGGCCAACTCTTAATAGCTTCAATCTTGGCTTTATCAACTTCAATTCCCTGTGGAGTAACAACATAGCCAAGAAAAGATACTCGGTCGGTGCAAAAGGTGCACTTCCCAAGGTTACCAAACAAACGTGCATCACGTAGAGCAATAAAAATAGCACGTAAATGTTCCAAATGTTCCTCCAAAGATCTGCTATAAATCAATATATCATCAAAATAAACTACCACAAATCGTCCAATGAAAGCACGTAAAACTTCGTTCATTAATCTCATGAAAGTACTAGGTGCATTAGTTAACCCAAAAGGCATGACTAACCACTCATATAAACCGAACTTAGTTTTAAATGCTGTTTTCCATTCATCTCCCAATTTCATACGAATTTGATGGTATCCACTACGCAAATCAACTTTGGAGAATATTGTAGAGCCACTCAATTCATCAAGCATATCATCTAGCCTAGGAATAGGATGACGATAACAAATAGTAATATTATTAATGCCTCTACAATCAACACACATACGCGACGTACCATCCTTTTTTGGCACTAGTATAATAGGAACAGCACAAGGACTAAGAGATTCGCGTATATAACCTTTGTCGAGCAGCTCCTGTACTTGACGCATAATCTCCTTCGTCTCCTCTGGATTGGAACGGTATGGCGCACGGTTTGGCAACGAAGCACCGGGAATAAAGTCAATCTGATGCTCAATCCCGCGAATAGGTGGTAATCCCGGTGGCACGTCTTGTGGAAAGACGTCAGCGAACTCCTGCAAAATGTTAGTGACAGCAGGAGGCAAAGAGGAAGGCACGTCCTCGAATGAAAATAACGCCTCTTTGCACACAAAAGCATAGCAAACAGATTTGCTGAAATCTAGCTCATCAATATCAGATTTGGTGGCAAGTAAACATGCACTTTTCAATTTAATTTCAGAAGCAACACTAGATGGTTTATTATTAGGCTTCATTTGTTGCTCAAATTCTTTTGCCACAATCTGATTTTCACTCTTATTTTTCTCCTGTTTTGCTTTACTAGCTCTATTAATATCATCTTTCAAAATAGAATCAGGAGTCATAGGAAGCAAAGTAATATGTTTATCCTTATGAACAAGAGTATACTGATTGTTTCTACCATGGTGTACAGAATTTTTATCAAATTGCCATGGTCTACCAAGTAATAATTAACATGCTTGCATGGGTACCACATCACAATCAACATAATCAGCATATGTAGAGATACTAAAATGCACACGAACAGTACGTGTTACCTTAACCTTGCCGCTGTTGTTGAACCATTGGATATAGTAAGGATGTGGTTGTGGTCTTGTGGTGAGAGATAGCTTCTCCACCATCTCCATGCTAGCCAAGTTGTTGCAGCTCCCTCCATCTATGATGACGCGAACAGAACGTTCCTTCACAACTCCCTTTGTATGGAACAAATTATGCCTCTGATTTTGCTCAGCTTGTGTGACCTGCACACTCAAAACACGTTGAGCAACTAAACATTCATACCTGTCAGCGTCTTCAGGAGCCATGTATTGCGTCTCATGATCAGAGTCATCTCCACCGTGTTCTTCACTTGTAATAAGAGCCAAAGTCTCCTCATCATAGTCACTAGCGGACTCATACCCACCATCCTCAGTAGCAATCATAACACGCGGAGATTGGCATTCTCTCGCATAATGACCTCTTCCCTTACAACAACGACAAATAATATCATGTGTGTGCCCTGTTGATGCCATTGATGAAGAAGAGCTCTGGGCAGGCCCAGAATGATAGAGGCGGGGGTGTCCCGATCTTTCGATGAGATGATAGCTATCGATTTGGTGGAGTCGACTTTGACGATCCGACTACAAACGTGCACGACGTTGCGCCTTAGCAATCGCTAAACCAATCTCCCGAGGTTACTGACGATGCTGAAAGCACGATCAGCCTGACCACGAAGGTCTATTCCTGCACGCAATCGAAGAACAAGCAAGAATATGATAATGCAATCTGAATATTGTGAATATAGATGAAGTATTGATAAAGGTGGGGATCCGAAAGCGGTCTTGGTCTGGTCGTTGGACACAAACGAAGTACACGAAGTTGCAATGGCTAACTTTTAACTAAACAAATCCCAAGCAAAAAGCTACTAGATGGATCTACTTATATAGGAGCAAGGGGTGGCGGCCAAGGAGGTGGGAGGACGTCCCAAGGCAGCCTAAAACTAACCCTAGGTCGTACAAGGCCAATGGGCCCAAGTGGAGGTGATGCAACACCTTTGGACTTGTAGTTTGACTCGGATTCTGCTACAACATCAGATTGTTTCGACGACAACTCAATGCTCCGGATGAATTTGAAGGTGAAACCAATTGGGTTAGAAAGAGCACGAAATCTACTTTCCAACAAAAAAAGAATCACCCAATTCGGAGTCCGTATGAAATAGTTCTTGGCGTTTTGAGTCAGGTATGTCTGTGCAGTCCGAATCTGAATCCAGAACGTGAGAGACATGGACTCTATCTTCTCTTGGCCCAAAAGTGACGTGAAAGGACTTTTTGAACAGCACATAAACTTCTCTTTTTCCCTTATGTTCATATGTGGATTGTACAAATGTCCCATACACCTGCAATTAGACATGGCACAAAAGTTTGTGAAGTATTTTTGTCTTGGATGACATAAATAAATTATTGCATAGTTTGCATTAGAAATCACCTCACAAATATATATGTATGCAATATTTTTGGTCGTATCCAAGGTAGTCATGTCCTCATCATACCATCAAAGTAAACTACCACAAATCGTCCAATGAAAGCACGTAAAACTTCGTTCATTAATCTCATGAAAGTACTAGGTGCATTAGTTAACCCAAAAGGCATGACTAACCACTCATATAAACCGAACTTAGTTTTAAATGCTGTTTTCCATTCATCTCCCAATTTCATACGAATTTGATGGTATCCACTACGCAAATCAACTTTGGAGAATATTGTAGAGCCACTCAATTCATCAAGCATATCATCTAGCCTAGGAATAGGATGACGATAACGAATAGTAATATTATTAATGCCTCTACAATCAACACACATACGCGACGTACCATCCTTTTTTGGCACTAGTATAATAGGAACAGCACAAGGACTAAGAGATTCGCGTATATAACCTTTGTTGAGCAGCTCCTGTACTTGACGCATAATCTCCTTCGTCTCCTCTGGATTGGTACGGTATGGCGCACGGTTTGGCAACGAAGCACCGGGAATTAAGTCAATCTGATGCTCAATCCCGCGAATAGGTGGTAATCCCGGTGGCACGTCTTGTGGAAAGACGTCAGCGAACTCCTGCAAAATGTTAGTGACCGCAGGAGGCAAAGAGGAAGGCACGTCCTCGAATGAAAATAACGCCTCTTTGCACACAAAAGCATAGCAAACAGAATTGCTGAAATCTAGATCATCAATATCAGATTTGGTGGCAAGTAAGCATGCACTTTTCAATTTAATTTCAGAAGCAACACTAGATGGTTTATTATTAGTCTTCATTTGTTGCTCAAATTCTTTTGCCACAATCTGATTTTCACTCTTATTTTTCTCCTGTTTTGCTTTACTAGCTCTATTAATATCATCTTTCAAAATAGAATCAGGAGTCATAGGAAGCAAAGTAATATGTTTATCCTTATGAACAAGAGTATACTGATTGTTTCTACCATGGTGTACAGAATTTTTATCAAATTGCCATGGTCTACCAAGTAATAATGAACATGCTTGCATGGGTACCACATCACAATCAACATAATCAGCATATGTAGAGATACTAAAATGCACACGAACAGTACGTGTTACCTTAACCTTGCCGCTGTTGTTGAACCATTGGATATAGTAAGGATGTGGATGTGGTCTTGTGGTGAGAGATAGCTTCTCCACCATCTCCATGCTAGCCACGTTGTTGCAGCTCCCTCCATCTATGATGACGCGAACAGAACGTTCCTTCACAACTCCCTTTGTATGGAACAAATTATGCCTCTGATTTTGCTCAGCTTGTGTGACCTGCACACTCAAAACACGTTGAGCAACTAAACATTCATACCTGTCAGCGTCTTCAGGAGCCATGTATTGCGTCTCATGATCAGAATCATCTCCACCGTGTTCTTCACTTGTAATAAGAGCCAAAGTCTCCTCATCATAGTCACTAGCGGACTCATACCCACCATCCTCAGTAGCAATCATAACATGCGGAGATTGGCATTCTCTCGCATAATGACCTCTTCCCTTACAACGACGACAAATAATATCATGTGTGTGCCCTGTTGATGCCATAGATGAAGAAGAGCTCTGGGCAGGCCCAGAAGGTGTACTCTTGGCAGATGGTGGTGGTGGTGTCTGTTTTCTTGTATCTCGGTTGGAATTGGCGGCTGAAGTCAGTGGTGCCGCAGTAGGACGTGTGGGAGTAGAGGAGGCACGCGGTGTCCATGATGAAGATCGACCTGCAGAAAAATTAGTTCGCGCCAATGCCTGTCGATCCTGCACTTCACGTTTAGCTTTACAAGCAAGATGGAATAAACGAGTGATATTATTATACTCCTTATACTCTAGAATGGTCTGAATCTCTCTATTTAATCCACCCATGAAACGTGCAAGCATAGCTTCATTCTCCTCAACAATACCACATCTAATCATGCCAGTTTGTAATTCCTGATAATATTCTTCTACAGAATTTTTTCCTTGTCTTAAGCGCTGCAATTTTTGAAGTAATTCACGTTGATAATATGGTGGAACCCAACGAGTACGCATAGCAGTTTTCAAAGCAGCCCAAGTAGTTGGAATAGGATATAATCTACAATGTTCAGACCACCATACACAAGCAAAACTAGTAAAAGCACAAACAGCAGCAGCAACACGTCTCTCCTCGGGATATTGTAAACATGTAAAACGTTGTTCAGTTTCTAACTCCCAAGTAAGATATATATCAGGAACATATCTACCCTCAAATGGTGGAATATTCAATTTCAGTTTAGGAAGATGGTCATGATCTCGTACCCGAGCTGGTAATGCAGCCCTACCATTGCGATTATTGGCATGTGGACGACCTGGTGCTGGTACGTAGTTCTGATTTTGATCAACCTCATCCTCGTAATCGCCCGCATAATTGTCCTCCTCAGCGGCAGCAGGAGCCATAGAAGCATCAACAGTAGGTGCAGCGGCACCAGAAGTTTGACCAGGCTCAAGGGGAATGCGCTGTGCTCGTCCCACTTGATTTGGAAGGCGACGTTGTTGTTGTTGTAGAGGTGCGACAGGTGCAGCCGGCGGTGGTTGTGGAAGACGCGCGAGCAATTCATTAAACTTGTTATCGAGCTTTGTTTCGAACGTCTTCTCAATTCCATCTATCTTCTCCATGGCCTCTTCAAATCTGTTTAGCACATCTTGCACCTGTCCACTCATCATTTGCTGAAATTTATCATGTAGCTGTTTGTTCGTCATGTTCTCCCAATCAGTCTCATCGGCTTGTGATCCTGCCATGGTTAGCAGCAATAGAAACACACAAGAATATGATCCTACAGACTACTAGGAAGTGGTGGTGGTGTGGTGTCACAAATCCGTCAAGCAAAACTCAAATTCTTACCAGTTCTTACCCAGCAGCAGGTGGTGATCGGCAACCTTTGTAGTCAAAACTCACAAACCTTGGATAGAGCGATTGCCAGGTGGTGTCAAACGCACGATGTAGATGTATGTGGAGCTGGGAAGGCTTATGATATGGTAGCAAAAAGGGTCAGCAATAATCAATTCAGAGATGCAAAGTTGAATAAACGCTCAACGACGGTACTGTGCTGGTCCTAGGCTAGACCGTACTAGAGACGCGAGCCTAGAACACTAACAAAATCACGGCGCGGCACGTAAACAAGGGAAGAGCACACTCTAAAAAAAATTTCATTTTTTTGCGCTCTTTTTTTTTTACGCTCCTTTTTTTTTGCAAAAAATCACTATAATCGCAAGTGTCTCAAAACTCTTCCCAAGTCAAACTAACAGGATTGGCACGAAAATTTTTTTTGACAATTTTTTTTCCGGAAATCAGGGCAGCGACGACGAAAAAGTGCGACAAAAAATCAGTATGATGGCGAGTGTCTCAAAACGCTCCCTGGGACCTAAAAATAGGATAGGGAAAAAATATTTTTGACTGCCAAAATTTTGGCCTAAAAACTGCCCGGAAACTGCCAATTTTTTTTTTTCCGAAACCTACTCCGGCAAGGAAACACGAATCGGAAACTAGATGGATCTCGAAAACAAACCTAATATGATAAGAACTCGGATTGGTGGTGGATATATGGTGGTGGATATATGGTGGTGGTATATGGTAGCGGTGGTGGTATATGGATACGGATCGGTGGTGGTATATGGATACAGATCGGTGATGGTATATGGATTCAGAGCGGTGGCGGATAAGCGGTGGTGGTAGATGGCAGGGGCGATGATGATGGTGCGGCGGCGGCGTGACAACTTATGACCAGAACTCGAAACTCTAAAGGACTAGACGCTAAGACCAGCAACTAGACACGATGATGCAACCGCAAATTCAACAAAGCAAAAACCCTAAAAAGATTATGCAAAGGCTCAGATTGGTTCGGATATGATGAACTAACCCTAATTTTTTTTTGGCTTTTTCGTGGACTGTAGGTATGAAGAACAGACTCGATCTAAACTACGAAAAACTGTAAAATCTCACCGAGCAACCTGAAAATCTGATACCACTTGATAGAGGCGAGGGTGTCCCGATCTTTCGATGAGATGATAGCTATCGTTTTTGGTGGAGTAGACTTTGACGATCCGACTACGAACGTGCGAGGACGTCGCGCCTTAGCAATCGCTAAACCAACTCCGAGAGGTTATTGACCACGCCGGAGCACAATCAACCTGACCACGAGGGTCTATCTCCTGCAAGCAAACGAAGAATAAGCAAGAAACTAAGATTTGCAATCTGGATATTGCGAATATAAGATGAAAGCTTTATTGATCAAGGTGGGCTTCTGAGACGTCTTGGTCTGGTCGTTGAACACAAACGAAGTACGCGAAGTTGCAGCTATGGCGAACTTTTAATCTAAACAAAACCCAAAGTCTAAACGGTGCCCTAAGGGCTGTATATATGGAGGAAGAGGGGGGGATTTCGTGGCCCTTGAAGGAGGGGTCCGAAACCAACCCTATCTCTTGTTTCCCCACACATACGGACTCTAAAAACAGCCTATACTCAAGTATTTCGAAATTACATGGGCCTGGCCCAATAATAAGGTGACGCAGCGCCTATGATAGCCTCCGGACGAAATTTATGAAGTGGCATCTTGTATATTTCGTCCAAGGCTTCATGCACTCATTATGGTGGCTTCAAAGTCCTGAAATCATCACTTGTAACTCCGTTCTTGTTCCCCTTGCGCATGCCATCATCTCCATGCTTGAACTTGCTCCAAGGTTCCTCTTTCTTGTCCAAGCTAGGCCCTTCATTTGTAAGCAAAACAAATGTATCCAATTTAGGCAGCATCATATTCTCATGAACATTAGAATCATTACCAAGAAACGAAAGTACCTGATAATTTAATTGGCGTGCGCGAGCTCTAGTAATTGGTCCAGTATGTATAGCAGCAGGGGCTGTGGGTGTAACAATGGTATTGATGTCCTCATCAATTTGTTTTACCATTGTCGAAATGTCTTGTGCACCAGGATTCCGAGTTTGATCGGGTTGTCCCGAGATGGAGATTTACGTCCGCGGATCGTGAGAGTTTGTGATGGACTAAGTTGGGACACCCCTGTAGGGTTTAATCTTTTCGAGAGCCGTGCCCGCGGTTATGTGGCAGAAGGGAAATTTATAATATCCGGTTGTAGAGAACTTGACACCAGATCCAAAATAAAATAGACCAACCGCGTGCGTAACCATGACCGTCTCTTTTCAAGTGAGTTTGAGAAGAGAACATGGTGGGGTTATGATTGATTCGTAAGTAGTTCAGGATCACTTATTGATCTTTACTAGTTGCGACCGTTATGCGTAGTTACTCTTCTTACTCTTGTATTCGTAAGTTAGCCACCATACAATGCTTAGTGCTGCTGCAACCTCACCACTTATCCATTCCATACCCATTAAGCTTTGCTAGTCTTGATACCCATGGTAATGGGATTGCTGAGTCCTCATGGCTCACAGATTACTACAACAACAGATGCAGGTACAGGTAATGCGATGATATGACGTGAGAGCGATGCTTGCTTGTTTTGGAGTTCTTCTTCTGCTTCTTCTTCTTCGATCGAGGGATAGGTTCCTGATCGGTAGCCTCGGCTAGAAGGGTGGATGTCGTTTGAGTTTTTTTCGTTTGTGTTTCATCCGTAGTCGGATGTTGCTCTTCTGTATAACATTTGATGTATTTGTGAGGCAAGTGTATGCCTTTATATGTATCCCCATTTGAGTTGTATATGGTACGATGTAATGAGATCCACCTTGCAAAAGCGTCTTCAATATGCGGCACTATCCTTGGTGGGACCTTCGAGTTCCTCTAAGATAGGATCACATATTGGGCATGACAAGTTGGTATCAGAGCCTCGACCGACCATAGGAGCCCCCTTGATTGATCGTAGTTTGGCCATTGTCGGGTCTAGATGAAAAAACTATTTTCGGAGTCTAGTTATATCGGAGAGTGGGAATTCTTTCTTCTCCTTATCCCCGTCATCGCTCTGGTGAGGAATCATGATGTAGGTGTTTTCATTCTAGTCCTCTTCCCCTTCAAATTTCTTCTAGGATCACACGGGTATTTTTCAATCGTTGCGATATCCATCCTTTTCATCCGGAGCAATTCTCTTCAACTAAATTCGACCCTCTTCATCTTTTGCAAGATCAACTCTCATCTTTCTCAACGGAGTTCGTTTCCCCATCCCAAGTTGTTTTTTATTTTCCCACCCGCCCTCCCTTTTTCTTCACGGAGGCTGAAATCTCGAATCGATTGTCCATTTTATTCATGCAAATCCTCTTCTTTCTTTCCTCAATTTCCTACTCCGGTGAATTCTCGTCTAGTTCATCATTGTTCGTCTCTTTTTCTTTTCCGGTGGATTCAGTTCAAGTTTTTGGGTTGATCATATTCTTTTACTTGGCTCAAATGTTTTCCCTTGCTCATACGCCTCTCGCCATTTAATCGTTTTGGTGTGCTGAAGACATCTCAGAAGATTCTTGTTTGCGTCCAAATTAATTCGAGGTTGTCAACTCATTCAAGTGTTTCAATCGTTCCGGTGCATCATCTCTTCTTTAATCATTCTCAACGTTGTTTCTTTTTCGTGGTCCCATAACCCACATGTTTTTCCCTAGGATTCGAACTGGCTCTTCTGTTTTCCCGGAGTTATCCGCAAATTCTTTCCAAGTTCGACGTCAGGATGAGTCCTCTCCAGTCGATTCTCTTCTCCGAGGTTTCGTTCGTTTCATTTTCATTTCACCTTCTCTTCTCTTCTGTCTCATTCCTAAGATCTCAGGACGAGATCTTCTGTTAGTGGGGGAGTGTTGTGACACCCCGAGCCCGATGCTCTAGTTACCTTCCATTTATTTTTCGTTGTCGTCATGTGTTTCAATTGTTTGTTGCCATGATCATGATGAATGCCATTGCCATATTTTGCTTCTTCCATCATGTTCATCTTTTATTATATTGCATTGTGCCATCCTTGTTTGTTTGCCATGGTCGTCTCACTTGCTTTGTTCTATGCTTCATGATGTGATATTGCCTTTGTCATTTTGTTGCATTTGCATCATGATCATCATTGTAGTGTGCAAATTTGTCGGGTGCATATTTGTTTTGTGCTTGTTATCATTGTGAACTCCTTCTCCTCATCTTCGTTGTTGTTTCATCTTGCCCTTTCCATCTAAAACATCATCAAGGGCAACACCCCATCACTAGCTTCTTCCTTTCAATTCGCACCCATTTATTGCAAGTGGTAGTTTCCTATCCTAGTAAAATGTTCACTTACTTTCTGTAAATCTTACACCACGCCGACAACCTCTCTGTCAAATTTCAGCTCATTTGGATTTGGTTGGGTTGGGTTCCAAAATGGCTCATGTTTGAATTTAATTCAAACTTGAATTATTTTTCTATCTCTAAAAATTGCCAAACCATTTTATTCTAATTGTGCATAATTACAACGCTCCAAGGATATTTTCTTTTCTGAAATATTCTACCTCTAAGCCCCTCTTTATTTTTCTCAACATATTTCTGCCTGAGGGAAATAGGAAAAGAATGAAAAGGCTAAGAGAGAAGGAGTCCAGTAGTAGCCCAGTCGATCCAGCCCAACTCCTCTCTCCCCTGGTAATTTTCCCACATGCACCGGGCCGGCCCCACCTGTCATTCTCTTCCCCTCACCATTTTCTTCCACCTCCCTTGCTTGCTCTCTCTCACGGTAAAACCTACAGGGGCGCCCGCACATGGCCATGGTGGTGATCCGGCCATGCCCGAGCCCCTATTTAACCCCCTCCGCATCCGCACCAACCCCTAGGGTTTCCCTCTCGCCGCCTCCACCCTTTCCCTTCCCCTGTTTCTCCTTATTCCTCAAGAGACAGAGACCAGAGAGCTCCCGGAGCACTCCCATGGCTCCGCCGCGGCCATAGCCCTCCTCCATCGTCATCTTCGCTTCGGGTCGACTCGACTACGACATATTCTTCGTCTTATTCAAGGCCAGGAGCCAGGAGGGACCAAGGCCGACGCGATCGTCTTCTTCCACGACCTCCTCTTCCCCTGCATTCTCTGCTTCACGGACACCGGCGATCAGCGCATCCTTCCACCGTCGACCTTGTACTACTCCGACAACCTCCCCAGGGTGAGCAGCCGCTTCTCCTCCCTCCTTCCTTGCTTGATTCCGTGCCTGTGGGCGTCGCCCTGTCACAACCCGAGGCCGTCTGCCATGGCTTCCATGGCAGCAAGCTCCAAGCTTGTTCTTGGGCTCTCTGACCACCCCAGCTGCACCCTTGCACGCTCACCAACACACCTGCATGCCCCGCCGTGGCCGTGGTCGAGCGCCTCGACCTGCACGACCGGCCCTGTTTCTCTGTAGTTGCTTCGGTTGGGTTCAGACTTCAAATCCGTTCGGGAAGTATGCATCTTTACAGGCTTCGGCCGAGTCCACTTTGCCGCACCCACACCCTCGCGTGTTGCTCCGCACCACGCGCGCACACCAGCAGCTCTCGTGCGCAACCAGGGCCTCGCCCAGCTCTTGCCACCACCGCATCCCCATGCCGTGCTGCACCCGAGACGAGCACGAGCTCGTGCTCAAGCATTTGCGCGCGCGCCACCGCACCCGCACTCCCTTGCACATCCCGCACGCTCGCCGCTATCCTGTAACTGCAGCCATCGCTGCCCTGCTCGTCATCGTCACTCGCCCCTATCATCGGGCAGCCATGGCCAAAGTCTCGGCCTTCGGGTCATGAGTCAAGTAAGCCAGGGCGCCCAGTTTTTCACAAACGCACAACCAGCGTAGTGGTCAGCCCATTCGTTTGCATCCTGGAGATGGAGATCTGGGGTTCGAAACGCAGACCGACTCTCCCCTTTTTTTTGGTTTATTTGTTTATTCTCTTTTCTGCACAGCACTCACTTGGGCCCGATTCCACTTCTGGGCCGCTGCACTATAATGCTTCTGGCCCGTGCATGTTTTTTTCCTCTGCCTGTGGATTTCATTATTTTCCAGTGCGTGCATAATTACCGAAATGCCACTGTTTTTGTATTGTTAATAACTAATCATGCATGCATCCAAATTAAACATGTCATATATGTAATTTGCTTAGAATTTGATGCAGTTTAATAATTTGCAACTTCATCCATGTTAAAAATGTATAAATTTGCTGTTTGCATTAATTTGCATAGATGACATGTTAAAATGATTTATTTCGTAACTAAATAACCGTAGCTCCGAATTAAATACACTTTATCTGTAAATGGGGTGGAAAGATGCATAGATTAACATGGTGGCATTACTTTGCATGTTTAATAACTCTAAAATTGTGTATAGGGCAAAACAGTAGCAAATTCAAAATATGCATAAGGGGATTTTCCGGAATTGTTGTTTGTTGTTTCCGGCCTCATTTAAACTTGCCTAGATAAATAGTTTACTCATGCTTCACCTCTTGCCATGTTAACCAACATTTAATCTTGTCTTGTTCATAAACGAGAGCGAACTAAATAATTCGAATGTGGTGTTTCGTCAATATGCAACTCGTTGCATATTGAGCTCCACTTAATTTGTAGTATTATTTGTTGCACTTTGCCATGCCATGACTCATTAAACCGGACATGCATCATACTTGATTGTGCATCATGCCATGATTATGCTTGTCGGTTTACCATGTTGTTTGCTTCTTTTCGGTGTTGCTTCTTCTTGATAGTTCAAATAATATTGCGATTGTGAGGATTCGTTCAACTACGCCCGTTCGTCTTCTTCATTGATTCGGTCTTCTTCCTAGCGGGATTTCAGGCAAGATGACCATTACCTTGGATACCACTACTATCTTTGCTTGCTAGTTGTCTCGATGCTATCGCTATGTCGCGCTACCTACCACTTGTTTATCAAGCCTCCCAGTATGCCATGATAAGCCTCTAACCTTTTCCACCTTCCTAGCAAACCGTTGTTTGGCTATGGTACCGCTTTGCTCAGCCCCTCTTATAGCGTTGCTAGTTGCAGGTGCAGTTGTAGGTGGTTCCATGTTAGGACATGGATATCATGGGATATCACAATATCTCTTATTTAATTAATGCATCTATATACTTGGTAAATGGTGGAAGGCTTGGCCTTTTGCTTGGTGTTTTGTTCCACTCTTGCCGCCTTAGTTTCCGTCATACCGGTGTTATGTTGCTTGATTTTGCGTTCCTAACACGGTCGGGGTTTATGGGCCCCCCTTGACAGTTCGCTTTGAATAAAACTCTTCCAGCAAGGCCCAACCTTGGTTTTAACATTTGCCTAATAACAACTAAAACTTGCATAGGGACTTTCCGAACCCCGAGGATAATTAATCAACAACCCGGGCCAGTGCTCCTCATGAGTGTTGGTCCAAACTAGAGCCCCTTGCAGCGCCACCACGGGGAAACTCGAGGACAGGTTTTAGTTGTACGGACTGCTCATTCGATCGTGGCCTGAGACGAGATACGCACGGCTCCTATCAGGGTGTCGGCACGTCGGGAGGTCTTGCTTGTTTTGTTTTACCATTGTCGAAATGTCTTGTGCATCGGGATTCCAAGTTTGACCGGGTTGTCCCGAGATGGAGATTTACCTCCGCGGATCGTGAGAGTTTGTGATGGACTAAGTTGGGACACCCCTGGAGGGTTTAATCTTTTCGAGAGCCGTGCACGCGGTTATGTGGTAGATGGGAAATTTATAATATCCAGTTGTAGAGAACTTGATACCAGATCCGAAATAAAATACACCAACCGCGTGCGTAACCGTGACCATCTCTTTTCGAGTGAGTTTGATGAGGACATCAATACCATTGTTACACCCACAGCCCCTACTTCTATACATACTGGACCAATTACTAGAGCTCACGCACGCCAATTAAAATATCAGGTACTTTCGTTTCTTGGTAATGATTCTAAAGTTCATGAGAATATGATGCTGCCTAAATTGGATACATTTGTTTTGCTTACAAATGAAGGGCCTAGCTTGGACAAGAAAGAGGAACCTTGGAGCAAGTTCAAGCATGGAGATGATGGCATGCACAAGGGGAACAAGAACGGAGTTACAAGTGATGATTTCAGGACTTTGAAGCCACCATAATGAGTGCAGGAAGCCTTGGACGAAATATACAAGATGTCACTTCATAAATTTCGTCCAGAGGCTATTATAGGTGCTGCCTCACCTTATTATTGGGCCAGGCCCATGTAATTTCGAAATACTTGAGTATAGGCTATTTTTAGAGTCCGTATGTGTGGGGAAACAAGAGATAGGGTTGGTTTCGGACCCCTCCTTCAAGGGCCACGAAATCCCCTCCTCTTCCTCCATATATACAGCCCTTAGGGCACCGTTTAGACTTTGGGATTTGTTTAGTTAAAAGTTAGCCATTGCAACTTCGTGTACTTCGTTTGTGTCCAACGACCAGACCAAGACCGCTTTCGGATCCCCACCATTATCAATACTTCCTCTATATTCGCAATATTCAGATTGCATTATCATATTCTTGCTTGTTCTTCGATTGCGTGCAGGAATAGACCTTCGTGGTCAGGCTGATCGTGCTTCCAGCATCGTCAGTAACCTCAGGAGATTGGTTTAGCGATTGCTAAGGCGCAACGTCGTGCACGTTTGTAGTCGGATCGTCAAAGTCGTCTCCACCCAATCGATAGTTACCATCTCATCGAAAGATCGGGACACCCCGCCTCTATCAAGTGGTATCAGATTCCCAGGTTGCTCGGTGAGATTTACAGTTTTTCGTAGTTTAGATCGAGTCTGTTCTTCATACCTACAGTCCAGGAAAAAGCCAAAAAAAAAATTAGGGTTAGTTCATCATATCCGAACCAATCTGAGCCTTTGCATAATCTTTTTAGGGTTTTTGCTTTGTTGAATTTGCGGTTGCATCGTCGTGTCAAGTTGCTGGTCTTAGCGTCTAGTTCTTTAGAGTTTCGAGTTCTGTTCACAAGTTGTCACGCCGCCGCCGCACCATCATCATCGCCCCTACCATATACCACCACCGATCCGAGTCCAGATACCACCACCGATCCGAGTCCAGATACCACCACCGATCCGAGTCCATATACCACCACCTATCCGAGCCCACATATACTACCGTCATATACCATCACCAGTCCGAGTTCCACCATATTCATCTTTGCCACCAGTCCTAGTCCGAGTCCAGTATTTATTCCTTTATTTTAGAGTTCCAGATCACGCGATACTACGAGTCGTGAACAAGTCGGATTCCCCAATTTTCGTGCTACCCGCAGAAGAAAAATAGTTCCAGTTTAAAAAAAAAAAACTAAGTCTGGAAAATTCTGGCTAGGCAGTTTTTAGACCATTTGTAGACTTTTTCGAAAAAAAATTGTTGCGGAGCAAAAAAAAAAAAAAGAGGAAAAAAGAGGAAAAAAAGTGCAAAAAAAAAAATATTCAGAGTGTGCTCCTCCCTTGTTTACGTGCAGCGCCGTGATTTTTGTTAGTGTTCTAGGCTCGCGTCTCTAGCACGGTCTAGCCTAGGACCAGCACAGTACCGTCGTTGAGAGTTTATTCAACATTGCATCTCTGAATTGATTATTGCTGACCCTTTTTGCTACCATATCATAAGCCTTCCCAGCTCCACATACATCTACATCGTGCGTTTGACACCACCTGGCAATCGCTCTGTCCAAGCTCTGAGAGTTTTGACTACAAAGGTTGCCGATCACCACCTGCTGCTGGGTAAGAACTGGTAAGAATTTGAGATTTGCTTGACGGATTTGTGACACCACACCACACCACACCACCACCACTTTCTAGTAGTCTGTAGGATCATATTCTCGTGTGTTTCTATTGCTGCTAACCATGGCAGGATCACAAGCCGATGAGATTGACTGGGAGAACATGACGAACAAGGAGTTGCATGATAAATTTCAGCAAATGATGAGTGGCCAGGTGGGAGATGTGCTAAACAGATTTGAAGAGGCCATGGAGAAGATAGATGGCATGGAGAAGTCGTTCGAGACAAAGCTGGATAACAAGTTTAATGAATTGCTCACGCGTCTTCCCCAACCACCACCGGCTGCACCTGTCGCACCTCTGCATCGACAACAACAACGCCCCCTTCCAAATCAGTTCGGACGAGCGAAGCGTGTTCCTCTTGAGGATGGCCAAACTTCTGGTGCTGCTGTACCTACTGTTGATGCTTCTTTGGCTCCTGCTCCTGCTGTTGCTGGTGCCGAGGAGGAGGATGATTACGCGGGCGATTATGAGGATGAGGTTGATAAAAATCATAACTACGTGCAACCACCAGCACCAGGTCGTCCACATGCAAATAATCGCAATGGTAGGCCTGCACCACCATTTCAGGTACGAGATCATGACCATCTTCCTATATTAAAATTGAATATTCCACCATTCGAGGGTAGATATGTTCCTGATATATATCTTACTTGGGAGTTAGAAACTGAACAACGTTTTACATGTTTACAATATCCCGAGGAACGACGTGTTGCTGTTGCTGTTTGTGCTTTCACTAGTTTTGCATGTGTATGGTGGTCTGAACATTGTAGATTATATCCTATTCCAGCTACGTGGGCTGCTTTGAAAACTGCTATGCGTACTCGTTGGGTTCCACCATATTATCAACGTGAATTACTTCAAAAATTGCAGCGCTTAAGACAAGGAAAAAATTCTGTAGAAGAATATTATCAGGAATTACAAACTGGCATGATTAGATGTGGTATTGTTGAGGAGAATGAAGCTATGCTTGCACGTTTCATGGGTGGATTACATAGAGAGATTCAGACCATTCTAGAGTATAAGGAGTATAATAATATCACTCGTTTATTCCATCTTGCTTGTAAAGCTGAACGTGAAGTGCAGGATCGACAGGCATTGGCGCGAACTAATTTTTCTGCAGGTCGATCTTCATCATGGACACCGCGTGCCTCCTCTACTCCCACACGTCCTACTGCGGCACCACTGACTTCAGCCGCCAATTCCAACCGAGATACAAGAAAACAGGCACCACCACCACCATCTGCCAAGAGTACACCTTCTGGGCCTGCCCAGAGCTCTTCTTCATCTATGGCATCAACAGGGCACACACATGATATTATTTGTCGTCGTTGTAAGGGAAGAGGTCATTATGCGAGAGAACGCCAATCTCCGCGTGTTATGATTGCTACTGAGGATGGTGGGTATGAGTCCGCTAGTGACTATGATGAGGACACTTTGGCTCTTATTACAAGTGAAGAACACGGTGGAGATGATTCTGATCATGAGACGCAATACATGGCTCCTGAAGACGCTGACAGGTATGAATGTTTAGTTGCTCAACGTGTTTTGAGCGTGCAGGTCACACAAGCTGAGCAAAATCAGAGGCATAATTTGTTCCATACAAAGGGAGTTGTGAAGGAACGTTCTGTTCGCGTCATCATAGATGGAGGGAGCTGCAACAACTTGGCTAGCATGGAGATGGTGGAGAAGCTATCTCTCACCACAAGACCACATCCACATCCTTACTATATCCAATGGTTCAACAACAGCGGCAAGGTTAAGGTAACACGTACTGTTCGTGTGCATTTTAGTATCTCTACATATGCTGATTATGTTGATTGTGATGTGGTACCCATGCAAGCATGTTCATTATTACTTGGTAGACCATGGCAATTTGATAAAAATTCTGTACACCATGGTAGAAACAATCAGTATTGATGAGGACATCAATACCATTGTTACACCCACAGCCCCTGCTTCTATACATACTGGACCAATTACTAGAGCTCGCGCACGCCAATTAAATTATCAGGTACTTTCGTTTCTTGGTAATGATTCTAAAGTTCATGAGAATATGATGCTGCCTAAATTGGATACATTTGTTTTGCTTACAAATGAAGGCCCTAGCTTGGACAAGAAAGAGGAACCTTGGAGCAAGTTCAAGCATGGAGATGATGGCATGCACAAGGGGAACAAGAACGGAGTTACAAGTGATGATTTCAGGACTTTGAAGCCACCATAATGAGTGCAGGAAGCCTTGGACGAAATATACAAGATGTCACTTCATAAATTTCGTCCAGAGGCTATTATAGGTGCTTCGTCACCTTATTATTGGGCCAGGCCCATGTAATTTCGAAATACTTGAGTATAGGCTGTTTTTAGAGTCCGTATGTGTGGGGAAACAAGAGATAGGGTTGGTTTCGGACCCCTCCTTCAAGGGCCACGAAATCCCCTCCTCTTCCTCCATATATACAGCCCTTAGGGCACCGTTTAGACTTTGGGTTTTGTTTAGATTAAAAGTTCGCCATAGCTGCAACTTCACGTACTTCGTTTGTGTTCAACGACCAGACCAAGACGTCACAGAACCCCACCTCGATCAATAAAGCTTTCATCTTATATTCGCAATATCCAGATTGCAAATCTTAGTTTCTTGCTTGTTCTTCGTTTGCTTGCAGGAGATAGACCCTCGGGGTCAGGTTGATTGTGCTCCGGCGTGGTCAATAACCTCTCGGAGTTGGTTTAGCGATTGCTAAGGCGCGACGTCCTCGCACGCTCGTAGTCGGATCGTCAAAGTCGACTCCACCAAATCGATAGCTATCATCTCATCGAAAGATCGGGACACCCCCGCCTCTATCACATGGGTGGATTAAATAGAGAGATTCAGACCATTCTAGAGTATAAGGAGTATAATAATATCACTCGTTTATTCCATCTTGCTTGTAAAGCTGAACGTGAAGTGCAGGATCGACAGGCATTGGCGCGAACTAATTTTTCTGCAGGTCGATCTTCATCATGGACACCGCGTGCCTCCTCTACTCCCACACGTCCTACTGCGGCACCACTGACTTCAGCCGCCAATTCCAATCGAGATACAAGAAAACAGGCACCACCACCACCATCTGCCAAGAGTACACCTTCTGGGCCTGCCCAGAGCTCTTCTTCATCTATGGCATCAACAGGGCACACACATGATATTATTTGTCGTCGTTGTAAGGGAAGAGGTCATTATGCGAGAGAATGCCAATCTCCGCGTGTTATGATTGCTACTGAGGATGGTGGGTATGAGTCCGCTAGTGATTATGATGAGGAGACTTTGGCTCTTATTACAAGTGAAGAAAACGGTGGAGATGATTCTGATCATGAGACGCAATACATGGCTCCTGAAGACGCTGACAGGTATGAATGTTTAGTTGCTCAACGTGTTTTGAGTGTGCAGGTCACACAAGCTGAGCAAAATCAGAGGCATAATTTGTTCCATACAAAGGGAGTTGTGAAGGAACGTTCTGTTCGCGTCATCATAGATGGAGGGAGCTGCAACAACTTGGCTAGCATGGAGATGGTGGAGAAGCTATCTCTCACCACAAGACCACATCCACATCCTTACTATATCCAATGGTTCAACAACAGCGGCAAGGTTAAGGTAACACGTACTGTTTGTGTGCATTTTAGTATCTCTACATATGCTGATTATGTTGATTGTGATGTGGTACCCATGCAAGCATGTTCATTATTACTTGGTAGACCATGGCAATTTGATAAAAATTCTATACACCATGGTAGAAACAATCAGTATACTCTTGTTCATAAGGATAAACATATTACTTTGCTTCCTATGACTCCTGATTCTATTTTGAAAGATGATATTAATAGAGCTAGTAAAGCAAAGCAGGAGAAAAATAAGAGTGAAAATCAGATTGTGGCAAAAGAATTTGAGCAACAAATGAAGCCTAATAATAAACCATCTAGTGTTGCTTCTGAAATTAAATTGAAAAGTGCATGCTTACTTGCCACCAAATCTGATATTGATGAGCTAGATTTCAGCAATTCTGTTTGCTATGCTTTTGTGTGCAAAGAGGCGTTATTTTCATTCGAGGACGTGCCTTCCTCTTTGCCTCCTGCGGTCACTAACATTTTGCAGGAGTTCGCTGACGTCTTTCCACAAGACGTGCCACCGGGATTACCACCTATTCGCGGGATTGAGCATCAGATTGACTTAATTCCCGGTGCTTCGTTGCCAAACCGTGCGCCATACCGTACCAATCCAGAGGAGACGAAGGAGATTATGCGTCAAGTACAGGAGTTGTTCGACAAAGGTTATATACGCGAATCCCTTAGTCTTTGTGCTGTTCCTATTATTCTAGTGCCGAAAAAGGATGGTACGTCGCGTATGTGTGTTGATTGTAGAGGCATTAATAATATTACTATTCGTTATCGTCATCCTATTCCTAGACTAGATGATATGCTTGATGAATTGAGTGGCTCTACAATATTCTCCAAAGTTGATTTGCGTAGTGGATACCATCAAATTCGTATGAAATTGGGGGATGAATGGAAAACAGCATTTAAAACAAAGTTTGGATTATATGAGTGGTTAGTCATGCCTTTTGGGTTAACTAATGCACCTAGTACTTTCATGAGATTAATGAACGAAGTTTTACGTGCTTTCATTGGACGATTTGTGGTAGTCTATTTTGATGATATACTGATTTATAGCAGATCTTTGGAGGAACATTTGGAACATTTACGTGCTGTTTTTATTGCTTTACGTGATGCACGTTTGTTTGGTAACCTTGGGAAGTGCACCTTTTGCACCGACCGAGTATCTTTTCTTGGCTATGTTGTTACTCCACAGGTAATTGAAGTTGATAAAGCCAAGATTGAAGCTATTGAGAGTTGGCCACAGCCCAAAACGGTCACTCAAGTGAGGAGTTTTCTTGGACTCGCTGGTTTCTATAGGCGTTTTGTGAGAGATTTCAGCACCATTGCTGCACCTCTCAATGAGCTTACAAAGAAGGATGTGCCTTTTGTTTGGGGTACCTCACAGGAAGAAGCCTTCACGGTATTGAAAGATAAGTTGACACATGCTCCTTTACTCCAACTTCCTGATTTTAATAAGACTTTTGAGCTTGAATGTGATGCTAGTGGAATTGGATTAGGAGGTGTTTTATAACAAGATGGCAAACCTGTTGCATACTTTTCTGAAAAATTGAGTGGGCCTAGTCTGAACTATTCTACTTATGATAAAGAATTATATGCTCTTGTTCGGACCTTAGAAACATGGCAACATTATTTATGGCCCAAAGAATTTGTTATACATTCTGATCATGAATCTTTGAAACACATTAAAAGTCAAGCAAAACTGAACCGTAGACATGCTAAATGGGTTGAATTTATTGAGACTTTCCCTTATGTCATTAAACACAAGAAGGGTAAAGAAAATGTTATTGCTGATGCATTGTCTCGTCGTTATACTATGCTTTCACAACTTGACTTTAAAATATTTGGTTTGGAGACCATCAAAGATCAATATGTGCATGATGCTGAATTTAAAGATGTATTGCAGAATTGTAAGGAAGGGAGAACATGGAACAAGTTCGTCGTTAACGATGGATTTGTGTTTCGTGCTAACAAGCTATGAATTCCAGCTAGCTCCGTTCGTCTTTTGTTGTTGTAGGAGGCGCATGGAGGAGGATTAATGGGACACTTTGGCGTGAAGAAGACGGAGGATATACTTGCTACACATTTCTTTTGGCCAAAGATGAGACGGGATGTTGAGCGTTTTGTTGCTCGCTGCACTACATGTCAAAAAGCTAAGTCACGACTCAATCCTCATGGTTTATATATGCCTTTGCCTGTACCTAGTGTTCCTTGGGAGGATATATCTATGGACTTTGTTTTAGGTTTACCTCAAACAAAGAAGGGGAGGGATAGCATATTTGTTGTCGTGGATAGGTTCTCGAAAATGGCACACTTTATACCATGTCATAAAAGCGATGATGCTGTTAATGTTGCTGATTTGTTCTTTCGTGAAATTATACGCTTGCATGGTGCTATCGTTGCGGGGAGAAGGGTCATCTTGCGGAGATCTGCAGAAAAGAGGCGACCCGCTTCGTTTGTGGCGCCTTCGGCCACAGATCCTTCTACTGTCCTAGGCGAGGGAAGCAAGGTAACCAAGTAATCCTCTTTCTTGTGCTTCAGCCCTATGAGGATATGGTGAGAAACGTGGAACATTTGAGAAAATGTGCTGTGTCGTTGAGGGGAAGAGCTTTTCTTTCGAAGGCATCTTTCTGAAGGAAGAGTGTCCCCTCCATTTGGATACAGTTTCTGATTGTTAGCTAGAATATATGGGTGTATTGTCATTCAAGTTCTATAGATGGTGTCTGTCTCACTATTGTTTCAGATCGTGATAATAAATTTCTTAGCCACTTTTGGAGATGTTTATGGGCTAAGTTGGGGACTAAACTGCTTTTTAGTACTACATGTCACCCCCAAACTGATGGACAAACTGAAGTAGTCAATAGAACATTGTCTACTATGCTTAGGGCTGTTTTGAAGAATGACAAGAAAATGTGGGAAGAATGCTTGCCTCATATTGAATTTGCTTATAATCGTTCATTGCATTCTACTACTAAGATGTGTCCTTTTGAAATTGTGTATGGTTTCCTTCCTCGTGCACCAATTGATTTGTTGCCTCTTCCATCTTCGGAGAAGGTTAATTTTGATGCTAAACAACGTGCTGAATTGATCTTAAAAATGCATGAGTTAACTAAGGAGAACATTGAGCGTATGAATGCTAAATATAAACTTGCTGGAGATAAGGGTAGAAAACATGTTGTGTTTGCACCTGGAGATCTTGTTTGGTTACATTTGCGTAAGGATAGATTTCCTGATTTGCGCAAATCAAAGCTAATGCCACGTGCTGATGGTCCTTTTAAGGTGTTAGAGAAAATAAATGATAATGCATATAAACTTGAGCTGCCTGCAGATTTTGGGGTTAGTCCCACGTTTAACATTGCAGATCTGAAGCCTTATTTGGGTGAGGAAGATGAGCTTCCGTCGAGGACGACTTCATTTCAAGAAGGGGAGGATGATGAGGACATCAATACCATTGTTACACCCACAGCCCCTGCTTCTATACATACTGGACCAATTACTAGAGCTCGCGCACGCCAATTAAAATATCAGGTACTTTCGTTTCTTGGTAATGATTCTAAAGTTCATGAGAATATGATGCTGCCTAAATTGGATACATTTGTTTTGCTTACAAATGAAGGGCCTAGCTTGGACAAGAAAGAGGAACCTTGGAGCAAGTTCAAGCATGGAGATGATGGCATGCACAAGGGGAACAAGAACGGAGTTACAAGTGATGATTTCAGGACTTTGAAGCCACCATAATGAGTGCAGGAAGCCTTGGACGAAATATACAAGATGTCACTTCATAAATTTCATCCAGAGGCTATTATAGGTGCTGCCTCACCTTATTATTGGGCCAGGCCCATGTAATTTCGAAATACTTGAGTATAGGCTGTTTTTAGAGTCCGTATGTGTGGGGAAACAAGAGATAGGGTTGGTTTCGGACCCCTCCTTCAAGGGCCACGAAATCCCCTCCTCTTCCTCCATATATACAGCCCTTAGGGCACCGTTTAGACTTTGGGATTTGTTTAGTTAAAAGTTAGCCATTGCAACTTCGTGTACTTCGTTTGTGTCCAACGACCAGACCAAGACCGCTTTCGGATCCCCACCATTATCAATACTTCCTCTATATTCGCAATATTCAGATTGCATTATCATATTCTTGCTTGTTCTTCGATTGCGTGCAGGAATAGACCTTCGTGGTCAGGCTGATCGTGCTTCCAGCATCGTCAGTAACCTCAGGAGATTGGTTTAGCGATTGCTAAGGCGCAACGTCGTGCACGTTTGTAGTCAGATCGTCAAAGTCGTCTCCACCCAATCGATAGTTACCATCTCATCGAAAGATCGGGACACCCCGCCTCTATCAGAGTTCGAGAAGAGAACATGGTGGAGTTATGATTGATTCGTAAGTAGTTCAGGATCACTTATTGATCATTACTAGTTGCGACCGTTATGCGTAGTTACTCTTCTTACTCTTGTATTCGTAAGTTAGCCACCATAGAATGCTTAGTGCTGCTGCAACCTCACCACTTATCCATTCCATACCCATTAAGCTTTGCTAGTCTTGATACCCATGGTAATGGGATTGCTGAGTCCTCATGGCTCATTGATTACTACAACAACAGATGCAGGTATAGGTAATGCGTTGATATGACGTGAGAGCGATGCTTGCTTGTTTTGGAGTTCTTCTTTTGCTTCTTCTTCTTCGATCGAGGGATAGGTTCCTGGTCGGCAGCCTGGGCTAGCAGGGTGGATGTCGTTTGAGTTTTTTTCGTTTGTGTTTCATTCGTAGTCGGATGTTGCTCTTCTGTATGATGTTTGATGTATTTGTGAGGCAAGTGTATGCCTTTGTATGTATCCCCATTAGAGTTGTATACGGTATGATGTAATGATATCCACCTTGCAAAAGCGTCTTCAATATGCGGCTCTATCCTTGGAGGGACCTTCGAGTTCCTCTCGGATAGGATCGCATATTGGGCGTGACAGTCTTCCTTGAATATTACATTGGGGGTACCTTGGGCATCCCCAAGCTTAGGGTCTTGCCGCTCCTTATTCCCTTTATCCATCGTGATCTCACACAAAACTTGAACCACTTCAGCACACAAAACTCAACATAAACCTCGTGAGATCCGTTAGTATAATAAGCAAATCATAAACTTTAGGTACTGTTATGAACCCATTCATATTTTATTCTTGAATAAAACCTATTGTATTCTAACTTCTCCATGACTTATACCCCCCGATATAATCCATAACATCATTAAAACAAGCAAACTATGCAATAGAAAATAAAATATGTCTAAACCAAAATAGTCTGTAATGATCTGAACAAACACTATACTTCTGTGGGAAAACTTTGTTTTTGCCACTCTAGTTTTTGCCTACTTTGCTTATGCCACTCTAGAATTTGACATATCATTTTTGCCACTCTTAGTTTTTGACAATACATCATAAATGCCATTCCGTGGCAAAAGCAATAACTTTTCATTTCACTTTTGCCACTCTTAGATTTTGACAATGTATCACAATTGCCACTCTAAAATTATTGCTTTTGCCCTAGAATGACAATTGTGATGTATTGTCAAAAACTAAGAGTGGCAAAAGTGAAATGTCAAATTCTAGAGTGGCATAAGCAAAGTTGGCAAAAACTAGAGTGGCAAAAACAAAGTTTTCCCTACTTCTGTAGCTTTAAAAAATCTGAAAAATTAGGACAACATGGGAAATTTTTATATCAATCATGTGTAATTTTTTTAGAATTTTATAACGTTCTAGTGAATTAAAATAATTCGAGTATTGGGCGCAAAAGTTTTTGTTTTTTCACAGAATCAAGTCAACTATCAACCAAATCATCCCAAAGGCTTTACTTGGCACAAACACTAATTAAAACATAAAAAACACAATCATAACAGTAGCAATAATTGTTTCAACACTCAAAAGTAGAAAGAAAAACCAAAAAATTAAGATAACTATTGGGTTGCCTCCCAACAATCGCTATTGTTTTACGCCCCTAGCGAGGCGTAAGGTATTGTTTCAAGTATTATCATATTTAGTTGCAAAGGGTCTAGCACTATCTATCTTCCCATTTCCTATTTTACTCTCTGTTCCATTATTAATAGTATGAACTAAGCTATCAAGTTTGGCATTGAGGCTTTCTATTTTAGCTTTCAAAACACCAAAAGTATCAACCTTCTGTTCCAAAGTATCAAATATCCAATTTTGTAACACCACATTACCATTTATTTTAGTGGAAAGGTTAAATAACCCTCTAAAATTGGATTCCATACTAGCTTTAGTTTCTTTTATGAACTCAGTTTGACGGTAGCTTACTAGTATGGTGGGTTCAATAGTTTCTTTTTTTGGTTGTCCAAACACACTCTTCATATTTTAATAGGTGTCAAAAGCATTGTTTCCAAAGAAATCTTTTCCAAACATAGAATCCAAGACACGTCTATGAACAAAAGATAGACCAACATAAAAGCTTCTAAGAAGCAACTTGATATGACTCTTGGGATTAGCTCTCATTTGTATCTGTAATAATCTATCCCAAGCTTCCTTTAAAGATTCATCACTCAGTTGTTTAAAATCCAAAATCCCAGAGCCTTCTCCTAAGCAAGGAGCGAAAGGCATAGGAGGGGAACTGGCCATAGTGGTAAAGCAAGCAAACGAGCAAACAAGCAAACTAACATAGCAAATATTTTTTGTGTTTTTTGTTTTTATGAGAAGCGGGGGAGATGAAAACGAGAGGAAAAGGAAAATAAAAAGGAAAATGAAAAGTAGATTAAGTAGATGATAGTTTGTGTGTAGGCACTTGATAGGTTTTCATGATGTCCCCCCGGCAATGGCGCCATAAATTCTTCCTGCTACTTGTGAGCTGTGTTGGGATTTTCCCCGAAGAGGAGGGGAGATGCAATATAGTTAAGATAAGTATTTCCCTTAGTGAGAACCAAGGTTTATGGAACCAATAGGAGAATCATGCAAAGCCTCGTGAAAAACACATGCACACACAAAAGCAAATACTTGCACCCAACACAGGTAAGAGGGTTGTCAATCCCCTTGAACTCGTTACTTGCAAGGATCCAATCTTGTATAGGTAGAAGGATAGATTGCAAAGTAAAATAAAAGTAAATAAATTGCAGCAAAGGAATTTTGGTTTTTATAATTTGATAAAGATAGACCCGGGGGCCATACTTTTCCCTAGAGGCTTGTCTCTCGAACACATAGCATACGGTGGGTGAACAAATTACTGTTGGTCAATTGATAGAAAAGCCCATAGTTATGATGCTGTTCACGACAATGATCATGTATATAGGCATCACGTCCGAGACAAGTAGACCGACTCCTGCCTGCATCTACTACTATTACTCAACCAATCGACCGTTATCCAGCATGCATCTATGGTATTAAGTTCATAAAAATGGAGTAACACCTTAAGCAAGATGACATGATGTAGACAAAGTAAACCCAATCAATATGAATAAACCCCGTCATTTTACCCTTAATGGCAACAATACAAATGCGTGTCTTGTCCCCTTGTCACTGGCATATAGAGCACCGCAAGATTGAACCCATTACAAAGCACCTCTCCCACTGAAGATAAATCAATCTAGTTGGCCAAACCAAACAGATAGACCGAAGAGAAATACAAAGCTATAACGATCATGCATAATAAAGTTTAGAGAAACCTCAATTACTTTCAATGAATAATCTGATCATAAACCCACAATTCATCGGATCCCAACAAACACACCACAAAAGAAGATTACATCAGATAGAACTCCAAGAAGATCGAGGAGCACATGGTATTGAAGACCAAAGAGAGAGAAGAAGCCATCTAGCTACTAGCTATGGACCCGTAGGTCTGTGGTGAACTACTCACGCATTATCGAAAGGCAGCAAGGATGATGTAAAAGCTCTCAGTGATCGATTCCCCCTCTGACAGAGTATAGGAAAAGGCCTCCAGATGGGATTGCGGATGAACAGACACTTGCGGTTGCGTAAAAAGTGTTTCGGGGTGGCTCTCTGTTGGTTTGGGAATATTTGGGAATTTATAGAATTGGAATTAGGTCAAATGGAGCTATGAGGGTCCCACAAGCTCAGGGGGCGCGCCCTGTGAGCTCGTGGGTCTCTCGTATATCTTCTGGCATCCTCCTGAAGCTTCTAGGCTCCCTTCTGGTTGATATGTCTCCGTTGTATCTACTTTTCCTAACGCTTTTGCTCTTGTTTTGGACTCTAATTTGCATGATTTCAATGAAACTAACTGGACTGACACTCTTTTCAGCAGAACTACCATGGTGTTGTTTTTGTGCAGAAATAAAAGTTCTCAGATTTGGACAAAACTTTTTGGAGAATTGTCAGCGTACGACACCTATGGGATCGCGTGGATCCCTTTTACGGTTCGGCAGGGAGAGTGATATGCACAAAGAGCAGATCCAACGATCAACACAAGGGGATTTTTACCCAGGTTCGGGCCGCTGAGAAGCGTAATACCCTACTCCTGCTTTAGTTTATTGTGGATGTTTAGGCCCAAGCTCCAGGAGCGCTTGCAATGAACAGTACGTTCAAGCAACAGCTACACATGCAGAATGGGCCAGAGGGTCCTCTCTCTATAGCTACACCTTGCGCATCCTTTTATACGTCCAAGGGGTCACCAACAGTGGTGTTCAGTACATACATGAGGTGTAAAGTAGCTACAATGTTTACATACTTATCACAAACAATTTAGGACAAACGAATTAAATGCTCCGTTTAGGTGTCCTTACTTTCCTGGGGACGGAAAAAAGGGCCGTCCCATCAGTACCACTTAAGCCCGTTCACCACTAGAACCCTGCCATGCATCCACAAGGACAAAACCCAAAAGACAGGCTGGTTACTGCGCTGGAGCGGTGGCAGGGTGGCGGAACCTTGCCGGGTGCGGATCTTGCCGGGTCTTCGCGGGCCATCCCGGCAAGGATCTTGCAGGGAGCCAAGCCCTCGGCCTTCTGTCTTCTGATCATTAGCCTGAATACTTCCTTGATGATCTTGCATTTGCTTCCACCTGTCCTCCGGCTGGCCTCGCCGCTGGTATGGCTACAACTGTCCGTGCACAAGTATGGGGTACTAAAGGACCCAAGCTTTAGTACACCGACAGGAGCCCCCGGGCCTAGGTCATACACGGATGCGAGGCGTTGTTGGGCTAGGCCCAAACAGTGCACGGGCACGCGTGGCAGGAGTTAGCTGTTATTATCTTGTTCACCGCGCTTCCCCACGGCGCGTAATAAACGCGCGACATGGGAACATGTGGAACGACCGCAGTAACAGTGCACTCACGAAAGCGCATTTACATTGATTAGAAAGGAGGCAGCCCCGCGCCTTCCCCATAAAAAGGAATCCGTAGAGGCGCCCCTCATTTACCTCCCATTCTTTCCAATCTGGAAACCGCCGCCGTCTTCTTCCTCAAACTCAAAGCAGAACCTCTCTCATCCATCCGCCGCCTCCACGCCCTCATCGTCCTCGGTCTCTACTTCCACAACCGCCATGCCGCCCAAAGCGAGCAAGGGTAAAGAGGTGAAAGCCGTCGAGGAGAGCGAGTTGGTGAAGATGCGGAAGGAACACGTCGTCTTCGCCCCGACGCTCGATGCGACCACTCTGAAGGACCGGTACCTGTGCATGTGGGGGAGGAAGACGAAAGCTCACCCCGCCACTCGCATGAATCCTGCTTCCTCCAAGGGCGGCCCTGATAAATTTCATTTCTTTGTCACATACTTCTATTGCGGGCTCTGCCCTCCATTTTCTGATTTCTTCAACGACATCATGTACACATACGGCTTCCGTCTCTTGGATTTCACGCCGAATGCCATGACATGTATGTCAGTCTTTGCCCATCTCTGTGAAATTTTTGCTGGAATAATCCCCAGCACAGCCCTCTTCCGCCACTATTTTGTTCCTCGGATCGAGAAAGGAGAGCCCTTTCCGGTTCTATCAGCTGGATTCCAAGGGCCTGGAATAAGGAGATATACCCAGAAGGGCTCTACCGTAGCAAGTGGGAAGAATGGCGGGGCAAATGGTGCTGGATCAAGGAGGAGGATTTCCAACCTTTCTGTCTGCCCCGACGAACGAAAGTGGTCCGCGGCAATAACTGGAGTTCCCTCGATCCTCAAGATGAGAAGCTCACAATTGCAATTACCAGAATCCACCGTCTCAAGGCTGCCGGGCTGATAATAGAAATGGTTGGCGCTGATTTCCTTCGCCGCCGCATCGCCCCTCTGCATAACAAAGGGAGACCAGCCTAGGAATTTCGGAATGCAGCAGATATCATGAGGCTGCGTCCAGGTTTGAACAACAACTTGATGGTTATGCAACACACAGCTCTCTGCCACAAACTGTTTAGGCCCGACGGGAAATATAAGTTGCTGGCGAACATAATTCCTCTATGCAACAACTCTGCTCTGACCTCAATCATCACCATGATGCCAGCGTGCAATGCTCACAGCCTTGACGGAACTTGGGTGATGAGGACATCAATACCATTGTTACACCCACAGCCCCTGCTGCTATACATACTGGACCAATTACTAGAGCTCGCGCACGCCAATTAAATTATCAGGTACTTTCGTTTCTTGGTAATGATTCTAATGTTCATGAGAATATGATGCTGCCTAAATTGGATACATTTGTTTTGCTTACAAATGAAGGGCCTAGCTTGGACAAGAAAGAGGAACCTTGGAGCAAGTTCAAGCATGGAGATGATGGCATGCGCAAGGGGAACAAGAACGGAGTTACAAGTGATGATTTCAGGACTTTGAAGCCACCATAATGAGTGCAGGAAGCCTTGGACGAAATATACAAGATGCCACTTCATAAATTTCGTCCAGAGGCTATTATAGGTGCTGTGTCACCTTATTATTGGGCCAGGTCCATGTAATTTCGAAATACTTGAGTATAGGCTGTTTTTAGAGTCCGTATGTGTGGGGAAACAAGAGATAGGGTTGGTTTCGGACCCCTCCTTCAAGGGCCACGAAATCCCCCCTCTTCCTCCATATATACAGCCCTTAGGGCACCGTTTAGACTTTGGGTTTTGTTTAGATTAAAAGTTCGCCATAGCTGCAACTTTGCGTACTTCGTTTGTGTTCAACGACCAGACCAAGACGTCACAGAACCCCACCTTGATCAATAAAGCTTTCATCTTATATTCGCAATATTCAGATTGCAAATCTTAGTTTCTTGCTTGTTCTTCATTTGCTTGCAGGAGATAGACCCTCGTGGTCAGGTTGATTGTGCTCCGGCGTGGTCAATAACCTCTCGGAGTTGGTTTAGCGATTGCTAAGGCGCGACGTCCTCGCACGTTCGTAGTCGGATCGTCAAAGTCTACTCCACCAAAAATGATAGCTATCATCTCATCGAAAGATCGGGACACCCTCGCCTCTATCAAGTGGTATCAGAGCTTCAGGTTGCTCGGTGAGATTTTAACAGTTTTTCGTAGTTTAGATCGAGTCTTGATGAGGACATCAATACCATTGTTACACCCATAGCCCCTGCTGCTATACATACTGGACCAAGTACTAGAGCTCGCGCACGCCAATTAAATTATCAGGTACTTTCGTTTCTTGGTAATGATTCTAATGTTCATGAGAATATGATGCTGCCTAAATTGGATACATTTGTTTTGCTTACAAATGAAGGGCCTAGCTTGGACAAGAAAGAGGAACCTTGGAGCAAGTTCAAGCATGGAGATGATGGCATGCGCAAGGGGAACAAGAACGGAGTTACAAGTGATGATTTCAGGACTTTGAAGCCACCATAAGAAGTGCAGGAAGCCTTGGACGAAATATACAAGATGCCACTTCATAAATTTCGTCCAGAGGCTATTATAGGTGCTGCGTCACCTTATTATTGGGCCAGGCCCATGTAATTTCGAAATACTTGAGTATAGGCTGTTTTTAGAGTCCGTATGTGTGGGGAAACAAGAGATAGGGTTGGTTTCGGACCCCTCCTTCAAGGGCCACGAAATCCCCTCCTCTTCCTCCATATATACAGCCCTTAGGGTACCGTTTAGACTTTGGGTTTTGTTTAGATTAAAAGTTCGCCATAGCTGCAACTTCGCGTACTTCGTTTGTGTTCAACGACCAGACCAAGACGTCACAGAACCCCACCTTGATCAATAAAGCTTTCATCTTATATTCGCGATATCCAGATTGCAAATCTTAGTTTCTTGCTTGTTCTTCGTTTGCTTGCAGGAGATAGACCCTCGTGGTCAGGTTGATTGTACTCCGGCGTGGTCAATAACCTCTCGGAGTTGGTTTAGCGATTGCTAAGGCGCGACGTCCTCGCACGTTCGTAGTCGGATCGTCAAAGTCTACTCCACCAAAAACGATAGCTATCTTCTCATCGAAAGATCGGGACACCCTCGCCTCTATCAAGTGGTATCAGATTTTCAGGTTGCTCGGTGAGATTTTACAGTTTTTCGTAGTTTAGATCGAGTCTGTTCTTCATACCTACAGTCCACGAAAAAGCCAAAAAAAAATTAGGGTTAGTTCATCATATCCGAACCAATCTGAGCCTTTGCATAATCTTTTTAGGGTTTTTGCTTTGTTGAATTTGCGGTTGCATCGTCGTGTCTAGTTGCTGGTCTTAGCGTCTAGTCCTTTAGAGTTTCGAGTTCTGGTCATAAGTTGTCACGCCGCCGCCGCACCATCATCATCGCCCCTGCCATCTACCACCACCGCTTATCCGTCACCGATCTGTATCCATATACCACTACCGATCCGTATCCATATACCACCACCGCTGCCATATACCACCACCATATATCCACCACCAATCCGAGTTCTTTTCATATTAGGTTTGTTTTCGAGATCCATCTAGTTTCCGATTCGTGTTTCCTTGCCGGAGTAGGTTTCGGAAAAAAAAAGTCTAGAGACCCCCGGGCAGTTTTTAGGCCAAAATTTTGGCAGTCAAAAATATTTTTTCCCTATCCTATTTTTTGGTCCCAGGGAGCGTTTTGAGACACTTGCCATCATAGTGATTTTTTGTCGCACTTTTTCGTCGTCGCTGCCCTGATTTCCGAAAAAAAAAATTAAAAAAAAAATTTCGTGCCAATCCTGTTAGTTTGACTTGGGAAGAGTTTTGAGACACTCGCCATTACAGTGATTTTTTTGCAAAAAAAAAATGGAGCGCAAAAGAAAAAAAAACAGCGCAAAAAAAAAAACGAATTTTTTTTAGAGTGTGCTCTTCCCTTGTTTACGTGCCGCGCCGTGATTTTGTTAGTGTTCTAGGCTCGCGTCTCTAGTACGGTCTAGCCTAGGACCAGCATAGTACCGTCGTTGAGCGTTTATTCAACTTTGCATTTCTGAATTGATTATTGCTGACATTTTTGCTACCATATCAAAAGCCTTCCCAGCACCACATACATCTACGTCGTGCGTTTGACACCACCTGGCAATCGCTCTGTCCAATCTTTAAGAGTTTTGACTACAACGGTTGCCGATCACCACCTGCTGCTGGGTAAGAACTGGTAAGCATTTGAGATTCGCTAGACGGTTTTGTGATACACCACCACCACCACTTCCCAGTAGTCTGTAGGATCATATTCTTGTGTGTTTCTATTGCTGCTAACCATGGCAGGATCACAAGCCGATGAGACTGATTGGGAGAACATGACGAACAAACAGCTACATGATAAATTTCAGCAAATGATGAGTGGACAGGTGCAAGATGTGCTAAACAGATTTGAAGAGGCCATGGAGAAGATAGATGGAATTGAGAAGACGTTCGAAACTAAGCTCGATAAGAAGTTTAATGAATTGCTCGCGCGTCTTCCACAACCACCGCCCGCTGCACCTGTCGCACCTCTACAACAACAACAACGTCGCCTTCCAAATCAAGTGGGACGAGCACAGCGCGTTCCCCTTGAGCCTGGTCAAACTTCTGGTGCCACTGCACCTACTGTTGATACTTCTATGGCTCCTGTTGCCGCTGAGGAGGACGATTATGCGGGCGATTACGAGGATGAGGTTGATCAAAATCAGAACTACGTACCAGCACCAGGTCGTCCACATGCCAATAATCGCAATGGTAGGGCTGCATTACCACCTCAGGTACGAGATCATGACCATATTCCTAAACCGAAATTGAATATTCCACCATTTGAGGGTAGATATGTTCCTGATATATATCTTACTTGGGAGTTAGAAACTGAACAACGTTTTACATGTTTACAATATCCCGAGGAGAGACGTGTTGCTGCTGCTGTTTGTGCTTTTACTAGTTTTGCATGTGTATGGTGGTCTGAACATTGTAGATTATATCCTATTCCAGCTACGTGGGCTGCTTTGAAAACTGCTATGCATACTCGTTGGGTTCCACCATATTATCAACGTGAATTACTTCAAAAATTGCAGCGCTTAAGACAAGGAAAAAATTCTGTAGAAGAATATTATCAGGAATTACAAACTGGCATGATTAGATGTGGTATTGTTGAGGAGAATGAAGCTATGCTTGCACGTTTCATGGGTGGATTAAATAGAGAGATTCAGACCATTCTAGAGTATAAGGAGTATAATAATATCACTCGTTTATTCCATCTTGCTTGTAAAGCTGAACGTGAAGTGCAGGATCGACAGGCATTGGCGTGAACTAATTTTTCTGCAGGTCGATCTTCATCATGGACACCGCGTGCCTCCTCTACTCCCACACGTCCTACTGCAGCACCACTGACTTCAGCGGCCAACTCCAACCGAGATACAAGAAAACAGGCACCACCACCACCATCTGCCAAGAGTACACCTTCTGGGCCTGCCCAGAGCTCTTCTTCATCTATGGCATCAACAGGGCACACACATGATATTATTTGTCGTCGTTGTAAGGGAAGAGGTCATTATGCGAGAGAATGCCAATCTCCGCGTGTTATGATTGCTACTGAGGATGGTGGGTATGAGTCCGCTAGTGACTATGATGAGGAGACTTTGGCTCTTATTACAAGTGAAGAACACGGTGGAGATGATTCTGATCATGAGACGCAATACATGGCTCCTGAAGACGCTGACAGGTATGAATGTTTAGTTGCTCAACGTGTTTTGAGTGTGCAGGTCACACAAGCTGAGCAAAATCAGAGGCATAATTTGTTCCATACAAAGGGAGTTGTGAAGAAACGTTCTGTTCGCGTCATCATAGATGGAGGGAGCTGCAACAACTTGGCTAGCATGGAGATGGTGGAGAAGCTATCTCTCACCACAAGACCACATCCACATCCTTACTATATCCAATGGTTCAACAACAGCGGCAAGGTTAAGGTAACACGTACTGTTCGTGTGCATTTTAGTATCTCTACATATGCTGATTATGTTGATTGTGATGTGGTACCCATGCAAGCATGTTCCTTATTACTTGGTAGACCATGGCAATTTGATAAAAATTCTGTACACCATGGTAGAAACAATCAGTATACTCTTGTTCATAAGGATAAACATATTACTTTGCTTCCTATGACTCCTGATTCTATTTTGAAAGATGATATTAATAGAGCTAGTAAAGCAAAACAGGAGAAAAATAAGAGTGAAAATCAGATTGTGGCAAAAGAATTTGAGCAACAAATGAAGCCTAATAATAAAACATCTAGTGTTGCTTCTGAAATTAAATTGAAAAATGCGTGTTTACTTGCCACCAAATCTGATATTGATGAGCTAGATTTAAGGAAATCTGTTTGCTATGCTTTTGTGTGCAAAGAGGCATTATTTTCATTCGAGGACGTGCCTTCCTCTTTGCCTCCTGCTGTCACTAACATTTTGCAGGAGTTCGCTGACGTCTTTCCACAAGACGTGCCACCGGGATTACCACCTATTCGCGGGATTGAGCATCAGATTGACTTAATTCCCAGTGCTTCCTTGCCAAACCGTGCGCCATACCGTACCAATCCAGAGGAGACGAAGGAGATTATGCATCAAGTACAGGAACTGCTCGACAAAGGTTATATACGCGAATCTCTTAGTCCTTGTGCTGTTCCTATTATACTAGTGCCAAAAAAGGATGGTACATCGCGTATGTGTGTTGATTGTAGAGGCATTAATAATATTACTATTTGTTATCGTCATCCTATTCCTAGGCTAGATGATATGCTTGATGAATTGAGTGGCTCTACAATATTCTCCAAAGTTGATTTGCGTAGTGGATACCATCAAATTCGTATGAAATTGGGAGATGAATGGAAAACAGCATTTAAAACTAAGTTCGGTTTATATGAGTGGTTAGTCATGCCTTTTGGGTTAACTAATGCACCTAGTACTTTCATGAGATTAATGAACGAAGTTTTACGTGCTTTCATTGGACGATTTGTGGTAGTTTACTATGATGATATATTGATTTATAGCAGATCTTTGGAGGAACATTTGGAACATTTACGTGCTGTTTTTATTGCTCTACGTGATGCACGTTTGTTTGGTAACCTTGGGAAGTGCACCTTTTGCACCGACCGAGTATCTTTTCTTGGCTATGTTGTTACTCCACAGGGAATTGAAGTTGATAAAGCCAAGATTGAAGCTATTGAGAGTTGGCCGCAGCCCAAAACGGTCACACAAGTGAGGAGTTTCCTTGGCCTCGCTGGTTTCTATAGGCATTTTGTGAGAGATTTCAGTACCATTGCTGCACCTCTCAATGAGCTTACAAAGAAGGATGTGCCTTTTGTTTGGGGTACCTCACAGGAAGAAGCTTTCACGGTATTAAAAGATAAGTTGACACATGCTCCTTTACTCCAACTTCCTGATTTTAATAAGACTTTTGAGCTTGAATGTGATGCTAGTGGAATTGGATTAGGAGGTGTTTTATTACAAGATGGCAAACCTGTTGCATACTTTTCTGAAAAATTGAGTGGGCCTAGTCTGAACTATTCTACTTATGATAAAGAATTATATGCTCTTGTTCGGACCTTAGAAACATGGCAACATTATTTATGGCCCAAAGAATTTGTTATACATTCTGATCATGAATCTTTGAAACACATTAAAAGTCAAGCAAAACTGAACCGTAGACATGCTAAATGGGTTGAATTTATTGAGACATTCCCTTATGTCATTAAACACAAGAAGGGTAAAGAAAATGTTATTGCTGATGCTTTGTCTCGTCGTTATACGATGCTTTCACAACTTGACTTTAAAATATTTGGTTTGGAGACCATCAAAGATCAATATGCGCATGATGCTGAATTTAAAGATGTATTGCAGAATTGTAAGGAAGGGAGAACATGGAACAAGTTCGTCGTTAATGATGGATTTGTGTTTCGTGCTAACAAGCTATGTATTCCAGCTAGCTCTGTTCGTCTTTTGTTGTTACAGGAGGCGCATGGAGGAGGATTAATGGGACACTTTGGCGTGAAGAAGATGGAGGATATACTTGCTACACATTTCTTTTGGCCAAAGATGAGACGGGATGTTGAGCTTTTTGTTGTTCGCTGCACTACATGTCAAAAAGCTAAGTCACGACTCAATCCTCATGGTTTATATATGCCTTTGCCTGTACCTAGCGTTCCTTGGGAGGATATATCTATGGACTTTGTTTTAGGTTTACCTCGAACAAAGAAGGGGAGGGATAGCATATTTGTTGTCGTGGATAGGTTCTCGAAAATGGCACACTTTATACCATGTCATAAAAGCGATGATGCTGTTAATGTTGCTGATTTGTTCTTTCGTGAAATTATACGCTTGCATGGTGTGCCAAATACTATTGTTTCAGATCGTGATACTAAATTTCTTAGCCACTTTTGGAGATGTTTATGGGCTAAGTTGGGGACTAAACTGCTTTTTAGTACTACATGTCACCCCCAAACTGATGGACCAACTGAAGTAGTCAATAGAACATTGTCTACTATGCTTAGGGCTGTTTTGAAGAATAACAAGAAAATGTGGGAAGAATGCTTGCCTCATATTGAATTTGCTTATAATCGTTCATTGCATTCTACTACTAAGATGTGTCCTTTTGAAATTGTGTATGGTTTCCTTCCTCGTGCACCAATTGATTTGTTGCCTCTTCCATCTTCGGAGAAGGTTAATTTTGATGCTAAACAACGTGCTGAATTGATCTTAAAAATGCATGAGTTAACTAAGGAGAACATTGAGCGTATGAATGCTAAATATAAACTTGCTGGAGATAAGGGTAGAAAACATGTTGTGTTTGCACCTGGAGATCTTGTTTGGTTACATTTGCGTAAGGATAGATTTCCTGATTTGCGCAAATCAAAGCTAATGCCACGTGCTGATGGTCCTTTTAAGGTGTTAGAGAAAATAAATGATAATGCATATAAACTTGAGCTGCCTGCAGCTTTTGGGGTTAGTCCCACTTTTAACATTGCAGATCTGAAGCCTTATTTGGGTGAGGAAGATGAGCTTCCGTCGAGGACGACTTCATTTCAAGAAGGGGAGGATGATGAGGACATCAATACCATTGTTACACCCACAGCCCCTGCTTCTATACATACTGGACCAATTACTAGAGCTCGCGCACGTCAATTAAAATATCAGGTACTTTCGTTTCTTGGTAATGATTCTAAAGTTCATGAGAATATGATGCTGCCTAAATTGGATACATTTGTTTTGCTTACAAATGAAGGGCCTAGCTTGGACAAGAATGAGGAACCTTGGAGCAAGTTCAAGCATGGAGATGATGGCATGCGCAAGGGGAACAAGAACGGAGTTACAAGTGATGATTTCAGGACTTTGAAGCCACCATAATGAGTGCAGGAAGCCTTGGACGAAATATACAAGATGTCACTTCATAAATTTTGTCCAGAGGCTATTATAGGTGCTGCGTCACCTTATTATTGGGCCAGGCCCATGTAATTTCGAAATACTTGAGTATAGGCTGTTTTTAGAGTCCGTATGTGTGGGGAAACAAGAGATAGGGTTGGTTTCGGACCCCTCCTTCAAGGGCCACGAAATCCCCTCCTCTTCCTCCATATATACAGCCCTTAGGGCACCGTTTAGACTTTGGGTTTTGTTTAGATTAAAAGTTCGCCATAGCTGCAACTTCGCGTACTTCGTTTGTGTTCAACGACCAGACCAAGACGTCACAGAACCCCACCTTGATCAATAAAGCTTTCATCTTATATTCGCAATATCCAGATTGCAAATCTTAGTTTCTTGCTTGTTCTTCGTTTGCTTGCAGGAGATAGACCCTCGTGGTCAGGTTGATTGTGCTCCGGCGTGGTCAATAACCTCTCGGAGTTGGTTTAGCGATTGCTAAGGCGCGACGTCCTCGCACGTTCGTAGTCGGATCGTCAAAGTCTACTCCACCAAAAACGATAGCTATCATCTCATCGAAAGATCGGGACACCCTCGCCTCTATCAACTATGCTTAGGGCTGTTTTGAAGAATAACAAGAAAATGTGGGAAGAATGCTTGCCTCATATTGAATTTGCTTATAATCGTTCATTGCATTCTACTACTAAGATGTGTCCTTTTGAAATCGTGTATGGTTTCCTTCCTCGTGCACCAATTGATTTGTTGCCTCTTCCATCTTCGGAGAAGGTTAATTTTGATGCTAAACAACGTGCTGAATTGATCTTAAAAATGCATGAGTTAACTAAGGAGAACATTGAGCGTATGAATGCTAAATATAAACTTGCTGGAGATAAGGGTAGAAAACATGTTGTGTTTGCACCTGGAGATCTTGTTTGGTTACATTTGCGTAAGGATAGATTTCCTGATTTGCGCAAATCAAAGCTAATGCCACGTGCTGATGGTCCTTTTAAGGTGTTAGAGAAAATAAATGATAATGCATATAAACTTGAGCTGCCTGCAGATTTTGGGGTTAGTCCCACTTTTAACATTGCAGATTTGAAGCCTTATTTGGGTGAGGAAGATGAGCTTCCGTCGAGGACGACTTCATTTCAAGAAGGGGAGGATGATGAGGACATCAATACCATTGTTACACCCATAGCCCCTGCTGCTATACATACTGGACCAATTACTAGAGCTCGCGCACGCCAATTAAATTATCAGGTACTTTCGTTTCTTGGTAATGGTTCTAATGTTCATGAGAATATGATGCTGCCTAAATTGGATACATTTGTTTTGCTTACAAATGAAGGGCCTAGCTTGGACAAGAAAGAGGAACCTTGGAGCAAGTTCAAGCATGGAGATGATGGCATGCACAAGGGGAACAAGAACGGAGTTACAAGTGATGATTTCAGGACTTTGAAGCCACCATAATGAGTGCAGGAAGCCTTGGACGAAATATACAAGATGCCACTTCATAAATTTCGTCCAGAGGCTATTATAGTTGCTGCGTCACCTTATTATTGGGCCAGGCCCATGTAATTTCGAAATACTTGAGTATAGGCTGTTTTTAGAGTCCGTATGTGTGGGGAAACAAGAGATAGGGTTGGTTTCGGACCCCTCCTTCAAGGGCCACGAAATCCCCTCCTCTTCCTCCATACATACAGCCCTTAGGGTACCGTTTAAACTTTGGGTTTTGTTTAGATTAAAAGTTCGCCATAGCTGCAACTTCGCGTACTTCGTTTGTGTTCAACGACCAGACCAAGACGTCACAGAACCCCACCTTGATCAATAAAGCTTTCATCTTATATTCGCGATATCCAGATTGCAAATCTTAGTTTCTTGCTTGTTCTTCGTTTGCTTGCAGGAGATAGACCCTCGTGGTCAGGTTGATTGTGCTCCGGCGTGGTCAATAACCTCTCGGAGTTGGTTTAGCGATTGCTAAGGCGCGACGTCCTTGCACGTTCGTAGTCGGATCGTCAAAGTCTACTCCACCAAAAACGATAGCTATCATCTCATCGAAAGATCGGGACACCCTCGCCTCTATCAAGTCTGTTCTTCATACCTACAGTCCACGAAAAAGCCAAAAAAAAAATTAGGGTTAGTTCATCATATCCGAACCAATCTGAGCCTTTGCATAATCTTTTGTGGTTTTTGCTTTGTTGAATTTGCGGTTGCATCGTCGTGTCTAGTTGCTGGTCTTAGCGTCTAGTCCTTTAGAGTTTTGAGTTTTGGTCATAAGTTGTCACGCCGCCGCTGCACCATAATCATCGCCCCTGCCATCTACCACCACCGCTTATCCGCCACCGCTCTGAATCCATATACCATCACCGATCTGTATCCATATACCACCACCGATCCGTATCCATATACCACTACCGCTGCCATATCCTACCACCATATATCCACCACCAATCCGAGTTCTTTTCATATTAGGTTTGTTTTCGAGACCCATCTATTTTCCGATTCGTGTTTCCTTGCCTGAGTAGGATTCGGAAAAAAAAAAGTCTAGAGACCCCCGGGCAGTTTTTAGGCCAAAATTTCGGCAGTCAAAAATATTTTTTCTCTATCCTATTTTTAGGTCCCAGGGAGCGTTTTGAGACACTCGCCATCATAGTGATTTTTTGTCGCACTTTTTCGTCGTCGCTTCCCTGATTTCCGAAAAAAAAATTGTCAAATTTTTTTTTCGTGCCAATCCTGATAGTTTGACTTGGGAAGAGTTTTGAGACACTCGCCATTATAGTGATTTTTTGCAAAAAAAAGGAGCGCAAAAAAAAAAACGAATTTTTTTTAGAGTGTGCTCTTCCCTTGTTTATGTGCCGTGCCGTGATTTTGTTAGTGTTCTAGGCTCGCGTCTCTAGTACGGTCTAGCCTAGGACCAGCACAGTACCGTCGTTGAGCGTTTATTCAACTTTGCATCTCTGAATTGATTATTGCTGACATTTTTGCTACCATATCATAAGCCTTCCCAGCTCCACATACATCTACGTCGTGCGTTTGACACCACCTGGCAATCGCTCTGTCCAATCTTTGAGAGTTTTGACTACAACGGTGGCCGATCACCACCTGCTGCTCGGTAAGAACTGGTAAGCATTTGAGATTCGCTTGATGGATTTGTGATACACCACCACCACCACTTCCTAGTAGTCTGTAGGATCATATTCTTGTGTGTTTCTATTGCTGCTAACCATGGCAGGATCACAAGCCGATGAGACTGATTGGGAGAACATGACGAACAAACAGCTACATGATAAATTTCAGCAAATGATGAGTGGACAGGTGCAAGATGTGCCAAACAGATTTGAAGAGGCCATGGAGAAGATAGATGGAATTGAGAAGACGTTCGAAACAAAGCTCGATAACAAGTTCAATAAATTGCTCGCGCGTCTTCCACAACCACCGCCGGCTGCACCTGTCGCACCCCTACAACAACAACAACGTCGCCTTCCAAATCAAGTGGGACGAGCACAGCGCGTTCCCCTTGAGCCTGGTCAAACTTCTAGTGCCGGTGCACCTACTGTTGATGCTTCTATGGCTCCTGCTGCCGCTGAGGAGGACGATTATGCGGACGATTACGAGGATGAGGTTGATCAAAATCAGAACTACGTACCAGCACCAGGTCGTCCACATGACAATAATCGCAATGGTAGGACTGCATTACCAGCTCAGGTACGAGATCATGACCATCTTCCGAAACTGAAATTGAATATTCCACCATTTGAGGGTAGATATGTTCCTGATATATATCTTACTTGGGAGTTAGAAACTGAACAACGTTTTACATGTTTACAATATCCCGAGGAGAGACGTGTTGCTGCTGCTGTTTGTGCTTTTACTAGTTTTGCATGTGTATTGTGGTATGAACATTGTAGATTATATCCTATTCCAGCTACTTGGGCTGCTTTGAAAACTGCTATGCGTACTCGTTGGGTTCCACCATATTATCAACGTGAATTACTTCAAAAATTGCAGCGCTTAAGACAAGGAAAAAAATTATGTAGAAGAATATTATCAGGAATTACAAACTGGCATGATTAGATGTGGTATTGTTGAGGAGAATGAAGCTATGCTTGCACGTTTCATGGGTGGATTAAATAGAGAGATTCAGACCATTCTAGAGTATAAGGAGTATAATAATATCACTCGTTTATCCCATCTTGCTTGTAAAGCTGAACATGAAGTGCAGGATCGACATCCATTGGCGCGAACTAATTTTTCTGCAGGTCGATCTTCATCATGGACACCGCGTGCCTCCTCTACTTCCACACGTCATACTGCGGCACCACTGACTTCAGCCGCCAATTCCAACCGAGATACAAGAAAATAGGCACCACCACCACCATCTGCCAAGAGTACACCTTCTGGGCCTGCCCAGAGCTCTTCTTCATCTATGGCATCAACAGGGCACACACATGATATTATTTGTCGTCGTTGTAAGGGTAGAGGTCATTATGCGAGAGAATGCCAATCTCCGCGTGTTATGATTGCTACTGAGGATGGTGGGTATGAGTCCGCTAGTGACTATGATGAGGAGACTTTGGCTCTTATTACAAGTGAAGAACACGGTGGAGATGATTCTGATCATGAGACGCAATACATGGCTCATGAAGACGCTGACAGGTATGAATGTTTAGTTGCTCAACGTGTTTTGAGTGTGCAGGTCTCACAAGCTGAGCAAAATCAGAGGCATAATTTGTTCCATACAAAGGGAGTTGTGAAGGAACGTTCTGTTCGCGTCATCATAGATGGAGGGAGCTGCAACAACTTGGCTAGCATGGAGATGGTGGAGAAGCTATCTCTCACCACAAGACCACATCCACATCCTTACTATATCCAATGGTTCAACAACAGCGGCAAGGTTAAGGTAACACGTACTGTTCGTGTGCATTTTAGTATCTCTACGTATGCTGATTTTGTTGATTGTGATGTGGTACCCATGCAAGCATGTTCCTTATTACCTGGTAGACCATGGCAATTTGATAAAAGTTCTGTACACCATGGTAGAAACAATCAGTATACTCTTGTTCATAAGGATAAACATATTACTTTGCTTCCTATGTCTCCTGATTCTATTTTGAAAGATGATATTAATAGAGCTAGTAAGGCAAAACAGGAGCAAAATAAGATTGAAAATCAGATTGTGGCAAAAGAATTTGAGCAACAAATGAATCCTAATAATAAACCATCTAGTGTTGCTTCTGACATTAAATTGAAAAGTGCATGTTTACTTGCCACCAAATCTGATATTGATGATCTAGATTTCAGCAAATCTGTTTGCTATGCTTTTGTGTGCAAAGAGGCATTATTTTCATTCGAGGACATGCCTTCCTCTTTGCCTCCTGCTGTTACTAACATTTTGCAGGAGTTCGCCGACGTCTTTCCACAAGATGTGCCTCCGGGATTACCACCTATTCGAGGGATTGAGCATCAGATTGACTTAATTCCCGGTGCATCGCTACCCAACCGTGCACCATACCGTACCAATCCAGAGGAGATGAAGGAGATTATGCGTCAAGTCCAGGAGTTGCTCAACAAAGGTTATATACGCGAATCCCTTAGTCCTTGTGCTGTTCCTATTATTCTAGTGCCGAAAAAGGATGGTACATCGCGTATGTGTGTTGATTGTAGAGGCATTAATAATATTACTATTCGTTATCGTCATCCTATTCCTAGACTAGATGATATGTTTGATGAATTGAGTGGCTCTACAATATTCTCCAAAGTTGATTTGCGTAGTGGATACCATCAAATTCGTATGAAATTGGGAGATGAATGGAAAACAGCATTTAAAACTAAGTTCGGTTTATATGAGTGGTTAGTCATGCCTTTTGGGTTAACTAATGCACCTAGTACTTTCATGAGATTAATGAACGAAGTTTTACGTGCTTTCATTGGACGATTTGTGGTAGTTTACTTTGATGATATATTGATTTATAGCAGATCTTTGGAGGAACATTTGGAACATTTACGTGCTGTTTTTATTGCTCTACGTGATGCACGTTTGTTTGGTAACCTTGGGAAGTGCACCTTTTGCACCAACCGAGTATCTTTTCTTGGCTATGTTGTTACTCCACAGGGAATTGAAGTTGATAAAGCCAAGATTGAAGCTATTGAGAGTTTGCCGCAGCCCAAAACGGTCACACAAGTGAGGAGTTTCCTTGGCCTCGCTGGTTTCTGTAGGCGTTTTGTGAGAGATTTCAGTACCATTGCTGCACTTCTCAACGAGCTTACAAAGAAGGATGTGCCTTTTGTTTGGGGTACTGCGCAGGAAGAAGCCTTCATGGTGTTGAAAGATAAGTTAACACATGCTCCTTTACTCCAACTTCCTGATTTTAATAAGACTTTTGAGCTTGAATGTGATGCTACTGGAATTGGATTAGGAGGTGTGTTACTACAAGATGGCAAACCTGTTGCATACTTTTCTGAAAAATTGAGTGGGCCTAGTCTGAATTACTCTACTTACGATAAGGAATTATATGCTCTTGTTCGGACTTTGGAAACATGGCAACATTATTTATGGCCCAAAGAATTTGTTATTCATTCTGATCAAGAATCTTTGAAACATATTAAAAGTCAAGCCAAACTAAACCGTAGACATGCTAAATGGGTTGAATTCATTGAGACTTTCCCTTATGTCATTAAACACAAGAAGGGTAAAGAAAATGTTATTGCTGATGCATTGTCTCGTCGTTATACTATGCTTTCACAACTTGACTTTAAAATATTTGGTTTGGAGACCATCAAAGATCAATATGTGCATGATGCTGAATTTAAAGATGTATTGCAGAATTGTAAAGAAGGGTGAACATGGAACAAGTTCGTCGTTAACGATGGATTTGTGTTTCGTGCTAACAAGCTATGCATTCCAGCTAGCTCCGTTCGTCTTTTGTTGTTGCAGGAGGCGCATGGAGGAGGATTAATGGGACACTTTGGCGTAAAGAAGACGGAGGATGTACTTGCTACACATTTCTTTTGGCCAAAGATGAGACGGGATGTTGAGCGCTTTGTTGCTCGCTGCACTACATGTCAAAAAGCTAAGTCACGACTCAATCCTCATGGTTTATATATGCCTTTGCCTGTACCTAGTGTTCCATGGGAGAATATATCTATGGACTTTTTTTGGGTTTACCTCGAACAAAGAAGGGGAGGGATAGCATATTTGTTGTCGTGGATAGGTTCTCGAAAATGGCACACTTTATACCATGTCATAAAAGCGATGATGCTGCTAATGTTGTTGATTTGTTCTTTCGTGAAATTATTCACTTGCATGGTGTGCCAAATACTATTGTTTCAGACCGTGATACCAAATTTCTTAGCCACTTTTGGAGATGTTTATGGGCTAAGTTGGGGACTAAACTGCTTTTTAGTACTACTTGTCACCCCCAAACTGATGGACAAACTGAAGTAGTCAATAGAACTTTGTCTACTATGCTTAGGGCTGTTTTGAAGAATAACAAGAAAATGTGGGAAGAATGCTTGCCTCATATTGAATTTGCTTATAATCGTTCGTTGCATTCTACTACTAAGATGTGCCCTTTTGAAATTGTATATGGTTTCCTACCTCGTGCACCTACTGATTTGTTGCCTCTTCTATCTTCGGAGAAGGTTAATTTTGATGCTAAACAATGTGCTGAATTGATCTTAAAAATGCATCAGTTAACTAAGGAGAACATTGAGCGTATGAATGCTAAATATAAACTTGCTGGAGATAAGGGTAGAAAACATGTTGTGTTTGCACCTGGAGATCTTGTTTGGTTACATTTGCGTAAGGATAGACTTCCTGATTTGCGCCAATCAAAGCTAATGCCACGTGCTGATGGTCCATTTAAGGTGTTATAGAAAATAAATGATAATGCATATAAACTTGAGCTGCCTGCAGATTTTGGGGTTAGTCCCACTTTTAACATTGCAGATTTGAAGCCTTATTTGGGTGAGGAAGATGAGCTTCCGTCGAGGACGACTTCATTTCAAGAAGGGGAGGATGATGAGGACATCAATACCATTGTTACACCCACAGCCCCTGCTGCTATACATACTGGACCAATTACCAGAGCTCGCGCACGCCAATTAAATTATCAGGTACTTTCGTTTCTTGGTAATGATTCTAATGTTCATGAGAATATGATGCTGCCTAAATTGGATACATTTGTTTTGCTTACAAATGAAGGGCCTAGCTTGGACAAGAAAGAGGAACCTTGGAGCAAGTTCAGGCATGGAGATGATGGCATGCGCAAGGGGAACAAGAACGGAGTTACAAAGTGATGATTTCAGGACATTGAAGCCACCTTAATGCGTGCATGAAGCCTTGGACGAAATATACAAGATGCCACTTCATAAATTTCGTCCAGAGGCTATTATAGGTGCTGCGTCACCTTATTATTGGGCCAGGCCCATGTAATTTCGAAATACTTAAGTATAGGCAGTTTTTAGAGTCCGTATGTGTGGGAAAACAAGAGTTAGGGTTGGTTTCGGATCCCTCCTCCAAGGGCTACGAAATTCCCCCTTCTTCCTCCATATATACAGCCCTTAGGGCGTCGTTTAGACTTGGGTTTTGTTTAGATTAAAAGTTCGCCATAGCTGCAACTTCGCGTACTTCGTTTGTGTTCAACGACCACACCAATACGTCACAGAACCCCACCTTGATCAATAAAGCTTTCATCTTATATTCGCAATATCCAGATTGTAAATCTTAGTTTCTTGCTTGTTCTTCGTTTGCTTGCAGGAGATAGACCCTCGTGGTCAGGTTGATTGTGCTCCGGCGTGGTCAATAACCTCTCGGAGTTGGTTTAGCGATTGCTAAGGCGCGACGTCCTCGCACGTTCATAGTCGGATCATCAAAGTCTACTCCACCAAAAACGATAGCTATCATCTCATCGAAAGATCGGGACACCCTCGCCTCTATCATTGGGTCGAGCCATCTGCAGAGCGTGCACAGGAGTTCTTCGACAATTTGTCGGAGAGAGCCATCTAGGAAGAGACAAACCTTATCCGCCCCACCACTGATGAAGAGGTGGCATACATCGCCAGCAGGGCGGAAGAGGCAAATCTTGCCGCGGAGGCCGGCAGCGTTGGCTTCACGGAAGAGGAAAATAGTGAAGCAGAAATAATGTCTGATAGAGGCGAGGGTGTCCCGATCTTTCGATGAGATGATAGCTATCGTTTTTGGTGGAGTAGACTTTGACGATCCGACTACGAACGTGCGAGGACGTCGCGCCTTAGCAATCGCTAAACCAACTCCGAGAGGTTATTGACCACGCCGAAGCATAATCAACCTGACCACGAGGGTCTATCTCCTGCAAGCAAACGAAGAACAAGCAAGAAACTAAGATTTGCAATCTGGATATTGCGAATATAAGATGAAAGCTTTATTGATCAAGGTGGGGTTCTGTGACGTCTTGGTCTGGTCGTTGAACACAAACGAAGTACGCGAAGTTGCAGCTATGGCGAACTTTTAATCTAAACAAAACCCAAAGTCTAAACGGTGCCCTAAGGGCTGTTTATATGGAGGAAGAGGGGGGGATTTTGTGGCCCTTGAAGGAGGGGTCCGAAACCAACCCTATCTCTTGTTTCCCCACACATACGGACTCTAAAAACAGCCTATACTCAAGTATTTCGAAATTACATGGGCCTGGCCCAAAAATAAGGTGGCGTAGCACCTAAAATAAGCTATGGACGAAATTTATGAAGGGGCATCTTGTATATTTCGTCCATGTCCTTGTAGGTCATCACGGAGGCTTCAAAGTGCTTAAATATGCACTAGAAACGCCATTCTGGATCCCTTCACGCACGCCTTCATCTCCATGCTTGATCCTGCTCCAGTGTTCATCCCTCTTGTCCATGCTAGGCCCTTCATTAGTAATCAATACAAATGTATCCAATTTAGGAAGCATCATATTCTCATGAACATTAGAATCATTACCAAGAAACGAAAGTACCTGATAATTTAATTGGCCTGCGCGAGCTCTAGTAATTGGTCCAGTATATGTAGCAGTAGGAGCTGTGGGTGTAACAACGGTAATGATGTCCTCATCATCCTCCCCTTCTTGAAATGAAGTCGTCCTCGACGGAAGCTCATTTTCCTCACCCAAATAAGGCTTCAAATCTGCAATGTTAAAAGTGGGACTAACCCCAAAATCTGCAGGCAGCTCAAGTTTGTATGCATTATCATTTATTTTCTCTAACACCTTAAAAGGACCATCAGCACGTGGCATTAGCTTTGACTTGCGCAAATCCGGAAACCTATCCTTACGCAAATGTAACCAAACAAGATCTCCAGGTGCAAAGACAACATGTTTTCTACCCTTATCTCCAGCAAGTTTATATTTAGCATTCATGCGCTCAATATTTTCCTTAGTAAACTCATGCATTTTTAAGATCAATTCAGCACTTTGTTTAGCATCAAAATTAACCTTCTCCGAAGATGGAAGAGGCAACAAATCTAATATGAAAAGAACTCGGATTGGTGGTGTATATATGGTGGTGGTATATGGTAGCGGTGGTGGTATATGGATACGGATCGGTGGTGGTATATGGATACAGATCGGTGATGGTATATGGATTCAGAGCGGTGGCGGATAAGCGGTGGTGGTAGATGGCAGGGGCGATGATGATGGTGCGGCGGCGGCGGCGGCGTGACAACTTATGACCAGAACTCGAAACTCTAAAGGACTAGACGCTAAGACCAGCAACTAGACACGACGATGCAACCGCAAATTCAACAAAGCAAAAACCCTAAAAAGATTATGCAAAGGCTCAGATTGGTTTGGATATGATGAACTAACCCTATTTTTTTTTGGCTTTTTCGTGGACTGTAGGTATGAAGAACAGACTCGATATAAACTACGAAAAACTGTAAAATCTCACCGAGCAACCTGAAAATCTGATACCACTTGATAGAGGCGAGGGTGTCCCGATCTTTCGATGAGATGATAGCTATCGTTTTTGGTGGAGTAGACTTTGACGATCCGACTACGAACGTGCGAGGACGTCGCGCCTTAGCAATCGCTAAACCAACTCCGAGAGGTTATTGACCACGCCGGAGCATAATCAACCTGACCACGAGGGTCTATCTCCTGCAAGCAAACGAAGAACAAGCAAGAAACTAAGATTTGCAATCTGGATATTGCGAATATAAGATGAAAGCTTTATTGATCAAGGTGGGGTTCTGTGACGTCTTGGTCTGGTCGTTGAACACAAACGAAGTACGCGAAGTTGCAGCTATGGCGAACTTTTAATCTAAACAAAACCCAAAGTCTAAACGGTGCCCTAAGGGCTGTATATATGGAGGAAGAGGGGGGGATTTTGTGGCCCTTGAAGGAGGGGTCCGAAACCAACCCTATCTCTTGTTTCCCCACACGTACGGACTCTAAAAACAGCCTATACTCAAGTATTTCGAAATTACATGGGCCTGGCCCAAAAATAAGGTGGCGTAGCACCTAAAATAAGCTATGGACGAAATTTATGAAGGGGCATCTTGTATATTTCGTCCATGTCCTTGTAGGTCATCACGGAGGCTTCAAAGTGCTTAAATATGCACTAGAAACGCCATTCTGGATCCCTTCACGCACGCCTTCATCTCCATGCTTGATCCTGCTCCAGTGTTCATCCCTCTTGTCCATGCTAGGCCCTTCATTAGTAATCAATACAAATGTATCCAATTTAGGAAGCATCATATTCTCATGAACATTAGAATCATTACCAAGAAACGAAAGTACCTGATAATTTAATTGGCCTGCGCGAGCTCTAGTAATTGGTCCAGTATATGTAGCAGTAGGAGCTGTGGGTGTAACAACGGTAATGATGTCCTCATCATCCTCCCCTTCTTGAAATGAAGTCGTCCTCGACGGAAGCTCATTTTCCTCACCCAAATAAGGCTTCAAATCTGCAATGTTAAAAGTGGGACTAACCCCAAAATCTGCAGGCAGCTCAAGTTTGTATGCATTATCATTTATTTTCTCTAACACCTTAAAAGGACCATCAGCACGTGGCATTAGCTTTGACTTGCGCAAATCCGGAAACCTATCCTTACGCAACTGTAACCAAACAAGATCTCCAGGTGCAAAGACAACATGTTTTCTACCCTTATCTCCAGCAAGTTTATATTTAGCATTCTTGCGCTCAATATTTTCCTTAGTAAACTCATGCATTTTTAAGATCAATTCAGCACTTTGTTTAGCATCAAAATTAACCTTCTCCGAAGATGGAAGAGGCAACAAATCTAATATGAAAAGAACTCGGATTGGTGGTGTATATATGGTGGTGGTATATGGTAGCGGTGGTGGTATATGGATACGGATCGGTGGTGGTATATGGATACAGATCGGTGATGGTATATGGATTCAGAGCGGTGGCGGATAAGCGGTGGTGGTAGATGGCAGGGGCGATGATGATGGTGCGGCGGCGGCGGCGGCGTGACAACTTATGACCAGAACTCGAAACTCTAAAGGACTAGACGCTAAGACCAGCAACTAGACACGACGATGCAACCGCAAATTCAACAAAGCAAAAACCCTAAAAAGATTATGCAAAGGCTCAGATTGGTTTGGATATGATGAACTAACCCTATTTTTTTTTGGCTTTTTCGTGGACTGTAGGTATGAAGAACAGACTCGATATAAACTACGAAAAACTGTAAAATCTCACCGAGCAACCTGAAAATCTGATACCACTTGATAGAGGCGAGGGTGTCCCGATCTTTCGATGAGATGATAGCTATCGTTTTTGGTGGAGTAGACTTTGACGATCCGACTACGAACGTGCGAGGACGTCGCGCCTTAGCAATCGCTAAACCAACTCCGAGAGGTTATTGACCACGCCGGAGCATAATCAACCTGACCACGAGGGTCTATCTCCTGCAAGCAAACGAAGAACAAGCAAGAAACTAAGATTTGCAATCTGGATATTGCGAATATAAGATGAAAGCTTTATTGATCAAGGTGGGGTTCTGTGACGTCTTGGTCTGGTCGTTGAACACAAACGAAGTACGCGAAGTTGCAGCTATGGCGAACTTTTAATCTAAACAAAACCCAAAGTCTAAACGGTGCCCTAAGGGCTGTATATATGGAGGAAGAGGAGGGGATTTCGTGGCCCTTAAAGGAGGGGTCCGAAACCAACCCTATCTCTTGTTTCCCCACACATACGGACTCTAAAAACAGCCTATACTCAAGTATTTCGAAATTACATGGGCCTGGCCCAATAATAAGGTGACGCAGCACCTATAATAGCCTCTGGACGAAATTTATGAAGTGACATCTTGTATATTTCGTCCAAGGCTTCCTGCACTCATTATGGTGGCTTCAAAGTCCTGAAATCATCACTTGTAACTCCGTTCTTGTTCCCCTTGTGCATGCCATCATCTCCATGCTTGAACTTGCTCCAAGGTTCCTCTTTCTTGTCCAAGCTAGGCCCTTCATTTGTAAGCAAAACAAATGTATCCAATTTAGGCAGCATCATATTCTCATGAAATTTAGAATCATTACCAAGAAACGAAAGTACCTGATATTTTAATTGGCGTGCGCGAGCTCTAGTAATTGGTCCAGTATGTATAGAAGCAGGGGCTGTGGGTGTAACAATGGTATTGATGTCCTCATCATCTTTTTTTCTTTTTTTTTTGCACTTTTTTTTTTGCTCCGCAACAATTTTTTTTCGAAAAAGTCTACAAATGGTCTAAAAACTGCCTAGCCAGAATTTTCCAGACTTAGTTTTTTTTTTTTTGAAACTGGAACTATTTTTCTTCTACGGGTAGCACGAAAATTGGGGAATCCGACTTGTTCACGACTCGCAGTATCGCGTGATCTGGAACTCTAAAATAAAGGAATAAATACTGGACTCGGACTAGGGCTGGTGGCAGAGATGAATATGGTGGAACTCGGACTGGTGATGGTATATGACGGTAGTATATGTGGACTCGGATTGGTGGTGGTATATGGACTCGGATCGGTGGTGGTATATGGACTCAGAGAAATAGCAGATAAGCTGTGGTGGTATATGGTAGGGGCGATGATGATGGTGCGGCGGCGGCGTGACAACTTGTGAACAGAACTCGAAACTCTAAAGAACTAGATGCTAAGACCAGCAACTTGACACGACGATGCCACCGCAAATTCAACAAAGCAAAAACCCTAAAAAGATTATGCAAAGGCTCAGATTGGTTCGGATATGATGAACTAACCCTAATTTTTTTTTGTGGCTTTTTTTTTGGACAATACGTAAGAAAATAAATCTAATCTAGGGAAAACTGGAAATTCTCACCGAGCAACCTGAAAACTGATACCACTTGATAGAGGCGAGGGTGTCCCGATCTTTCGATGAGATGGTAACTATCGATTTGGTGGAGCCGACTTTGACGATCCGACTACAAACGTGCACGACGTTGCGCCTTAGCAATCGCTAAACCAATCTCCTGAGGTTACTGACGATGCTGGAAGCACGATCAACCTGACCACGAAGGTCTATTCCTGCACGCAATCGAAGAACAAGCAAGAATATGATAATGCAATCTGAATATTGCGAATATAGATGAAGTATTGATAATGGTGGGGATCCGAAAGCGGTCTTGGTTTGGTCGTTGGACACAAACGAAGTACACGAAGTTGCAATGGCTAACTTTTAACTAAACAAATCCCAAGGAAAAAGCTACTAGATGGATCTACTTATATAGGAGTAAGGGGTGGCGGCCAAGGAGGTGGGAGGACGTCCCAAGGCAGCCTAAAACTAACCCTAGGTCGTACAAGGCTCATGGGCCCAAGTGGAGGTGATGCAACACCTTTGGACTTGTAGTTTGACTCGGATTCTACTACAGCGTCAGATTGTTTCGTCGATAACTCATAGCTCCGGATGAATTTTAAGGTGAATCCAATTGGGTTGGAAAGAGCACGAAATCTACTTTCCAACAAAAAAAGAATCACCCAATTCGGAGTCCGTATGAAAAAGTTCTTGGCGTTTTGAGTCAGGTATGTCTGTGCAGTCCGAATCTGAATCCAGAACGTGAGAGACTTGGACTCTATCTTCTCTTGGCCCAAAAGTGACGTGAGAGGACTTTTTGAACAGCACCTAAACTTCTCGTTTTCCCTTATCTTCATATGTGAATTGTACAAATGTCCCATACACCTGCAATTAGACATGGCACAAAAGTTTGTGAAGTATTTTTGTCCTGGATGACACAAATAAATTATTGCATAGTTTGCATTAGAAATCACCTCACAAATATACATGTATGCAATATTTTTGGTCGTATCCAAGGTATTCATGTCCTCATCAAGTATTTTTTTTTTAAACTGGAACTATTTTTCTTCTGCAGGTAGCACGAAAATTGGGGAATCCGACTTGTTCACGACTCGTAGTATCGCGTCATCTGGAACTCTAAAATAAAGGAATAAATACTGGACTCGGACTAGGACTGGTGGCAGAGATGAATATGGTGGAACTCGGACTGGTGATGGTATATGACGGTAGTATATGTGGGCTCGGATTGGTGGTGGTATATGGACTCGGATCGGTGGTGGTATATGGACTCGGATCGGTGGTGGTATATGGACTCAGAGAAATAGCAGATAATCTGTGGTGGTATATGGTAGGGGCGATGATGATGGTGCGGCGGCGGCGTGACAACTTGTGAACAGAACTCGAAACTCTAAAGAACTAGATGCTAAGACCAGCAACTTGACACGACGATGCAACCGCAAATTCAACAAAGCAAAAACCCTAAAAAGATTATGCAAAGGCTCAGATTGGTTCGGATATGATGAACTAACCCTAAATTTTTTTTTTGGCTTTTTCCTGGACTGTAGGTATGAAGAACAGACTCGATCTAAACTACGAAAAACTGTAAATCTCACCGAGCAACCTGGGAATCTGATACCACTTGATAGAGTCGAGGGTGTCCCGATCTTTCGATGAGATGATAGCTATCGTTTTTGGTGGAGTAGACTTTGACGATCCGACTACGAACGTGCGAGGACGTCGCGCCTTAGCAATCGCTAAACCAACTCCGAGAGGTTATTGACCACGCCGGAGCACAATCAACCTGACCACGAGGGTCTATCTCCTGCAAGCAAACGAAGAACAAGCAAGAAACTAAGATTTGCAATCTGGATATTGCGAATATAAGATGAAAGCTTTATTGATCAAGGTGGGGTTCTGTGACGTCTTGGTCTGGTCGTTGAACACAAACGAAGTACGCGAAGTTGCAGCTATGGCGAACTTTTAATCTAAACAAAACCCAAAGTCTAAACGGTGCCCTAAGGGCTGTATATATGGAGGAAGAGGAGGGGATTTCATGGCCCTTGAAGGAGGGGTCCGAAACCAACCCTATCTCTTGTTTCCCCACACATACGGACTCTAAAAACAGCCTATACTCAAGTATTTCGAAATTACATGGGCCTGTGATAGAGGCGAGGGTGTCCCGATCTTTCGATGAGATGATAGCTATCGTTTTTGGTGGAGTAGACTTTGACGATCCGACTACGAACGTGCGAGGACGTCGCGCCTTAGCAATCGCTAAACCAACTCCGAGAGGTTATTGACCACGCCGGAGCACAATCAACCTGACCACGAGGGTCTATCTCCTGCAAGCAAACGAAGAACAAGCAAGAAACTAAGATTTGCAATCTGGATATTGCGAATATAAGATGAAAGCTTTATTGATCAAGGTGGGGTTCTGTGACGTCTTGGTCTGGTCGTTGAACACAAACGAAGTACGCGAAGTTGCAGCTATGGCGAACTTTTAATCTAAACAAAACCCAAAGTCTAAACGGTGCCCTAAGGGCTGTATATATGGAGAAAGAGGGGGGGAATTTCGTGGCCCTTGAAGGAGGGGTCCGAAACCAACCCTATCTCTTGTTTCCCCACACATACGGACTCTAAAAACAGCCTATACTCAAGTATTTCGAAATTACATGGGCCTGGCCCAAAAATAAGGTGGCGTAGCACCTAAAATAAGCTATGGACGAAATTTATGAAGGGGCATCTTGTATATTTCGTCCATGTCCTTGTAGGTCATCACGGAGGCTTCAAAGTGCTTAAATATGCACTAGAAACGCCATTCTGGATCCCTTCACGCACGCCTTCATCTCCATGCTTGATCCTGCTCCAGTGTTCATCCCTCTTGTCCATGCTAGGCCCTTCATTAGTAATCAATACAAATGTATCCAATTTAGGAAGCATCATATTCTCATGAACATTAGAATCATTACCAAGAAACGAAAGTACCTGATAATTTAATTGGCCTGCGCGAGCTCTAGTAATTGGTCCAGTATATGTAGCAGTAGGAGCTGTGGGTGTAACAACGCTAATGATGTCCTCATCATCCTCCCCTTCTTGAAATGAAGTCGTCCTCGACGGAAGCTCATTTTACTCACCCAAATAAGGCTTCAAATCTGCAATGTTAAAAGTGGGACTAACCCCAAAATCTGCAGGCAGCTCAAGTTTGTATGCATTATCATTTATTTTCTCTAACACCTTAAAAGGACCATCAGCACGTGGCATTAGCTTTGACTTGCGCAAATCCGGAAACCTATCCTTACGCAAATGTAACCAAACAAGATCTCCAGGTGCAAAGACAACATGTTTTCTACCCTTATCTCCAGCAAGTTTATATTTAGCATTCATGCGCTCAATATTTTCCTTAGTTAACTCATGCATTTTTAAGATCAATTCAGCATGTTGTTTAGCATCAAAATTAACCTTCTCCGAAGATGGAAGAGGCAACAAATCTAATATGAAAAGAACTCGGATTGGTGGTGGATATATGGTGGTGGTATATGGTAGCGGTGGTGGTATATGGATACGGATCGGTGGTGGTATATGGATACAGATCGGTGATGGTATATGGATTCAGAGCGGTGGCGGATAAGCGGTGGTGGTAGATGGCAGGGGCGATGATGATGGTGCGGCGGCGGCGTGACAACTTATGACCAGAACTCGAAACTCTAAAGGACTAGACGCTAAGACCAGCAACTAGACACGACGATGCAACCGCAAATTCAACAAAGCAAAAACCCTAAAAAGATTATGCAAAGGCTCAGATTGGTTTGGATATGATGAACTAACCCTATTTTTTTTGGCTTTTTCGTGGACTGTAGGTATGAAGAACAGACTCGATATAAACTACGAAAAACTGTAAAATCTCACCGAGCAACCTGAAAATCTGATACCACTTGATAGAGGCGAGGGTGTTCCGATCTTTCGATGAGATGATAGCTATCATTTTTGGTGGAGTAGACTTTGACGATCCGACTACGAACGTGCGAGGACATCGCGCCTTAGCAATCGCTAAACCAACTCCGAGAGTTTATTGACCACGCCGGAGCATAATCAACCTGACCACGAGGGTCTATCTCCTGCAAGCAAACGAAGAACAAGCAAGAAACTAAGATTTGCAATCTGGATATTGCGAATATAAGATGAAAGCTTTATTGATCAAGGTGGGGTTCTGTGACGTCTTGGTCTGGTCGTTGAACACAAACGAAGTACGCGAAGTTGCAGCTATGGCGAACTTTTAATCTAAACAAAACCCAAAGTCTAAACGGTGCCCTAAGGGCTGTATATATGGAGGAAGAGGGGGGGATTTTGTGGCCCTTGAAGGAGGGGTCCGAAACCAACCCTATCTCTTGTTTCCCCACACATACGGACTCTAAAAACAGCCTATACTCAAGTATTTCGAAATTACATGGGCCTGGCCCAAAAATAAGGTGGCGTTGCACCTAAAATAAGCTATGGACGAAATTTATGAAGGGGCATCTTGTATATTTCGTCCATGTCCTTGTAGGTCATCACGGAGGCTTCAAAGTGCTTAAATATGCACTAGAAACGCCATTCTGGATCCCTTCACGCACGCCTTCATCTCCATGCTTGATCCTGCTCCAGTGTTCATCCCTCTTGTCCATGCTAGGCCCTTCATTAGTAATCAATACAAATGTATCCAATTTAGGAAGCATCATATTCTCATGAACATTAGAATCATTACCAAGAAACGAAAGTACCTGATAATTTAATTGGCCTGCGCGAGCTCTAGTAATTGGTCCAGTATATGTAGCAGTAGGAGCTGTGGGTGTAACAACGGTAATGATGTCCTCATCAATGTCCGAAGAAGACCTTGTCGGGCAGGATGAGACTGCCGGGGAACAGAGCGACATGGCTGCCGGGGGCCCTTCTGTCGAGGACACAACTGAGGAACAGCTGCACGAGGAGCCCGTAGCTCCAGAGAAGAAGAAACACGTTCTTCGGAAAGCTGCCTCTATCATCCCAGCAAATCAACCCTCCTCGAGCGGTGAGGTTCCTGGCAAGAAGGCGGTCGGCAAGGCTGCGCAGTGGCAAGAAGCTCAACAGCAACCAGTGCGGCGCACGAGACGCACGGCCACGGCAACAACTGGAGCGGCGGGGGCGTTTCATACGACGGCACCGGTGGCCGGGGCATCAGAACCACATCAACCTACCATTTCTGCCACAGCCAAGTGACCCAGGACCCCTTCTCCACCTCCTCGCATGGACACTGTAGAGGAGGTCGACTTCGACCTTTCCGCTTTTAGCCCGGAGAGAGAAGAGTAAGGGTCCCATCGTATCTTTTAATTTCTGAGTTTCTGATTTTGCTTAACTCATCTATCTTGCTTCAACCTGTCTCCGCAGCGATACAAAAACTTTGGCACAAAGGATGGCGAAGAGGGCAAAGACTTCAACGAGTGACGAACCCCCGGTAAGCACCGTGGATGCGCCAGAGCTCATCGTCATTAGCCCAGAGCTAAGTCCTCCTCGCAGCCCCCAACCCAGCCCCCAGTGTGAGTCCACTACTCATTTTTTTCGCTGGCGGGCGTGGGGATGTTTATCTTTGCTACTGACATCACCGGGCTTGCAGGAGAAGAACGGCAACAGGAAGAGCCATTGGAGGCCGTCCCTGACGTGCCACCTCCGTCAACCACGCCGCTCAGAGGTGAATCCCTGGCAAGGGCTTCCACTGGTGAGCCCATCCGTGTCGAAGAGGAGCCGGCAAGTACGGGCACCGGCAGTCCTACATCGGCAACCAATGTTGCCAGGAAAGGAGAATCTACCTCTCAACAGCCTGACACAGGTAAACCACTTGCCTTTGAATATTCGTCATTCTTTATGTATCTTTGTCTTCTTGAACTTCAACCTCGGTATCATCTTGCTCCTTTCACTGGTCTTCAGATCTTCCCTCGATGGAACAAATGGATGTTGACATCGTCATCGAGGAGTGATGAGGACATCAATACCATTGTTACACCCACAGCACCTACTGCTACATACACTGGACCAATTACTAGAGCTCGCGCACGCCAATTAAATTATCAGGTACTTTCGTTTCTTAGTAATGATTCTAATGTTCATGAGAATATGATGCTGCCTAAATTGGATACATTTGTCTTACTTACAAATGAAGGGCCTGGCATGGATAAGAGGGATGAACACTGGAGCAAGACCAGGCATGGAGATAATGGCATGCGCAAGGGGAACAAGAACGGAGTTACAAGTGATGATTTCAGGACATTGAAGCCACCTTAATGCGTGCATGAAGCCTTGGACGAAATATACAAGATGCCACTTCATAAATTTCGTCCAGAGGCTATTATAGGTGCTGCGTCACCTTATTATTGGGCCAGGCCCATGTAATTTCGAAATACTTAAGTATAGGCAGTTTTTAGAGTCCGTATGTGTGGGAAAACAAGAGTTAGGGTTGGTTTCGGATCCCTCCTCCAAGGGCCACGAAATTCCCCCTTCTTCCTCCATATATACAGCCCTTAGGGCGTCGTTTAGACTTGGGTTTTGTTTAGATTGAAAGTTCGCCATAGCTGCAACTTCGCGTACTTCGTTTGTGTTCAACGACCAGACCAAGACGTCACAGAACCCCACCTTGATCAATAAAGCTTTCATCTTATATTCGCAATATCCAGATTGCAAATCTTAGTTTCTTGCTTGTTCTTCGTTTGCTTGCAGGAGATAGACCCTCGTGGTCAGGTTGATTGTGCTCCGGCGTGGTCAATAACCTCTCGGAGTTGGTTTAGCAATTGCTAAGGCGCGACGTCCTCGCACGTTCGTAGTCGGATCGTCAAAGTCTACTCCACCAAAAACGATAGCTATCATCTCATCGAAAGATCGGGACACCCTCGCCTCTATCAAGATTAATGAACGAAGTTTTACGTGCTTTCATTGGACGATTTGTGGTAGTCTATTTTGATGATATACTGATTTATAGCAGATCTTTGGAGGAACATTTGGAACATTTACGTGCTGTTTTTATTGCTTTACGTGATGCACGTTTGTTTGGTAACCTTGGGAAGTGCACCTTTTGCACCGACCGAGTATCTTTTCTTGGCTATGTTGTTACTCCACAGGGAATTGAAGTTGATAAAGCCAAGATTGAAGCTATTGAGAGTTGGCCACAGCCCAAAACGGTCACTCAAGTGAGGAGTTTTCTTTGACTCGCTGGTTTCTATAGGCGTTTTGTGAGAGATTTCAGCACCATTGCTGCACCTCTCAATGAGCTTACAAAGAAGGATGTGCCTTTTGTTTGGGGTACCTCACAGGAAGAAGCCTTCACGGTATTGAAAGATAAGTTGACACATGCTCCTTTACTCCAACTTCCTGATTTTAATAAGACTTTTGAGCTTGAATGTGATGCTAGTGGAATTGGATTAGGAGGTGTTTTATTACAAGATGGCAAACCTGTTGCATACTTTTCTGAAAAATTGAGTGGGCCTAGTCTGAACTATTCTACTTATGATAAAGAATTATATGCTCTTGTTCGGACCTTAGAAATATGGCAACATTATTTATGGCCCAAAGAATTTGTTATACATTCTGATCATGAATCTTTGAAACACATTAAAAGTCAAGCAAAACTGAACCGTAGACATGCTAAATGGGTTGAATTTATTGAGACTTTCCCTTATGTCATTAAACACAAGAAGGGTAAAGAAAATGTTATTGCTGATGCATTGTCTCGTCGTTATACTATGCTTTCACAACTTGACTTTAAAATATTTGGTTTGGAGACCATCAAAGATCAATATGTGCATGATGCTGAATTTAAAGATGTATTGCAGAATTGTAAGGAAGGGAGAACATGGAACAAGTTCGTCGTTAACGTTGGATTTGTGTTTCGTGCTAACAAGCTATGCATTCCAGCTAGCTCCGTTCGTCTTTTGTTGTTGCAGGAGGCGCATGGAGGAGGATTAATGGGACACTTTGGCGTGAAGAAGACGGAGGATATACTTGCTACATATTTCTTTTGGCCAAAGATGAGACGGGATGTTGAGCGTTTTGTTGCTCGCTGCACTACATGTCAAAAAGCTAAGTCACGACTCAATCCTCATGGTTTATATATGCCTTTGCCTGTACCTAGTGTTCCTTGGGAGGATATATCTATGGACTTTGTTTTAGGTTTACCTCGAACAAAGAAGGGGAGGGATAGCATATTTGTTATCGTGGATAGGTTCTCGAAAATGGCACACTTTATACCATGTCATAAAAGCGATGATGCTGTTAATGTTGCTGATTTGTTCTTTCGTGAAATTATACGCTTGCATGGTGTGCCAAATACTATTGTTTCAGATCGTGATACTAAATTTCTTAGCCACTTTTGGAGATGTTTATGGGCTAAGTTGGGCACTAAACTGCTTTTTAGTACTACATGTCACCCCCAAACTGATGGACAAACTGAAGTAGTCAATAGAACATTGTCTACTATGCTTAGGGCTGTTTTGAAGAATAACAAGAAAATGTGGGAAGAATGCTTGCCTCATATTGAATTTGCTTATAATCGTTCATTGCATTCTACTACTAAGATGTGTCCTTTTGAAATTGTGTATGGTTTCCTTCCTCGTGCACCAATTGATTTGTTGCCTCTTCCATCTTCGGAGAAGGTTAATTTTGATGCTAAACAACGTGCTGAATTGATCTTAAAAATGCATGAGTTAACTAAGGAGAACATTGAGCGTATGAATGCTAAATATAAACTTGCTGGAGATAAGGGTAGAAAACATGTTGTGTTTGCACCTGGAGATCTTGTTTGGTTACATTTGCGTAAGGATAGATTTCCTGATTTGCGCAAATCAAAGCTAATGCCACGTGCTGATGGTCCTTTTAAGGTGTTAGAGAAAATAAATGATAATGCATATAAACTTGAGCTGCCCGCAGATTTTGGGGTTAGTCCCACTTTTAACATTGCAGATCTGAAGCCTTATTTGGGTGAGGAAGATGAGCTTCCGTCGAGGACGACTTCATTTCAAGAAGGGGAGGATGATGAGGACATCAATACCATTGTTACACCCACAACCCCTGCTTCTATACATACTGGACCAATTACTAGAGCTCGCGCACGCCAATTAAAATATCAGGTACTTTCGTTTCTTGGTAATGATTCTAAAGTTCATGAGAATATGATGCTGCCTAAATTGGATACATTTGTTTTGCTTACAAATGAAGGGCCTAGCTTGGACAAGAAAGAGGAACCTTGGAGCAAGTTCAAGCATGGAGATGATGGCATGCACAAGGGGAACAAGAACGGAGTTACAAGTGATGATTTCAGGACTTTGAAGCCACCATAATGAGTGCAGGAAGCCTTGGATGAAATATACAAGATGTCACTTCATAAATTTCGTCCAGAGGCTATTATAGGTGCTGCGTCACCTTATTATTGGGCCAGGCCCATGTAATTTCGAAATACTTGAGTATAGGCTGTTTTTAGAGTCCGTATGTGTGGGGAAACAAGAGATAGGGTTGGTTTCGGACCCCTCCTTCAATATGAGGCAAGCATTCTTCCCACATTTTCTTGTTATTCTTCAAAACAGCCCTAAGCATAGTAGACAATGTTCTATTGACTACTTCAGTTTGTCCATCAGTTTGGGGGTGACATGTAGTACTAAAAAGCAGTTTAGTCCCCAACTTAGCCCATAAACATCTCCAAAAGTGGCTAAGAAATTTAGTATCACGATCTGAAACAATAGTATTTGGCACACCATGCAAGCGTATAATTTCACGAAAGAACAAATCAGCAACATTAACAGCATCATCGCTTTTATGACATGGTATAAAGTGTGCCATTTTCGAGAACCTATCCACGACAACAAATATGCTATCCCTCCCCTTCTTTGTTCGAGGTAAACCTAAAACAAAGTCCATAGATATATCCTCCCAAGGAACACTAGGTACAGGCAAAGGCATATATAAACCATGAGGATTGAGTCGTGACTTAGCTTTTTGACATGTAGTGCATCAAGCAACAAAACGCTCAACATCCCGTCTCATCTTTGGCCAAAAGAAATGTGTAGCAAGTATATCCTCCGTCTTCTTCACGCCAAAGTGTCCCATTAATCCTCCTCCATGCGCCTCCTGCAACAACAAAAGACGAACGGAGCTAGCTGGAATGCATAGCTTGTTAGCACGAAACACAAATCCATCGTTAACGACGAACTTGTTCCATGTTCTCCCTTCCTTACAATTCTGCAATACATCTTTAAATTCAGCATCATGCACATATTGATCTTTGATGGTCTCCAAACCAAATATTTTAAAGTCAAGTTGTGAAAGCATAGTATAACGACGAGACAATGCATCAGCAATAACATTTTCTTTACCCTTCTTGTGTTTAATGACATAAGGGAAAGTCTCAATAAATTCAACCCATTTAGCATGTCTACGGTTCAGTTTTGCGTGACTTTTAATGTGTTTCAAAGATTCATGATCAGAATGTATAACAAATTCTTTGGGCCATAAATAATGTTGCCATGTTTCTAAGGTCCGAACAAGAGCATATAATTCTTTATCATAAGTAGAATAGTTCAGACTAGGCCCACTCAATTTTTCAGAAAAGTATGCAACAGGTTTGCCATCTTGTAATAAAACACCTCCTAATCCAATTCCACTAGCATCACATTCAAGCTCAAAAGTCTTATTAAAATCAGGAAGTTGGAGTAAAGGAGCATGTGTCAACTTATCTTTCAATACCGTGAAGGCTTCTTCCTGTGAGGTACCCCAAACAAAAGGCACATCCTTCTTTGTAAGCTCATTGAGAGGTGCAGCAATGGTGCTGAAATCTCTCACAAAACGCCTATAGAAACCAGCGAGGCCAAGGAAACTCCTCACTTGTGTGACCGTTTTGGGCTGCGGCCAACTCTCAATAGCTTCAATCTTGGCTTTATCAACTTCAATTCCCTGTGGAGTAACAACATAGCCAAGAAAAGATACTCGGTCGGTGCAAAAGGTGCACTTCCCAAGGTTACCAAACAAACGTGATAGAGGCGAGGGTGTCCCGATCTTTCGATAAGATGATAGCTATCGTTTTTGGTGGAGTAGACTTTGACGATCCGACTACGAACGTGCGAGGACGTCGCGCCTTAGCAATCGCTAAACCAACTCCGAGAGGTTATTGACCACGCCGGAGCACAATCAACCTGACCACGAGGGTCTATCTCCTGCAAGCAAACGAAGAACAAGCAAGAAACTAAGATTTGCAATCTGGATATTGCGAATATAAGATGAAAGCTTTATTGATCAAGGTGGGGTTCTGTGACGTCTTGGTCTGGTCGTTGAACACAAACGAAGTACGCGAAGTTGCAGCTATGGCGAACTTTTAATCTAAACAAAACCCAAAGTCTAAACGGTGCCCTAAGGGCTGTATATATGGAGAAAGAGGGGGGGAATTTCGTGGCCCTTGAAGGAGGGGTCCGAAACCAACCCTATCTCTTGTTTCCCCACACATACGGACTCTAAAAACAGCCTATACTCAAGTATTTCGAAATTACATGGGCCTGGCCCAAAAATAAGGTGGCGTAGCACCTAAAATAAGCTATGGACGAAATTTATGAAGGGGCATCTTGTATATTTCGTCCATGTCCTTGTAGGTCATCACGGAGGCTTCAAAGTGCTTAAATATGCACTAGAAACGCCATTCTGGATCCCTTCACGCACGCCTTCATCTCCATGCTTGATCCTGCTCCAGTGTTCATCCCTCTTGTCCATGCTAGGCCCTTCATTAGTAATCAATACAAATGTATCCAATTTAGGAAGCATCATATTCTCATGAACATTAGAATCATTACCAAGAAACGAAAGTACCTGATAATTTAATTGGCCTGCGCGAGCTCTAGTAATTGGTCCAGTATATGTAGCAGTAGGAGCTGTGGGTGTAACAACGGTAATGATGTCCTCATCATCCTCCCCTTCTTGAAATGAAGTCGTCCTCGACGGAAGCTCATTTTCCTCACCCAAATAAGGCTTCAAATCTGCAATGTTAAAAGTGGGACTAACCCCAAAATCTGCAGGCAGCTCAAGTTTGTATGCATTATCATTTATTTTCTCTAACACCTTAAAAGGACCATCAGCACGTGGCATTAGCTTTGACTTGCGCAAATCCGGAAACCTATCCTTACGCAAATGTAACCAAACAAGATCTCCAGGTGCAAAGACAACATGTTTTCTACCCTTATCTCCAGCAAGTTTATATTTAGCATTCATGCGCTCAATATTTTCCTTAGTAAACTCATGCATTTTTAAGATCAATTCAGCACTTTGTTTAGCATCAAAATTAACCTTCTCCGAAGATGGAAGAGGCAACAAATCTAATATGAAAAGAACTCGGATTGGTGGTGTATATATGGTGGTGGTATATGGTAGCGGTGGTGGTATATGGATACGGATCGGTGGTGGTATATGGATACAGATCGGTGATGGTATATGGATTCAGAGCGGTGGCGGATAAGCGGTGGTGGTAGATGGCAGGGGCGATGATGATGGTGCGGCGGCGGCGGCGGCGTGACAACTTATGACCAGAACTCGAAACTCTAAAGGACTAGACGCTAAGACCAGCAACTAGACACGACGATGCAACCGCAAATTCAACAAAGCAAAAACCCTAAAAAGATTATGCAAAGGCTCAGATTGGTTTGGATATGATGAACTAACCCTATTTTTTTTTGGCTTTTTCGTGGACTGTAGGTATGAAGAACAGACTCGATATAAACTACGAAAAACTGTAAAATCTCACCGAGCAACCTGAAAATCTGATACCACTTGATAGAGGCGAGGGTGTCCCGATCTTTCGATGAGATGATAGCTATCGTTTTTGGTGGAGTAGACTTTGACGATCCGACTACGAACGTGCGAGGACGTCGCGCCTTAGCAATCGCTAAACCAACTCCGAGAGGTTATTGACCACGCCGGAGCATAATCAACCTGACCACGAGGGTCTATCTCCTGCAAGCAAACGAAGAACAAGCAAGAAACTAAGATTTGCAATCTGGATATTGCGAATATAAGATGAAAGCTTTATTGATCAAGGTGGGGTTCTGTGACGTCTTGGTCTGGTCGTTGAACACAAACGAAGTACGCGAAGTTGCAGCTATGGCGAACTTTTAATCTAAACAAAACCCAAAGTCTAAACGGTGCCCTAAGGGCTGTATATATGGAGGAAGAGGAGGGAATTTCGTGGCCCTTGAAGGAGGGGTCCGAAACCAACCCTATCTCTTGTTTCCCCACACATACGGACTCTAAAAACAGCCTATACTCAAGTATTTCGAAATTACATGGGCCTGGCCCAATAATAAGGTGACGCAGCACCTATAATAGCCTCTGGACGAAATTTATGAAGTGGCATCTTGTATATTTCGTCCAAGGCTTCCTGCACTCCTTATGGTGGCTTCAAAGTCCTGAAATCATCACTTGTAACTCCGTTCTTGTTCCCCTTGCGCATGCCATCATCTCCATGCTTGAACTTGCTCCAAGGTTCCTCTTTCTTGTCCAAGCTAGGCCCTTCATTTGTAAGCAAAACAAATGTATCCAATTTAGGCAGCATCATATTCTCATGAACATTAGAATCATTACCAAGAAACGAAAGTACCTGATAATTTAATTGGCGTGCGCGAGCTCTAGTAATTGGTCCAGTATGTATAGCAGCAGGGGCTGTGGGTGTAACAATGGTATTGATGTCCTCATCAGCATAGCTTGTTAGCACGAAACACAAATCCATCGTTAACGACGAACTTGTTCCATGTTCTCCCTTCCTTACAATTCTACAATACATCTTTAAATTCAGCATCATGCACATATTGATCTTTGATGGTCTCCAAACCAAATATTTTAAAGTCAAGTTGTGAAAGCATAGTATAACGACGAGACAATGCATCAGCAATAACATTTTCTTTACCCTTCTTGTGTTTAATGACATAAGGGAAAGTCTCAATAAATTCAACCCATTTAGCATGTCTACGGTTCAGTTTTGCTTGACTTTTAATGTGTTTCAAAGATTCATGATCAGAATGTATAACAAATTCTTTGGGCCATAAATAATGTTGCCATGTTTCTAAGGTCCGAACAAGAGCATATAATTCTTTATCATAAGTAGAATAGTTCAGACTAGGCCCACTCAATTTTTCAGAAAAGTATGCAACAGGTTTGCCATCTTGTAATAAAACACCTCCTAATCCAATTCCACTAGCATCACATTCAAGCTCAAAAGTCTTATTAATATCAGGAAGTTGGAGTAAAGGAGCATGTGTCAACTTATCTTTCAATACCGTGAAGGCTTCTTCCTGTGAGGTACCCCAAACAAAAGGCACATCCTTCTTTGTAAGCTCATTGAGAGGTGCAGCAATGGTGCTGAAATCTCTCACAAAACGCCTATAGAAACCAGCGAGTCCAAGAAAACTCCTCACTTGAGTGACCATTTTGGGCTGTGGCCAACTCTCAATAGCTTCAATCTTGGCTTTATCAACTTCAATTCCCTGTGGAGTAACAACATAGCCAAGAAAAGATACTCGGTCGGTGCAAAAGGTGCACTTCCCAAGGTTACCAAACAAACGTGCATCACGTAAAGCAATAAAAACAGCACGTAAATGTTCCAAATGTTCCTCCAAAGATCTGCTATAAATCAGTATATCATCAAAATAGACTACCACAAATCATCCAATGAAAGCACGTAAAACTTCGTTCATTAATCTCATGAAAGTACTAGGTGCATTAGTTAACACAAAAGGCATGACTAACCACTCATATAATCCAAACTTTGTTTTAAATGCTGTTTTCCATTCATCCCCCAATTTCATACGAATTTGATGGTATCCACTACGCAAATCAACTTTGGAGAATATTGTAGAGCCACTCAATTCATCAAGCATATCATCTAGTCTAGGAATAGGATGACGATAACGAATAGTAATATTATTAATGCCTCTACAATCAACACACATACGCGATGTACCATCCTTTTTTGGCACTAGTATAATAGGAACAGCACAAGGACTAAGAGATTCGCGTATATAACCTTTGTCGAGCAGTTCTTGTACTTGATGCATAATCTCCTTCGTCTCCTCTGGATTGGTACGGTATGGCGCACGGTTTGGCAAGGAAGCACCGGGAATTAAGTCAATCTGATGCTCAATCCCGCGAATAGGTGGTAATCCCGGTGGCACGTCTTGTGGAAAGACGTCAGCGAACTCCTGCAAAATGTTAGTGACAGCAGGAGGCAAAGAGGAAGGCATGTCCTCGAATGAAAATAATGCCTCTTTGCACACAAAAGCATAGCAAACAGATTTGCTGAAATCTAGATCATCAATATCAGATTTGGTGGCAAGTAAACATGCACTTTTCAATTTAATTTCAGAAGCAACACTAGATGGTTTATTATTAGGATTCATTTGTTGCTCAAATTCTTTTGCCACAATCTGATTTTCACTCTTATTTTGCTCCTGTTTTGCCTTACTAGCTCTATTAATATCATCTTTCAAAATAGAATCAGGAGACATAGGAAGCAAAGTAATATGTTTATCCTTATGAACAAGAGTATACTGATTGTTTCTACCATGGTGTACAGAACTTTTATCAAATTGCCATGGTATACCAAGTAATAAGGAACATGCTTGCATGGGTACCACATCACAATCAACAAAATCAGCATACGTAGAGATACTAAAATGCACACGAACAGTACGTGTTACCTTAACCTTGCCGCTGTTGTTGAACCATTGGATATAGTAAGGATGTGGATGTGGTCTTGTGGTGAGAGGGAGCTTCTCCACCATCTCCATGCTAGCCAAGTTGTTGCAGCTCCCTCCATCTATGATGACCCGAACAGAACGTTCCTTCACAACTCCCTTTGTATGGAACAAATTATGCCTCTGATTTTGCTCAGCTTGTGTGACCTGCACACTCAAAACACATTGAGCAACTAAACATTCATACCTGTCAGCGTCTTCAGGAGCCATGTATTGCGTCTCTTGTTCAGAATCATCGCCACCGTGTTCTTCACGTGTAATGAGAGCCAAAGTCTCCTCATCATAGTCACTAGCGGACTCATACCCACCATCCTCGGTAGCAATCATCACACGCTGAGATTTGCATTCTCTCGCATACTGACCTCTTCCCTTACAACGACGACAAATAATATCACTTGTGTGCCCTGTTGATGCCATGGAAGAAGAAGAACTCTGTGCAGGCCCGGTAGGTGTGCTCTTGGCAGATAGTGGTGGTTGTGCCTGCTTCCTTGTATCACGGCTGGAGGTGGCAGCTGATGGAGGTGTCGGTGCAATAGAATGTGTGGAAGTAGACGATGCACGCGGTGTCCACGATGAAGGTCGACCTGCAGAAAAGTTAGTCCGCGCCAATGCCTGTCGATCCTGCACTTCACGTTCAGCTTTACAAGCAAGATGGAATAAACGAGTGATATTATTATACTCCTTATACTCTAGAATGGTCTGAATCTCTCTATTTAATCCACCCATAAAACGTGCAAGCATAGCTTCATTCTCCTCAACAATACCACATCTAATCATGCCAGTTTGTAATTCCTGATAATATTCTTCTACAGAATTTTTTCCTTGTCTTAAGCGCTGCAATTTTTGAAGTAATTCACGTTGATAATATGGTGGAACCCAACGAGTACGCATAGCAGTTTTCAAAGCAGCCCAAGTAGTTGGAATAGGATATAATCTACAATGTTCAGACCACCACACACATGCAAAACTAGTAAAAGCACAAACAGCAGCAGCAACACGTCTCTCCTCGGGGTATTGTAAACATGTAAAACGTTGTTCAGTTTCTAACCCCCAAGTAAGATATATATCAGGAACATATCTACCCTCAAATGGTGGAATATTCAATTTCAGTTTAGGAAGATGGTCATGATCTCGTACCTGAGCTAGGAATGCAGCCCTACCATTGCGATTATTTGCATGTGGACGACATGGTGCTGGTACGTAGTTTTGATTTTGATCAACCTCATCCTCGTAATCGCCTGCATAATCGTCCTCCTCAGCGGCAGCGGGAGCCATAGAAGCATCAACAGTAGGTGCAGCGGCACCAGAAGTTTGACCAGGCTCAAGGGGAACGCGCTGTGCTCGTCCCACTTGATTTGGAAGGCGACGTTGTTGTTGTTGTAGAGGTGCGACAGGTGCAGCCGGCGGTGGTTGTGGAAGACGCGCGAGCAATTCATTAAACTTGTTATCGAGCTTTGTTTCGAACGTCTTCTCAATTCCATCTATCTTCTCCATGGCCTCTTCAAATCTGTTTAGCACATCTTGCACCTGTCCACTCATCATTTGCTGAAATTTATCATGTAGCTGTTTGTTCGTCATGTTCTCCCAATCAGTCTCATCGGCTTGTGATCCTGCCATGGTTAGCAGCAATAGAAACACACAAGAATATGATCCTACAGACTACTAGGAAGTGGTGGTGGTGGTGTATCACAAATCCGTCAAGCGAATCTCAAACGCTTACCAGTTCTTACCAAGCAGCAGGTGGTGATCGGCCACCGTTGTAGTCAAAACTCTCAAAGATTGGACAGAGCGATTGCCAGGTGGTGTCAAACGCACGACGTAGATGTATGTGGAGCTGGGAAGGCTTATGATATGGTAGCAAAAATGTCAGCAATAATCAATTCAAAGATGCAAAGTTGAATAAACGCTCAACGACGGTACGGTGCTGGTCCTAGGCTAGACCGTACTAGAGACGCGAGCCTAGAACACTAACAAAATCACGGCGCGGCACGTAAACAAGGGAAGAGCACACTCTAAAAAAAAATTCGTTTTTTGTTTTTTTGTTTTTTTTTGTGCTCCTTTTTTTTTGCAAAAAATCACTATAATGGCGAGTGTCTCAAAACTCTTCCCAAGTCAAACTAACAGGATTGGCACGAAATTTTTTTTTTTTAATTTTTTTTTCGGAAATCAGGGCAGCGACGACGAAAAAGTGCGACAAAAAATCACTATGATGGCAAGTGTCTCAAAACGCTCCTTGGGACCTAAAAATAGGATAGGGAAAAAAAATTGACTGCCAAAATTTTGGCCTAAAAACTGCCCGGGGGTCTCCAGACTCTATTTTTTTTTTCGAAACCTACTCCGACAAGGAAACACGAATCGGAAACTAGATGGATCTCGAAAACAAACCTAATATGAAAAGAACTCGGATTGGTGGTGGATATATGGTGGTGGTATATGGATACGGATCGGTGGTGGTATATGGATACAGATCGGTGATGGTATATGGATTCAAAGCGGTGGTGGTAGATGGCAGGGGCGATGATGATGGTGCGGCGGCGGCGTGACAACTTATGAACAGAACTCGAAACTCTAAAGGACTAGACGCTAAGACCAGCAACTTGACACGACGATGCAACCGCAAATTCAACAAAGCAAATACAGAAAAGATTATGCAAAGGCTCAGATTGGTTCGGATATGATGAACTAACCCTAATTTTTTTTTGTCTTTTTCGTGGACTCTAGGTATGAAGAACAGACACGATCTAAACTACGAAAAACTGTAAAATCTCACCGAGCAACCTGGAAATCTGATACCACTTGATAGAGGCGAGGGTGTCCCGATCTTTCGATGAGATGATAGCTATCGTTTTTGGTGGAGTAGACTTTGATGATCCGACTACGAACGTGCGAGGACGTCGCGCCTTAGCAATCGCTAAACCAACTCCGAGAGGTTATTGACCACGCCGGAGCACAATCAACCTGACCACGAGGGTCTATCTCCTGCAAGCAAACAAAGAACAAGCAAGAAACTAAGATTTGCAATCTGGATATTGCGAATATAAGATGAAAGCTTTATTGATCAAGGTGGGGTTCTATGACGTCTTGGTCTGGTCGTTGAACACAAACGAAGTACGCGAAGTTGCAGCTATGGCGAACTTTTAATCTAAACAAAACCCAAGTCTAAACGACGCCCTAAGGGCTGTATATATGGAGGAAGAAGAGGGAATTTCGTGGCCCTTGGAGGAGGGATCCGAAACCAACCCTAACTCTTGTTTTCCCACACATACGGACTCTAAAAACTGCCTATACTTAAGTATTTCGAAATTACATGGGCCTGGCCCAATAATAAGGTGACACAGCACCTATAATAGGCTCTGGACGAAATTTATGAAGTGGCATCTTGTATATTTCGTGATAGAGGCGAGGGTGTCTCGATCTTTCGATGAGATGATATCTATCGTTTTTGGTTGAGTAGACTTTGACGATCCGACTACGAACGTGCGAGGACGTCGCGCCTTAGCAATCGCTAAACCAACTCCGAGAGGTTATTGACCACGCCGGAGCACAATCAACCTGACCCCGAGGGTCTATCTCCTGCAAGCAAACGAAGAACAAGCAAGAAACTAAGATTTGCAATCTGGATATTGCGAATATAAGATGAAAGCTTTATTGATCGAGGTGGGGTTCTGTGACGTCTTGGTCTAGTCGTTGAACACAAACGAACTACGCGAAGTTGCAGCTATGGCGAACTTTTAATCTAAACAAAACACAAAGTCTAAACGGTGCCCTAAGGGCTGTATATATGGAGGAAGAGGGGGGGATTTCGTGGCCCTTGAAGGAGGGGTCCGAAACCAACCCTATCTCTTGTTTCCCCACACATACGGACTCTTAAAATAGCCTATACTCAAGTATTTCGAAACTACATGGGCCTGGCCCAATAATAAGGTGACGCAGCACCTATAATAGCCTCTGGACGAAATTTATGAAGTGGCATCTTGTATATTTCGTCCAAGGCTTCCTGCACTCATTATGGTGGCTTCAAAGTCCTGAAATCATCACTTGTAACTCCGTTCTTGTTCCCCTTGCGCATGCCATCATCTCCCTGCTTGAACTTGCTCCAAGGTTCCTATTTCTTGTCCAAGCTAGGCCCTTCATTTGTAAGCAAAACAAATGTATCCAATTTAGGCAGCATCATATTCTCATGAACATTAGAATCATTACCAAGAAACGAAAGTACCTGATAATTTAATTGGCGTGCGCGAGCTCTAGTAATTGGTCCAGTATGTATAGCAGCAGGGGCTGTGGGTGTAACAATGGTATTGATGTCCTCATCATCCTCCCCTTCTTGAAATGAAGTCGTCCTCGACGGAAGCTCATCTTCCTCACCCAAATAAGGCTTCAAATCTGCAATGTTAAAAGTGGGACTAACCCCAAAATCTGCAGGCAGCTCAAGTTTATATGCATTATCATTTATTTTCTCTAACACCTTAAAAGGACCATCAGCACGTGGCATTAGCTTTGATTTGCGCAAATCAGGAAATCTATCCTTACGCAAATGTAACCAAACAAGATCTCCAGGTGCAAACACAACATGTTTTCTACCCTTATCTCCAGCAAGTTTATATTTAGCATTCATACGCTCAATGTTCTCCTTAGTTAACTCATGCATTTTTAAGGTCAATTCAGCACGTTGTTTAGCATCAAAATTAACCTTCTCCGAAGATGGAAGAGGCAACAAATCAATTGGTGCACGAGGAAGGAAACCATACACAATTTCAAAAGGACACATCTTAGTAGTAGAATGCAATGAACGATTATAAGCAAATTCAATATGAGGCAAGCATTCTTCCCACATTTTCTTGTTATTCTTCAAAACAGCCCTAAGCATAGTAGACAATGTTCTATTGACTACTTCAGTTTGTCCATCAGTTTGGGGGTGACATGTAGTACTAAAAAGCAGTTTAGTCCCCAACTTAGCCCATAAACATCTCCAAAAGTGGCTAAGAAATTTAGTATCACGATCTAAAACAATAGTATTTGGCACACCATGCAAGCGTATAATTTCACGAAAGAACAAATCAGCAACATTAACAGCATCATCGCTTTTATGACATGGTATAAAGTGTGCCATTTTCGAGAACCTATCCACGACAACAAATATGCTATCCCTCCCCTTCTTTGTTCGAGGTAAACCTAAAACAAAGTCCATATATATATCCTCCCAAGGAACACTAGGTACAGGCAAAGGCATATATAAACCATGAGGATTGAGTCGTGACTTAGCTTTTTGACATGTAGTGCAGCGAGCAACAAAACGCTCAACATCCCGTCTCATCTTTGGCCAAAAGAAATGTGTAGCAAGTATATCCTCCGTCTTCTTCACGCCAAAGTGTCCCATTAATCCTCCTCCATGCGCCTCCTGCAACAACAAAAGACGAACAGAGCTAGCTGGAATGCATAGCTTGTTAGCACGAAACACAAATCCATCGTTAATGACGAACTTGTTTGATAGAGGCGAGGGTGTCCCGATCTTTCGATGAGATGATAGCTATCGTTTTTGGTGGAGTAGACTTTGACGATCCGACTACGAACGTGCGAGGACGTCGCGCCTTAGCAATCGCTAAACCAACTCCGAGAGGTTATTGACCACGCCGGAGCACAATCAACCTGACCACGAGGGTCTATCTCCTGCAAGCAAACGAAGAACAAGCAAGAAACTAAGATTTGCAATCTGGATATTGCGAATATAAGATGAAAGCTTTATTGATCAAGGTGTGGTTCTGTGACGTCTTGGTCTGGTCGTTGAACACAAACGAAGTACGCGAAGTTGCAGCTATGGCGAACTTTTAATCTAAACAAAACCCAAAGTCTAAACGGTGCCCTAAGGGCTGTATATATGGAGGAAGAGGAGGGGATTTCGTGGCCCTTGAAGGAGGGGTCCGAAACCAACCCTATCTCTTGTTTCCCCACACATACGGACTCTAAAAACAGCCTATACTCAAGTATTTCGAAATTACATGGGCCTGGCCCAATAATAAGGTGTCGCAACACCTATAATAGCCTTCGGACGAAATTTATGAAGTGACATCTTGTATATTTCGTCCAAGGCTTCCTGCACTCATTATGGTGGCTTCAAAGTCCTGAAATCATCACTTGTAACTCCGTTCTTGTTCCCCTTGTGCATGCCATCATCTCCATGCTTGAACTTGCTCCAAGGTTCCTCTTTCTTGTCCAAGCTAGGCCCTTCATTTGTAAGCAAAACAAATGTATCCAATTTAGGCAGCATCATATTCTCATGAACTTTAGAATCATTACCAAGAAACGAAAGTACCTGATATTTTAATTGGCGTGCGCGAGCTCTAGTAATTGGTCCAGAATGTATAGAAGCAGGGGTTGTGGGTGTAACAATGGTATTGATGTCCTCATCACCGAGGGTCTATCTCCTGCAAGCAAACGAAGAACAAGCAAGAAACTAAGATTTGCAATCTGGATATTGCGAATATAAGATGAAAGCTTTATTGATCGAGGTGGGGTTTTGTGACGTCTTGGTCTGGTTGTTGAACACAAACGAAGTACGCGAAGTTGCAGCTATGGCGAACTTTTAATCTAAACAAAACCCAAAGTCTAAACGGTGCCCTAAGGGCTGTATATATGGAGGAAGAGGAGGGGATTTCGTGGCCCTTGAAGGAGGGGTCCGAAACCAACCCTATCTCTTGTTTCCCCACACATACGGACTCTAAAAACAGCCTATACTCAAGTATTTCGAAATTACATGGGCCTGGCCTAATAATAAGGTGACGCAGCACCTATAATAGCCTCTGGACGAAATTTATGAAGTGGCATCTTGTATATTTCGTCCAAGGCTTCCTGCACTCATTATGGTGGCTTCAAAGTCCTGAAATCATCACTTGTAACTCCGTTCTTGTTCCCCTTGCGCATGCCATCATCTCCATGCTTGAACTTGCTCCAAGGTTCCTCTTTCTTGTCCAAGCTAGGCCCTTCATTTGTAAGCAAAACAAATGTATCCAATTTAGGCAGCATCATATTCTCATGAACATTAGAATCATTACCAAGAAACGAAAGTACCTGATAATTTAATTGGCGTACGCGAGCTCTAGTAATTGGTCCAGTATGTATAGCAGCAGGGGCTGTGGGTGTAACAATGGTATTGATGTCCTCATCATCCTCCCCTTATTGAAATGAAGTCGTCCTCGACGGAAGCTCATCTTCCTCACCCAAATAAGGCTTCAAATCTGCAATGTTAAAAGTGGGACTAACCCCAAAATCTGCAGGCAGCTCAAGTTTATATGCATTATCATTTATTTTCTCTAACACCTTAAAAGGACCATCAGCACGTGGCATTAGCTTTGATTTGCGCAAATCAGGAAATCTATCCTTACGCAAATGTAACCAAACAAGATCTCCAGGTGCAAACACAACATGTTTTCTACCCTTATCTCCAGCAAGTTTATATTTAGCATTCATACGCTCAATGTTCTCCTTAGTTAACTCATGCATTTTTAAGATCAATTCAGCACGTTGTTTAGCATCAAAATTAACCTTCTCCGAAGATGGAAGAGGCAACAAATCAATAGGTGCACGAGGTAGGAAACCATATACAATTTCAAAAGGGCACATCTTAGTAGTAGAATGCAACGAACGATTATAAGCAAATTCAATATGAGGCAAGCATTCTTCCCACATTTTCTTGTTATTCTTCAAAACAGACCTAAGCATAGTAGACAAAGTTCTATTGACTACTTCAGTTTGTCCATCAGTTTGGGGGTGACAAGTAGTACTAAAAAGCAGTTTAGTCCCCAACTTAGCCCATAAACATCTCCAAAAGTGGCTAAGAAATTTGGTATCACGATCTGAAACAATAGTATTTGGCACACCATGCAAGCGAATAATTTCACGAAAGAACAAATCAGCAACATTAGCAGCATCATCGCTTTTATGACATGGTATAAAGTGTGCCATTTTCGAGAACCTATCCACGACAACAAATATGCTATCCCTCCCCTTCTTTGTTCGAGGTAAACCCAAAACAAAGTCCATAGATATATCCTCCCATGGAACACTAGGTACAGGCAAAGGCATATATAAACCATGAGGATTGAGTCGTGACTTAGCTTTTTGACATGTAGTGCAGCGAGCAACAAAGCGCTCAACATCCCGTCTCATCTTTGGCCAAAAGAAATGTGTAGCAAGTACATCCTCCGTCTTCTTTACGCCAAAGTGTCCCATTAATCCTCCTTCATGCGCCTCCTGCAACAACAAAAGACGAACGGAGCTAGCTGGAATGCATAGCTTGTTAGCACGAAACACAAATCCATCGTTAACGACAAACTTGTTCCATGTTCTCCCTTCTTTACAATTCTGCAATACATCTTTAAATTCAGCATCATGCACATATTGATCTTTGATGGTCTCCAAACCAAATATTTTAAAGTCAAGTTGTGAAAGCATAGTATAACGACGAGACAATGCATCAGCAATAACATTTTCTTTACCCTTGTGTTTAATGACATAAGGGAAAGTCTCAATGAATTCAACCCATTTAGCATGTCTACGGTTCAGTTTGGCTTGACTTTAAATATGTTTCAAAGATTCATGATCAGAATGAATAACAAATTCTTTGGGCCATAAATAATGTTGCCATGTTTCCAAAGTCCGAACAAGAGCATATAATTCCTTATCATAAGTAGAGTAATTCAGACTAGGCCCACTCAATTTTTCAGAAAAGTATGCAACAGGTTTGCCATCTTGTAATAACACACCTCCTAATCCAATTCCACTAGCATCACATTCAAGCTCAAAAGTCTTATTAAAATCAGGAAGTTGGAGTAAAGGAGCATGTGTTAACTTATCTTTCAACACCGTGAAGGCTTCTTCCTATGCGGTACCCCAAACAAAAGGCAGATCCTTCTTTGTAAGCTCGTTGAGAGGTGCAGCAATGGTACTGAAATCTCTCACAAAACGCCTATAGAAACCAGCGAGGCCAAGGAAACTCCTCACTTGTGTGACCGTTTTGGGCTGCGGCCAACTCTCAATAGCTTCAATCTTGGCTTTATCAACTTCAATTCCCTGTGGAGTAACAACATAGCCAAGAAAAGATACTCGGTCGGTGCAAAAGGTGCACTTCCCAAGGTTACCAAACAAATGTGCATCACGTAGAGCAATAAAAACAACACGTAAATGTTCCAAATGTTCCTCCAAAGATCTGCTATAAATCAATATATCATCAAAGTAAACAACCACAAATCGTCCAATGAAAGCACGTAAAACTTCGTTCATTAATCTCATGAAAGTACTAGGTGCATTAGTTAACCCAAAAGGCATGACTAACCACTCATATAAACCGAACTTAGTTTTAAATGCTGTTTTCCATTCATCTCCCAATTTCTTTCGAATTTGATGGTATCCACTACGCAAATCAACTTTGGAGAATATTGTAGAGCCACTCAATTCATCAAGCATATCATCTGGCCTAGGAATAGGATGACGATAACGAATAGTAATATTATTAATGCCTCTACAATCAACACACATACGCGACGTACCATCCTTTTTTGGCACTAGTATAATAGGAACAGCACAAGGACTAAGAGATTCGCGTATATAACCTTTGTCGAGCAGCTCCTGTACTTGACGCATAATCTCCTTCGTCTCCTCTGGATTGGTACGGTATGGCGCACGGTTTGGCAACGAAGCACCGGGAATTAAGTCAATCTGATGCTCAATCCCGCGAATAGGTGGTAATCCCGGTGGCACGTCTTGTGGAAAGGCGTCAGCGAACTCCTGCAAAATGTTAGTGACCGCAGGAGGCAAAGAGGAAGGCACGTCCTCGAATGAAAATAACGCCTCTTTGCACACAAAAGCATAGCAAACAGAATTGCTGAAATCTAGCTCATCAATATCAGATTTGGTGGCAAGTAAGCATGCACTTTTCAATTTAATTTCAGAAGCAACACTAGATGGTTTATTATTAGGCTTCATTTGTTGCTCAAATTCTTTTGCCACAATCTGATTTTCACTCTTATTTTTCTTCTGCTTTGCTTTACTAGCTCTATTAATATCATCTTTTAAAATAGAATCAGGAGTCATAGGAAGCAAAGTAATATGTTTATCCTTATGAACAAGAGTATACTGATTGTTTCTACCATGGTGTACAGAATTTTTATCAAATTGCCATGGTCTACCAAGTAATAATGAACATGCTTGCATGGGTACCACATCACAATCAACATAATCAGCATATGTAGAGATACTAAAATGCACACGAACATTACGTGTTACCTTAACCTTGCCGCTGTTGTTGAACCATTGGATATAGTAAGGATGTGGATGTGGTCTTGTGGTGAGAGATAGCTTCTCCACCATCTCCATGCTAGCCAAGTTGTTGCAGCTCCCTCCATCTATGATGACGCGAACAGAACGTTCCTCACAACTCCCTTTGTATGGAACAAATTATGCCTCTGATTTTGCTCAGCTTGTGTGACCTGCACACTCAAAACACGTTGAGCAACTAAACATTCATACCTGTCAGTGTCTTCAGGAGCCATGTATTGCGTCTCATGATCAGAATCATCTCCACCGTGTTCTTCACTTGTAATAAGAGCCAAAGTCTCCTCATCATAATCACTAGCGGACTCATACCCACCATCCTCAGTAGCAATCATAACACGCGGAGATTGGCATTCTCTCGCATAATGACCTCTTCCCTTACAACGACGACAAATAATATCATGTGTGTGCCCTGTTGATGCCATAGATGAAGAAGAGCTCTGGGCAGGCCCAAAAGGTGTACTCTTGGCAGATGGTGGTGGTGGTGCCTGTTTTCTTGTATCTCGGTTGGAATTGGCGGCTGAAGTCAGTGGTGCCGCAGTAGGACATGTGGGAGTAGAGGAGGCACGCGGTGTCCATGATGAAGATCGACCTGCAGAAAAATTAGTTCGCGCCAATGCCTGTCGATCCTGCACTTCACGTTCAGCTTTACAAGCAAGATGGAATAAACGAGTGATATTATTATACTCCTTATACTCTAGAATGGTCTGAATCTCTCTATTTAATCCACCCATGAAACGTGCAAGCATAGCTTCATTCTCCTCAACAATACCACATCTAATCATGCCAGTTTGTAATTCCTGATAATATTCTTCTACAGAATTTTTTCCTTGTCTTAAGCGCTGCAATTTTTGAAGTAATTCACGTTGATAATATGGTGGAACCCAACGAGTACGCATAGCAGTTTTCAAAGCAGCCCACGTAGCTGGAATAGGATATAATCTACAATGTTCAGACCACCATACACATGCAAAACTAGTGAAAGCACAAACAGCAGCAGCAACACGTCGTTCCTCGGGATATTGTAAACATGTAAAACGTTGTTCAGTTTCTAACTCCCAAGTAAGATATATATCAGGAACATATCTACCCTCGACTGGTGGAATATTCAATTTTAATTTAGGAAGATGGTCATGATCTCGTACCTGAAGTGGTGGTGCAGGCCTACCATTGCGATTATTTGCATGTGGACGACCTGGTGCTGGTGGTTGCACATAGTTATGATTTTGATCAACCTCATCCTCATAATCGCCCGCGTAATCATCCTCCTCCTCGGCACCAGCAGCAGCAGGAGCAGGAGCCAAAGAAGCATCAACAGTAGGTACAGCAACAGCAGAAGTTTGGCCATCCTCAAGAGGAACACGCTTCGCTCGTCCGAACTGATTTGGAAGGGGCGTTGTTGTTGTCGTTGCAGAGGTGCGACAGGTGCAGCCGGTGGTGGTTGGGGAAGACGCGTGAGCAATTCATTAAACTTGTTATCCAGCTTTGTCTCGAACGACTTCTCCATGCCATCTATCTTCTCCATGGCCTCTTCAAATCTGTTTAGCACATCTCCCACCTGGCCACTCATCATTTGCTGAAATTTATCATGCAACTCCTTGTTCGTCATGTTCTCCCAGTCAATCTCGTCGACTTGTGATCCTGCCATGGTTAGCAGCAATAGAAACACACAAGAATATGATCCTACAGACTACTAGAAAGTGGTGGTGGTGTGGTGTGGTGTCACAAATCCGTCAAGCAAATCTCAAATTCTTACCAGTTCTTACCCAGCAGCAGGTGGTGATCGGCAACCTTTGTAGTGAAAACTCTCAGAGCTTGGACAGAGCGATTGCCAGGTGGTGTCAAACGCACGATGTAGATGTATGTGGAGCTGGGAAGGCTTATGATAAGGTAGCAAAAAGGGTCAGCAATAATCAATTCAGAGATGCAATGTTGAATAAACTCTCAACGACGGTACTGTGCTGGTCCTAGGCTAGACCGTGCTAGAGACGCGAGCCTAGAACACTAACAAAAATCACGGCGCTGCACGTAAACAAGGGAGGAGCACACCCTCTGAATTTTTTTTCTTTTTTTTTTGCACTTTTTTTTTTCTTAATTTTTTTTTTGCTCCGCAACAATTTTTTTTCGAAAAAGTCTACAAATGGTCTAAAAACTGCAGTGTCTGGAAAATTCTGGCTAGGCAGTTTTTAGACCATTTGTAGACTTTTTCGAAAAAAAATTGTTGCGGAGGAAAAAAAAAAGAGGAAAAAAAAGTGCAAAAAAAAAAGAAAAAAAATTCAGAGTGTGCTCCTCCCTTGTTTACGTGCAGCGCCGTGATTTTTGTTAGGGTTCTAGGCTCGCGTCTCTAGCACGGTCTAGCCTAGGACCAGCACAGTACCGTCGTTGAGAGTTTATTCAACATTGCATCTCTGAATTGATTATTGCTGACCCTTTTTGCTACCTTATCATAAGCCTTCCCAGCTCCACATACATCTACATCGTGCGTTTGACACCACCTGGCAATCGCTCTGTCCAAGCTCTGAGAGTTTTCACTACAAAGGTTGCCGATCACCACCTGCTGCTGGGTAAGAACTGGTAAGAATTTGAGATTTGCTTGACGGATTTGTGACACCACACCACACCACCACCACTTTCTAGTAGTCTGTAGGATCATATTCTTGTGTGTTTCTATTGCTGCTAACCATGGCAGGATCACAAGCCGATGAGATTGACTGGGAGAACATGACGAACAAGGAGTTGCATGATAAATTTCAGCAAATGATGAGTGGCCAGGTGGGAGATGTGCTAAACAGATTTGAAGAGGCCATGGAGAAGATAGATGGCATGGAGAAGTCGTTCGAGACAAAGCTGGATAACAAGTTTAATGAATTGCTCACGCGTCTTCCCCAACCACCACCGGCTGCACCTGTCGCACCTCTGCAACGACAACAACAACGCCCCCTTCCAAATCAGTTCGGACGAGCGAAGCGTGTTCCTCTTAAGGATGGCCAAACTTCTGGTGCTGCTGTACCTACTGTTGATGCTTCTTTGGCTTCTGCTCTTGCTGCTGCTGGTGCCGAGGAGGAGGATGATTACGCGGGCGATTATGAGGATGAGGTTGATCAAAATCATAACTACATGCAACCACCAGCACCAGGTCGTCCACATGCAAATAATCGCAATGGTAGGTCTGCACCACCACTTCAGGTACGAGATCATGACCATCTTCCTAAATTAAAATTGAATATTCCACCATTCGAGGGTAGATATGTTCCTGATATATATCTTACTTGGGAGTTAGAAACTGAACAACGTTTTACATGTTTACAATATCCCGAGGAACGACGTGTTGCTGCTGCTGTTTGTGCTTTCACTAGTTTTGCATGTGTATGGTGGTCTGAACATTGTAGATTATATCCTATTCCAGCTACGTGGGCTGCTTTGAAAACTGCTATGCGTACTCGTTGGGTTCCACCATATTATCAACGTGAATTACTTCAAAAATTGCAGCGCTTAAGACAAGGAAAAAAATTCTGTAGAAGAATATTATCAGGAATTACAAACTGGCATGATTAGAGGTGGTATTGTTGAGGAGAATGAAGCTATGCTTGCACGTTTCATGGGTGGATTAAATAGAGAGATTCAGACCATTCTAGAGTATAAGGAGTATAATAATATCACTCGTTTATTCCATCTTGCTTGTAAAACTGAACGTGAAGTGCAGGATCGACAGGCATTGGCGCGAACTAATTTTTCTGCAGGTCGATCTTCATCATGGACACCGCGTGCCTCCTCTACTCCCACACGTCCTACTGCGGCACCACTGACTTCAGCCGCCAATTCCAACCGAGATACAAGAAAACAGGCACCACCACCACCATCTGCCAAGAGTACACCTTCTGGGCCTGCCCAGAGCTCTTCTTCATCTATGGCATCAACAGGGCACACACATGATATTATTTGTCGTCGTTGTAAGGGAAGAGGTCATTATGCGAGAGAATGCCAATCTCCGCGTGTTATGATTGCTACTGAGGATGGTGGGTATGAGTCCGCTAGTGACTATGATGAGGAGACTTTGGCTCTTATTACAAGTGAAGAACACGGTGGAGATGATTCTGATCATGAGACGCAATACATGGCTCCTGAAGACGCTGACAGGTATGAATGTTTAGTTGCTCAACGTGTTTTGAGTGTGCAGGTCACACAAGCTGACCAAAATCAGAGGCATAATTTGTTCCATACAAAGGGAGTTGTGAAGGAACGTTCTGTTCGCGTCATCATAGATGGAGGGAGCTGCAACAACTTGGCTAGCATGGAGATGGTGGAGAAGCTATCTCTCACCACAAGACCACATCCACATCCTTACTATATCCAATGGTTCAACAACAGTGGCAAGGTTAAGGTAACACGTACTGTTCGTGTGCATTTTAGTATCTCTACATATGCTGATTATGTTGATTGTGATGTGGTACCCATGCAAGCATGTTCATTATTACTTGGTAGACCATGGCAATTTGATAAAAATTCTGTACACCATGGTAGAAACAATCAGTACACTCTTGTTCATAAGGATAAACATATTACTTTGCTTCCTATGACTCCTGATTCTATTTTGAAAGATGATATTAATAGAGCTAGTAAAGCAAAGCAGGAGAAAAATAAGAGTGAAAATCAGATTGTGGCAAAAGAATTTGAGCAACAAATGAAGCCTAATAATAAACCATCTAGTGTTGCTTCTGAAATTAAATTGAAAAGTGCATGCTTACTTGCCACCAAATCTGATATTGATGATCTAGATTTCAGCAATTCTGTTTGCTATGCTTTTGTGTGCAAAGAGGCGTTATTTTCATTCGAGGACGTGCCTTCCTCTTTGCCTCCTGCGGTCACTAACATTTTGCAAGAGTTCGCTGACGTCTTTCCACAAGACGTGCCACCGGGATTACCACCTATTCGCGGGATTGCGCATCAGATTGACTTAATTCCCGGTGCTTCGTTGCCAAACCGTGCGTCATACCGTACCAATCCAGAGGAGACGAAGGAGATTATGCGTCAAGTACAGGAGTTGCTCGACAAAGGTTATATACGCGAATCCCTTAGTCCTTGTGCTGTTCCTATTATTCTAGTGCCGAAAAAGGATGGTACATCGCGTATGTGTGTTGATTGTAGAGGCATTAATAATATTACTATTCGTTATCGTCATCCTATTCCTAGACTAGATGATATGCTTGATGAATTGAGTGGCTCTACAATATTCTCCAAAGTTGATTTGCGTAGTGGATACCATCAAATTCGTATGAAATTGGGGGATGAATGGAAAACAGCATTTAAAACAAAGTTTGGATTATATGAGTGGTTAGTCATGCCTTTTGGGTTAACTAACGCACCTAGTACTTTCATGAGATTAATGAACAAAGTTTTACGTGCTTTCATTGGACGATTTGTGGTAGTCTATTTTGATGATATACTGATTTATAGCAGATCTTTGGAGGAACATTTGGAACATTTACGTGCTGTTTTTATTGCTTTACGTGATGCACGTTTGTTTGGTAACCTTGGGAAGTGCACCTTTTGCACCGACCGAGTATCTTTTCTTGGCTATGTTGTTACTCCACAGGGAATTGAAGTTGATAAAGCCAAGATTGAAGCTATTGAGAGTTGGCCACAGCCCAAAACGGTCACTCAAGTGAGGAGTTTTCTTGGACTCGCTGGTTTCTATAGGCGTTTTGTGAGAGATTTCAGCACCATTGCTGCACCTCTCAATGAGCTTACAAAGAAGGATGTGCCTTTTGTTTGGGGTACCTCACAGGAAGAAGCCTTCACGGTATTGAAAGATAAGTTGACACATGCTCCTTTACTCCAACTTCCTGATTTTAATAAGACTTTTGAGCTTGAATATGATGCTAGTGGAATTGGATTAGGAGGTGTTTTATTACAAGATGGCAAACCTGTTGCATACTTTTCTGAAAAATTGAGTGGGCCTAGTCTGAACTATTCTACTTATGATAAAGAATTATATGCTCTTGTTCGGACCTTAGAAACATGGCAACATTATTTATGGCCCAAAGAATTTGTTATACATTCTGATCATGAATCTTTGAAACACATTAAAAGTCAAGCAAAACTGAACCGTAGACATGCTAAATGGGTTGAATTTATTGAGACTTTCCCTTATGTCATTAAACACAAGAAGGGTAAAGAAAATGTTATTGCTGATGCATTGTCTCGTCGTTATACTATGCTTTCACAACTTGACTTTAAAATATTTGGTTTGGAGACCATCAAAGATCAATATGTGCATGATGCTGAATTTAAAGATGTATTGCAGAATTGTAAGGAAGTGAGAACATGGAACAAGTTCGTCGTTAACGATGGATTTGTGTTTCGTGCTAACAAGCTATGCATTCCAGCTAGCTCTGTTCGTCTTTTGTTGTTGCAGGAGGCGCATGGAGGAGGATTAATGGGACACTTTGGCGTGAAGAAGACGGAGGATATACTTGCTACACATTTCTTTTGGCCAAAGATGAGACGGGATGTTGAGCGTTTTGTTGCTCGCTGCACTACATGTCAAAAAGCTAAGTCACGACTCAATCCTCATGGTTTATATATGCCTTTGCCTGTACCTAGTGTTCCTTGGGAGGATATATCTATGGACTTTGTTTTAGGTTTACCTCGAACAAAGAAGGGGAGGGATAGCATATTTGTTGTCGTGGATAGGTTCTCGAAAATGGCACACTTTATACCATGTCATAAAAGCGATGATGCTGTTAAGGTTGCTGATTTGTTCTTTCGTGAAATTATACGCTTGCATGGTGTGCCAAATACTATTGTTTCAGATCGTGATACTAAATTTCTTAGCCACTTTTGGAGATGTTTATGGGCTAAGTTGGGGACTAAACTGCTTTTTAGTACTACATGTCACCCCCAAACTGATGGACAAACTGAAGTAGTCAATAGAACATTGTCTACTATGCTTAGGGCTGTTTTGAAGAATAACAAGAAAATGTGGGAAGAATGCTTGCCTCATATTGAATTTGCTTATAATCGTTCATTGCATTCTACTACTAAGATGTGTCCTTTTGAAATTGTGTATGGTTTCCTTCCTCGTGCACCAATTGATTTGTTGCCTCTTCCATCTTCGGAGAAGGTTAATTTTGATGCTAAACAACATGCTGAATTGATCTTAAAAATGCATGAGTTAACTAAGGAGAACATTGAGCATATGAATGCTAAATATAAACTTGCTGGAGATAAGGGTAGAAAACATGTTGTGTTTGCACCTGGAGATCTTGTTTGGTTACATTTGCGTAAGGATAGATTTCCTGATTTGCGCAAATCAAAGCTAATGCCACGTGCTGATGGTCCTTTTAAGGTGTTAGAGAAAATAAATGATAATGCATATAAACTTGAGCTGCCTGCAGATTTTGGGGTTAGTCCCACTTTTAACATTGCAGATCTGAAGCCTTATTTGGGTGAGGAAGATGAGCTTCCGTCGAGGACGACTTCATTTCAAGAAGGGGAGGATGATGAGGACATCAATACCATTGTTACACCCACAGCCCCTGCTTCTATACATACTGGACCAATTACTAGAGCTCGCGCACGCCAATTAAATTATCAGGTACTTTCGTTTCTTGGTAATGATTCTAAAGTTCATGAGAATATGATGCTGCCTAAATTGGATACATTTGTTTTGCTTACAAATGAAGGCCCTAGCTTGGACAAGAAAGAGGAACCTTGGAGCAAGTTCAAGCATGGAGATGATGGCATGCACAAGGGGAACAAGAACGGAGTTACAAGTAATGATTTCAGGACTTTGAAGCCACCATAATGTGTGCAGGAAGCCTTGGACGAAATATACAAGATGTCACTTCATAAATTTCGTCCAGAGGCTATTATAGGTGCTGCGTCACCTTATTATTGGGCCAGGCCCATGTAATTTCGAAATACTTGAGTATAGGCTGTTTTTAGAGTCCGTATGTGTGGGGAAACAAGAGATAGGGTTGGTTTCGGACCCCTCCTTCAAGGGCCACGAAATCCCCTCCTCTTCCTCCATATATACAGCCCTTAGGGCACCGTTTAGACTTTGGGTTTTGTTTAGATTAAAAGTTCGCCATAGCTGCAACTTCGCGTACTTCGTTTGTGTTCAACGACCAGACCAAGACGTCACAGAACCCCACCTCGATCAATAAAGCTTTCATCTTATATTCGCAATATCCAGATTGCAAATCTTAGTTTCTTGCTTGTTCTTCGTTTGCTTGCAGGAGATAGACCCTCGGGGTCAGGTTGATTGTGCTCCGGCGTGGTCAATAACCTCTCGGAGTTGGTTTAGCGATTGCTAAGGCGCGACGTCCTCGCACGTTCGTAGTCGGATCGTCAAAGTCTACTCCACCAAAAACGATAGATATCATCTCATCGAAAGATCGGGACACCCTCGCCTCTATCACCATACACATGCAAAACTAGTGAAAGCACAAACAGCAGCAGCAACACGTCGTTCCTCGGGATATTGTAAACATGTAAAACGTTGTTCAGTTTCTAACTCCCAAGTAAGATATATATCAGGAACATATCTACCCTCGAATGGTGGAATATTCAATTTTAATTTAGGAAGATGGTCATGATCTCGTACCTGAAGTGGTGGTGCAGGCCTACCATTGCGATTATTTGCATGTGGACGACCTGGTGCTGGTGGTTGCACGTAGTTATGATTTTGATCAACCTCATCCTCATAATCGCCCGCGTAATCATCCTCCTCCTCGGCACCAGCAGCAGCAGGAGCAGGAGCCAAAGAAGCATCAACAGTAGGTACAGCAGCACCAGAAGTTTGGCCATCCTCAAGAGGAACACGCTTCGCTCGTCCGAACTGATTTGGAAGGGGGCGTTGTGGTTGTCGTTGCAGAGGTGCGACAGGTGCAGCCGGTGGTGGTTGGGGAAGACGCGTGAGCAATTCATTAAACTTGTTATCCAGCTTTGTCTCGAACGACTTCTCCATGCCATCTATCTTCTCCATGGCCTCTTCAAATCTGTTTAGCACATCTCCCACCTGGCCACTCATCATTTGCTGAAATTTATCATGCAACTCCTTGTTCGTCATGTTCTCCCAGTCAATCTCGTCGGCTTGTGATCCTGCCATGGTTAGCAGCAATAGAAACACACAAGAATATGATCCTACAGACTACTAGAAAGTGGTGGTGGTGTGGTGTGGTGTCACAAATCCGTCAAGCAAATCTCAAATTCTTACCAGTTCTTACCCAGCAGCAGGTGGTGATCGGCAACCTTTGTAGTCAAAACTCTCAGAGCTTGGATAGAGCGATTGCCAGGTGGTGTCAAACGCACGATGTAGATGTATGTGGAGCTGGGAAGGTGATGAGGACATCAATACCATTGTTACACCCACAGCCCCTGCTTCTATACATACTGGACCAATTACTAGAGCTCGCGCACGTCAATTAAAATATCAGGTACTTTCGTTTCTTGGTAATGATTCTAAAGTTCATGAGAATATGATGCTGCCTAAATTGGATACATTTGTTTTGCTTACAAATGAAGGGCCTAGCTTGGACAAGAAAGAGGAACCTTGGAGCAAGTTCAAGCATGGAGATGATGGCATGCACAAGGGGAACAAGAACGGAGTTACAAGTGATGATTTCAGGACTTTGAAGCCACCATAATGAGTGCAGGAAGCCTTGGACGAAATATACAAGATGTCACTTCATAAATTTCGTCCAGAGGCTATTATAGGTGCTGCGTCACCTTATTATTGGGCCAGGCCCATGTAATTTCGAAATACTTGAGTATAGGCTGTTTTTAGAGTCCGTATGTGTGGGGAAACAAGAGATAGGGTTGGTTTCGGACCCCTCCTTCAAGGGCCACGAAATCCCCTCCTCTTCCTCCATATATACAACCCTTAGGGCACTGTTTAGACTTTGGGTTTTGTTTAGATTAAAAGTTCGCCATAGCTGCAACTTCGCGTACTTCGTTTGTGTTCAACGACCAGACCAAGACGTCACAGAACCCCACCTTGATCAATAAAGCTTTCATCTTATATTCGCAATATCCAGATTGCAAATCTTAGTTTCTTGCTTGTTCTTCGTTTGCTTGCAGGAGATAGACCCTTGTGGTCAGGTTGATTGTGCTCCGGCATGGTCAATAACCTCTCGGAGTTGGTTTAGCGATTGCTAAGGCGCGACGTCCTCGCACGTTCATAGTCGGATCGTCAAAGTCTACTCCACCAAAAACGATAGCTATCATCTCATCGAAAGATCGGGACACCCTCGCCTCTATCAAGGAGACCGCCAAGGATGCTACCACCGAGGCCGACAAGATCGCTGCTGACGAAGCCACCAAGGACGCACATGAAGAAACCGCCAAAAGGTCTGCTAAGAGGATATATCTATGGACTTTGTTTTAGGTTTTCCTCGAACAAAGAACGGGAGGGATAGCATATTTGTTGTCATGGATAGGTTCTCGAAAATGGCACACTTTATACCATGTCATAAAAGCGATGATGCTGTTAATGTTGCTGATTTGTTCTTTCGTGAAATTATACTCTTGCATGGTGTGCCAAATACTATTGTTTCAGATCGTGATACTAAATTTCTTAGCCACTTTTGGAGATGTTTATGGGCTAAGTTGGGGACTAAACTGCTTTTTAGTAGTACATGTCACCCCCAAACTGACGGACAAACTGAAGTAGTCAATAGAACATTGTCTACTATGCTTAGGGCTGTTTTGAAGAATAACAAGAAAATGTGGGAAGAATGCTTGCCTCATATTGAATTTGCTTATAATCGTTCATTGCATTCTACTACTAAGATGTGTCCTTTTGAAATTGTGTACGGTTTCCTTCCTCGTGCACCTATTGATTTGTTACCTCTTCCATCTTCGGAGAAGGTTAATTTTGATGCTAAACAACGTGCTGAATTGATCTTAAAAATGCATGAGTTAACTAAGGAGAACATTGAGTGTATGAATGCTAAATATAAACTTGCTGGAGATAAGGGTAGAAAACATGTTGTCTTTGCACCTTGAGATCTTGTTTGGTTACATTTGCGTAAGGATAGATTTCCTGATTTGCGCAAATCAAAGCTAATGCCACGTGCTGATGGTCCATTTAAGGTGCTAGAGAAAATAAATGATAATGCATATAAACTTGAACTGCCTGCAGATTTTGGGGTTAGTCCCACTTTTAATATTGCAGATTTGAAGCCTTATTTGGGTGAGGAAGATGAGCTTCTGTCGAGGACGACTTCATTTCAAGAAGGGGAGGATGATGAGGACATCAATACCATTGTTACACCCACAGCACCTACTGCTACATACACTGGACCAATTACTAGAGCTCGCGCTCGCCAATTAAATTATCAGGTACTTTCGTTTCTTAGTAATGATTCTAATGTTCATGAGAATATGATGCTGCCTAAATTGGATACATTTGTCTTACTTACAAATGAAGGGCCTGGCATGGATAAGAGGGATGAACACTGGAGCAAGACCAGGCATGGAGATAATGGCATGCGCAAGGGGAACAAGAACGGAGTTACAAGTGATGATTTCAGGACATTGAAGCCACCTTAATGCGTGCATGAAGCCTTGGACGAAATATACAAGATGCCACTTCATAAATTTCGTCCAGAGGCTATTATAGGTGCTGCGTCACCTTATTATTGGGCCAGGCCCATGTAATTTCGAAATACTTAAGTATAGGCAGTTTTTAGAGTCCGTATGTGTGGGAAACCAAGAGTTAGGGTTGGTTTCGGATCCCTCCTCCAAGGACCACGAAATCCCCTCCTCTTCCTCCATATATACAGCCCTTAGGGCGTCGTTTAGACTTGGGTTTTGTTTAGATTAAAAGTTCGCCATAGCTGCAACTTCGCGTACTTCGTTTGTGTTCAACGACCAGACCAAGACGTCACAGAACCCCACCTTGATCAATAAAGCTTTCATCTTATATTCGCAATATCCAGATTGCAAATCTTAGTTTCTTGCTTGTTCTTCGTTTGCTTGCAGGAGATAGACCCTCGTGGTCAGGTTGATTGTGCTCCGGCGTGGTCAATAACCTCTCGGAGTTGGTTTAGCGATTGCTAAGGCGCGACGTCCTCGCACGTTCGTAGTCGGATCGTCAAAGTCTACTCCACCAAAAACGATAGCTATCATCTCATCGAAAGATCGGGACACCCTCGCCTCTATCAAGGAGACCGCCAAGGATGCTACCACCGAGGCCGACAAGATCGCTGCTGACGAAGCCGCCAAGGACGCACATGAAGAATGATGAGGACATGACTACCTTGGATACGACCAAAAATATTGCATACATGTATATTTGTGAGGTGATTTCTAATGCAAACTATGCAATAATTTATTTATGTCATCCAAGACAAAAATACTTCACAAACTTTTGTGTCATGTCTAATTGCAGGTGTATGGGACATTTGTACAATACACATATGAAGATAAGGGGAAAAGAGATGTTTAGGTGCTGTTCAAAAAGTCCTCTCACGTCACTTTTGGGCCAAGAGAAGATAGAGTCCAAGTCTCTCACGTTCTGGATTCAGATTCGGACTGCACAGACATACCTGACTCAAAACGCCAAGAACTTTTTCATACGGACTCCGAATTGGGTGATTCTTTTTTTGTTCGAAAGTAGATTTCGTGCTCTTTCCAACCCAATTGGATTCACGTTAAAATTCGTCCGGAGCGTTGAGTTATCAATGAAACAATCTGACGCTGCAGCAGAATCCGAGTCAAACTACAAGTCCAAAGGTGTTGCATCACCTCCACTTGGGCCCATGAGCCTTGTACGACCTAGGGTTAGTTTTGGGCTGCCTTGGGACGTCCTCCCACCTCCTTGGCCACCACCCCTTGCTCCTATATAAGTAGATCCATCTAGTAGCTTTTTCCTTGGGATTTGTTTAGTTAAAAGTTAGCCATTGCAACTTCGTGTACTTCGTTTGTGTCCAACGACCAGACCAAGACCGCTTTCGGATCCCCACCTCTATCAATACTTCATCTATATTCGCAATATTCAGATTGCATTATCATATTCTTGCTTGTTCTTCGATTGCGTGCAGGAATAGACCTTCGTGGTCAGGCTGATCGTGCTTTCAGTATCGTCAGTAACCTCGGGAGATTGGTTTAGCGATTGCTAAGGTGCAACGTCGTGCACGTTTGTAGTCGGATCGTCAAAGTCGACTCCACCAAATCGATAGCTATCATCTCATCGAAAGATCGGGACACCCCCGCCTCTATCAAAGAAACCGCCAAAAGGTCTGCTAAGAGGACCGGCAAGGAGACCAGTGACCATACTGATGGCATTCCCGCCACAGGAGCGCCTGGCGCTACACCGATCACGGAGTCCCCACTTGCCGGCGAGACGGTTGTCGAGGATCAACCGTCAACATCCGAGGCCCCCCATCAAGCAGATACCTTAAGGTTGGCGACAACCTGTTCGTCAGCATACCAGGGACCGCAAGCACTGGGGTGCTAACTGAAGGGGAAATTTTTTATGAAGACGTCATCACCGCTGCCGGGCTTAAAATTGTTGACGAGCCACGCGCCAGCAGCAGCGGGTCCGAGGAAGAACAGCTCCTCCAAGCCATGAGCAACAATTTTCAGAAGCTCCAGGCCATTCACCGCACCCGGAAAGAGAAGCTGGACTCCAGGGCAACAGTTACTGAAGCAGCGAAAGCAGATTTCCAGAAGCGCGTTGCGGAAACGCAAGTCTGGTATACTGAGGCCTTCCAGGAACTGATGACTGGCCGGGAACAACTGAGCCAGAGTTGGAACGAGTTCCTCTTGAGGCAGTCTGACGCTGAGAAGGCATAGGAAGAGGCCGCGCAGCGGGCCGCTGTAGAGGGAGCTCGCTTAACACAACTCCGTGTCGGGCTTCACGCTCAGGAAGAAGACCTTGCCGCTCGCGAGGGGGCACTTGCCGCCAAGCTCCGCAGCAAGGATGAGGAGATCAAAAAACTTGTCGCGTAGCACACCCAGGAGCCGGAGCAGAAACACAAGGAGATGCTCGAAGCTCCGACTATAGATCATGCCGGGAAGTTAAAGGAGGCCATCGATGCTGCTGAAGCTGCAGAGGCCGCCAAGATCAAGCTGGATGATAGAGTAAAGGGGCTAGAGGCGGACCTCGAGGAACATTGCAAGGAGCTCTCGATGCTCAAAGCTGACACAGAGAAGACTCTCTACAGCTTGGCGGAGATGCAAACCTTCATGTCTGACAAGATCAAAAAGCTCACTGCAGCCAATGAATCCATCGCTGATCTAAAATTGAAGCTGACCACGCTGGAGAAGTCTCTGGAGGACGGCAAGACTCGAGAAAAGGCTTTGATCAAGGACCTCCGGAATGAGAAGGACCTGCTCAAGAGCGCCGCCGCCTCTTATAATGACTTTGAGAAAGGTGTGAAGATCTGGACCGAGCGCCTGGTTGATGTCGCGGAAAGGATTGCAGCAGAGCTGTCCACCATAGGCCTATAGAACTTCAACTATTCTTCTGACGACAGGGTGTCCTCGAGCGCCAAGCTGACCATGTTCTTCGAGAGCGTCGTTGATGCCCTGAAGCGGCTCCGTTCTGAACGAGCAACCCATCTGGCCAACGAACCCCGCAAACTCTGCCGGGCCGTCCTCCTCAAGGTGCTCGTCAAAGTGGTGCACAAGAACCCCAGCATCAACCTCACCAACGTTCTCGACAGCTTGCCGGAGGATGCCGACCCCGAGGCACTCAAAGAGCTTGTCGCGCCCATCGTCAACAAGGTTAGCCAAGTCAAGAGGGTCGAAGGCCAGCGCAGGGACTAGCCACTTCGCTTCATCTTTGCTGCCACCATTCCATGTCAAAGACAATTTCATCTTAAGTTAGGATCACGGCAACTATTAATGTAATATAATCTGCTGTGTTTGGGTGAATGCACGCTATTTCCCTTGTCTGATTTCTTTTTGTATGGAACGTGCCCTACACTTATTGGAAACTTGCCGGTGCGTGCGTCTTGCAGCGAGCGCTAGATGCGGGTCTTTTGCAGCTTGCTGGAGGTGTCGTTACTGGCAAGATATCTTGACGTTTTCAGTGCAGCCACCTAAACTGTTGAGCGGACTCGAAACAGAGTAAGGGCGCAACAGATCATGACAAGGTTCCTTCGCGTGCAGGTTTTCCATACAAAAGCCGAAATCATTCAAGGAAAATGGCCTTTAAGTAAAAAGAAATTCACGTAAGGTTCTGCAACTTAGCTTTTTGTTGTTGTGCTCCTTCCTGCGAGATGTCAACTTTGAACGTAGCCTATCGGTGTCCATACCATCATCCCCCCCGGCAAACTTGCACGCGAGGGAACCTTCCATCTTTTGAGAAAAAGAAAGAAGAGAAAACAAAGATATGGAACCTTGGCGGTTCGTTAACACTTACCAGAAGCAAGTGTAATACAATATCTCAGACAAGCATGCATATAGATTAACATGAAAATCGACAGGAATTATAAAACACTTAAGCTTATTCAACTATGCACAGGGTCTGCGCCTGGCTTTGTACAAAGGATCACATGCCTTGCTGGCAAAACTCGTACAAAAGGGGTTGCCGGGAGGCCCGGCAACCGTGCCTTATGGATAGAACTTACGAAGATGTTCGATATTCTAGGAATTGCTCACTGGAATGCCATCCTCGGTCTCCAGGCGGACAGCACCAGGCCTGGTGACTTGTACTACCCGATAAGGGCCTTCCCACTTCGGCGTCAACTTGTTGGAATTCTTGGCCGACTGAACGCGCCGAAGAACAAGGTCGCCTTCCTCAAGACTTCGGGCATGAACCTTGCGGCTATGGTAGCGGCGCAAGGGTTGCTGGTAGCGTGCAGCTCGCACAGCAGCCTGAAGACGATCCTCCTCAAGGAGCATGGCGTCATCTTGCCGCAACTGCTCTTGCTCAAGCTCATCATAAGTGAGCACTCGAGGTGACCCGTATATGAGTTCCGTGGGGAGAACTGCTTCTGCCCCATACACTAGGGAGAAGGGTGTCTGGCCAGTTGCTCGATTTGGTGTCGTTCTGATTGACCAAAGAACCGCCGGAAACTCATCAATCCAGCGTCTTCCGCACGTTTTCAGATTGTCAAAAGTCCTTGTCTTGAGCCCTCACAACACTTCAGCATTTACCCTTTCTACATGGCCGTTGCTTCTCGGATGAGCAACAGAAGCAAAACAGATTTTGCTGCCAAGGTCTTGGACGTATTGCATGAAGGTGTGGCTCGTGAACTGAGTGCCGTTGTCGGTGATGATCCTGTTTGGCACACCAAAATGGCAAACTAGTCCTTTGAAGAACTTGACGGCTGATTGTGCTGTCACCTTTCTCACTGCTTCCACTTTCGGCCACTTTGTGAACATGTCGATTGCGACGTACAAGTACTCAAAGCCCCCGGTAGCACGGGAAAAAGGGCCCAATATGTCGAGCCCCCAGACCAAAAATGGCCAGGAAAGAGGGATTGTCTAAAGAGCCTGAGCTGGCTGATGCAATTTCTTTGAATGGAACTGGCACGCTTCACACTTGGTTACTAGTGCAGTTGCATCCTGGAGAGCAGTGGGCCAAGAGAAACCTTGCCGGAATGCCTTACCGACAAGAGCCCTTGAACCTATGTGGGAGCAACATATGCCTCCATGTATCTCTGCCAACAGCTCCAGTCCATCTTCCCGAGGAATGCGCTTCAATTTCACGGCGTTCGGTCTCTTTCTGTACAGGACATTGTCCACGAATTGGTACATACTAGACCGACGGGCTACTTTCTCCGCTTCTTCCTGTTCTTCGGGGAGTTCCCCTATTTGGAGGAACTGGACAATGTGCTGTGCCCATGCTGGAGCTTGTGGCTCGACAGCAAGGATTAAAGGCATATCCTCTGTCACGGGAGCATTTGTCTCTACGGCAAGAGCTTGAAGCCTTGCCGGAGCCTGTTGCTCCCTAACAAGCTTGGCGGAGTTCCCGGCAACTTCCTTTACGGCGGCTCCTGGGAGCTCTGCAGGAAAGTACTGGCCTTCGCTTATGTTGCCCTACTGATGGTGTTACTTATGGCTGAGTCAATCGGAGCACAAAAGTACCTAGTTCCACAGGTAACTTAGGGGCAGCGCGCTTTGACAGGTCGTCAGCAATGTCATTCTCCGCTCGAGTAACATGCCCTGTCTTCATACCGTCAAAGCGCTCCTCCAATTTCCTCACTTCATCTACATATGCTTCCATCAACGGTCTCTGATAATCTTTATTCACCTGCTTGACGACAAGCTGTGAATCACCTCTGACGATGAGCTTCTTAATTCCAAGATCCGTCGCGATCCTGAGACCGGCAAGCAGCCCTTCATATTCTGTAGTGTTGTTTGTTGATCTCTCCTGGGGAAAGTGCATCTGAATTACATATTTGAGGTGCTCTCCGGTGGGTGCAACAAGCAGCACGCCAGCACCGGCGCCTTGCAGCGAAAAAGCCCATTCACAATATATAATCCATTCTCGATCTGTTTCCTTGCTGGGAAGAGTTGTCTCTTGACTCTCTTGGTCTGGCGTTGGGGTCCATTCTGTGATGAACTCCGCCAAGGCTCTGCTCTGAATTGTTGAAGTGCTTTCAAACTTGAGATCAAAGCTTGACAATTCCAATGCCCACTACACAATCCTGCCGGTCGCATCTGGATTTCGTAAAATCCGCTGCAACGGGAAGCGAGTGACGACAGTAATTTCATGTGCTTGGAAGTAATGGTGCAGTTTTCTCGAGGCCATAAGGACGCCGAAGAGCAATTTCTAGACACCAGAATATCTTGACCTAGCCCCCTGCAAAAGGGAGCTGACAAAATAAACTGGGCGCTGCACCATCTTCTTCCTCTGTGTTGCTTCATCTGAGCTTGCAAATTCTGCCTTGTCGCCACCAGATCTTGCCGGGGAAGATCCTAGCTCGTCATTTGATGGTCCTGCTGCCGCTGCTGCTTCCTTGTCGGCTTCTCTCTGCGCTACTAACGCAGCACTAACCACTTGATTTGTTGCCGCTAAATATAGCAACAACGGCTCTTGTGGTTTAGGCGCGACTAGTATCGGCGAAGAGGAGAGGTACTTCTTCAAATCCTGCAGCGCTGCCTCCTGATAAGGACATCAATACCATTGTTACACCCACAGCCCCTGCTTCTATACATACTGGACCAATTACTAGAGCTCGCGCACGCCAATTAAAATATCAGGTACTTTCGTTTCTTGGTAATGATTCTAAAGTTCATGAGAATATGATGCTGCCTAAATTGGATACATTTGTTTTGCTTACAAATGAAGGACCTAGCTTGGACAAGAAAGGGGAACCTTGGAGCAAGTTCAAGCATGGAGATGATGGCATGCACAAGGGGAACAAGAACGGAGTTACAAGTGATGATTTCTGGACTTTGAAGCCACCATAATGAGTGCAGGAAGCCTTGGACGAAATATACAAGATGTCACTTCATAAATTTCGTCCAGAGGCTATTATAGGTGCTGCGTCACCTTATTATTGGGCCAGGCCCATGTAATTTCGAAATACTTGAGTATAGGCTGTTTTTAGAGTCCGTATGTGTGGGGAAACAAGAGATAGGGTTGGTTTTGGACCCCTCCTTCAAGGGCCACGAAATCCCCTCCTCTTCCTCCATATATACAGCCCTTAGCGCACCGTTTAGACTTTGGGTTTTGTTTAGATTAAAAGTTCACCATAGCTGCAACTTCGCGTACTTCATTTGTGTTCAACGACCAGACCAAGACGTCACAGAACCCCACCTTGATCAATAAAGCTTTCATCTTATATTCGCAATATCCAGATTGTAAATCTTAGTTTCTTGCTTGTTCTTCGTTTGCTTGCAGGAGATAGACCCTCATGGTCAGGTTGATTGTGCTCCGGCGTGGTCAATAACCTCTCGAAGTTGGTTTAGCGATTGCTAAGGCGCGACGTCCTCGCACGTTCGTAGTCGGATCGTCAAAGTCTACTCCACCAAAAATGATAGCTATCATCTCATCGAAAGATCGGGACACCCTCGCTTCTATCAAGTGGTATCAGATTTTCAGGTTGCTCGGTGAGATTTTACAGTTTTTCGTAGTTTAGATCGAGTCTGTTCTTCATACGTACAGTCCATGAAAAAGCCAAAAAAAAAAAAGGGTTAGTTCATCATATCCGAACCAATCTGAGCCTTTGCATAATCTTTTTAGGGTTTTTGCTTTGTTGAATTTGCGGTTGCATCGTCGTGTCAAGTTGCTGGTCTTAGCGTCTAGTTCTTTAGAGTTTCGAGTTCTGTTCACAAGTTGTCACGCCGCCGCCGCACCATCATCATCGCCCCTACCATATACCACCACAGCTTATCTGCTATTTCTCTGAGTCCATATACCACCACCGATCCGAGTCCATATACCACCACCGATCCGAGTCCATATACCACCACCAATCCGAGCCCACATATACTACCGTCATATACCATCACCAGTCCGAGTTCCACCAGATTCATCTCTGCCACCAGTCCTAGTCCGAGTCCAGTATTTATTCCTTTATTTTAGAGTTCCAGATCACGCGATACTACGAGTCGTGAACAAGTCGGATTCCCCAATTTTCGTGCTACCCATAGAAGAAAAATAGTTCCAGTTTCATGAGATTAATGAACGAAGTTTTACGTGCTTTCATTGGACGATTTGTGGTAGTCTATTTTGATGATATACTGATTTATAGCAGATCTTTGGAGGAACATTTGGAACATTTACGTGCTGTTTTTATTGCTTTACGTGATGCACGTTTGTTTGGTAACCTTGGGAAGTGCACCTTTTGCACCGACCGAGTATCTTTTCTTGGCTATGTTGTTACTCCACAGGGAATTGAAGTTGATAAAGCCAAGATTGAAGCTATTGAGAGTTGGCCACAGCCCAAAACAGTCACTCAAGTGAGGAGTTTTCTTGGACTCGCTGGTTTCTATAGGCGTTTTGTGAGAGATTTCAGCACCATTGCTGCACCTCTCAATGAGCTTACAAAGAAGGATGTGCCTTTTGTTTGGGGTACCTCACAGGAAGAAGCCTTAACGGTATTGAAAGATAAGTTGACACATGCTCCTTTACTCCAACTTCCTGATTTTAATAAGACTTTTGAGCTTGAATGTGATGCTAGTGGAATTGGATTAGGAGGTGTTTTATTACAAGATGGCAAACCTGTTGCATACTTTTCTGAAAAATTGAGTGGGCCTAGTCTGAACTATTCTACTTATGATAAAGAATTATATGCTCTTGTTCGGACCTTAGAAACATGGCAACATTATTTATGGCCCAAAGAATTTGTTATACATTCTGATCATGAATCTTTGAAACACATTAAAAGTCAAGCAAAACTGAACCGTAGACATGCTAAATGGGTTGAATTTATTGAGACTTTCCCTTATGTCATTAAACACAAGAAGGGTAAAGAAAATGTTATTGCTGATGCATTGTCTCGTCGTTATACTATGCTTTCACAACTTGACTTTAAAATATTTGGTTTGGAGACCATCAAAGATCAATATGTGCATGATGCTGAATTTAAAGATGTAATGCAGAATTGTAAGGAAGGGAGAACATGGAACAAGTTCGTCGTTAACGATGGATTTGTGTTTCGTGCTAACAAGCTATGCATTCCAGCTAGCTCCGTTCGTCTTTTGTTGTTGCAGGAGGCGCATGGAGGAGGATTAATGGGACACTTTGGCGTGAAGAAGACGGAGGATATACTTGCTACACATTTCTTTTGGCCAAAGATGAGACGGGATGTTGAGCGTTTTGTTGCTCGCTGCACTACATGTCAAAAAGCTAAGTCACGACTCAATCCTCATGGTTTATATATGCCTTTGCCTGTACCTAGTGTTCCTTGGGAGGATATATCCCATAGATAAACCTAAAACAAAGGCATATATAAACCGTCTTCTTCAGCATCATGAGGATTGAGTCGTGACTTAGCTTTTTGACATGTAGTGCAGCGAGCAACAAAACGCTCAACATCCCGTCTCATCTTTGGCCAAAAGAAATGTGTAGCAAGTATATCCTCCGTCTTCTTCACGCCAAAGTGTCCCATTAATCCTCCTCCATGCGCCTCCTGCAACAACAAAAGACGAACGGAGCTAGCTGGAATGCATAGCTTGTTAGCACGAAACACAAATCCATCGTTAACGACGAACTTGTTCCATGTTCTCCCTTCCTTACAATTCTGCAATACATCTTTAAATTCAGCATCATGCACATATTGATCTTTGATGGTCTCCCAACCAAATATTTTAAAGTCAAGTTGTGAAAGCATAGTATAACGACGAGACAATGCATCAGCAATAACATTTTCTTTACCCTTCTTGTGTTTAATGACATAAGGGAAAGTCTCAATAAATTCAACCCATTTAGCATGTCTACGGTTCAGTTTTGCTTGACTTTTAATGTGTTTCAAAGATTCATGATCAGAATGTATAACAAATTCTTTGGGCCATAAATAATGTTGCCATGTTTCTAAGGTCCGAACAAGAGCATATAATTCTTTATCATAAGTAGAATAGTTCAGACTAGGCCCACTCAATTTTTCAGAAAAGTATGCAACAGGTTTGCCATCTTGTAATAAAACACCTCCTAATCCAATTCCACTAGCATCACATTCAAGCTCAAAAGTCTTATTAAACTCAGGAAGTTGGAGTAAAGGAGCATGTGTCAACTTATCTTTCAATACCGTGAAGGCTTCTTCCTGTGAGGTACCCCAAACAAAAGGCACATCCTTCTTTGTAAGCTCATTGAGAGGTGCAGCAATGGTGCTGAAATCTCTCACAAAACGCCTATAGAAACCAGCGAGTCCAAGAAAACTCCTCACTTGAGTGACCGTTTTGGGCTGTGGCCAACTCTCAATAGCTTCAATCTTGGCTTTATCAACTTCAATTCCCTGTGGAGTAACAACATAGCCAAGAAAAGATACTCGGTCGGTGCAAAAGTGATAGAGGCGAGGGTGTCCCGATCTTTCGATGAGATGATAGCTATCGTTTTTGGTGGAGTAGACTTTGACGATCCGACTACGAACGTGCGAGGACGTCGCGCCTTAGCAATCGCTAAACCAACTCTGAGAGGTTACTGACCACGCCGGAGCACAATCAACCTGACCACGAGGGTCTATCTCCTGCAAGCAAACGAAGAACAAGCAAGAAACTAAGATTTGCAATCTGGATATTGCGAATATAAGATGAAAGCTTTATTGATCAAGGTGGGGTTCTGTGACGTCTTGGTCTGGTCGTTGAACACAAACGAAGTACGCGAAGTTGCAGCTATGGCGAACTTTTAATCTAAACAAAACCCAAAGTCTAAACGGTGCCCTAAGGGCTGTATATATGGAGGAAGAGGAGGGAATTTCGTGGCCCTTGAAGGAGGGGTCCGAAACCAACCCTATCTCTTGTTTCCCCACACATACGGACTCTAAAAACAGCCTATACTCAAGTATTTCGAAATTACATGGGCCTGGCCCAATAATATGGTGACGCAGCACCTATAATAGCCTCTGGACGAAATTTATGAAGTGACATCTTGTATATTTCGTCCAAGGCTTCCTGCACTCATTATGGTGGCTTCAAAGTCCTGAAATCATCACTTGTAACTCCGTTCTTGTTCCCCTTATGCATGCCATCATCTCCATGCTTGAACTTGCTCCAAGGTTCCTCTTTCTTGTCCAAGCTAGGCCCTTCATTTGTAAGCAAAACAAATGTATCCAATTTAGGCAGCATCATATTCTCATGAACTTTAGAATCATTACCAAGAAACGAAAGTACCTGATATTTTAATTGGCGTGCGCGAGCTCTAGTAATTGGTCCAGTATGTATAGAAGCAGGGGCTGTGGGTGTAACAATGGTATTGATGTCCTCATCATCCTCCCCTTCTTGAAATGAAGTCGTCCTCGACGGAAGCTCATCTTCCTCACCCAAATAAGGCTTCAGACCTGCAATGTTAAAAGTGGGACTAACCCCAAAATCTGCAGGCAGCTCAAGTTTATATGCATTATCATTTATTTTCTCTAACACCTTAAAAGGACCATCAGCACGTGGCATTAGCTTTGATTTGCGCAAATCAGGAAATCTATCCTTACGCAAATGTAACCAAACAAGATCTCCAGGTGCAAACACAACATGTTTTCTACCCTTCCTTACAATTCTGCAATACATCTTTAAATTCAGCATCATGCACATATTGATCTTTGATGGTCTCCAAACCAAATATTTTAAAGTCAAGTTGTGAAAGCATAGTATAACGACGAGACAATGCATCAGCAATAACATTTTCTTTACCCTTCTTGTGTTTAATGACATAAGGGAAAGTCTCAATAAATTCAACCCATTTAGCATGTCTACGGTTCAGTTTTGCTTGACTTTTAATGTGTTTCAAAGATTCATGATCAGAATGTATAACAAATTTTTGGGCCATAAATAATGTTGCCATGTTTCTAAGGTCCGAACAAGAGCATATAATTCTTTATCATAAGTAGAATAGTTCAGACTAGGCCCACTCAATTTTTCAGAAAAGTATGCAACAGGTTTGCCATCTTGTAATAAAACACCTCCTAATCCAATTCCACTAGCATCACATTCAAGCTCAAAAGTCTTATTAAAATCAGGAAGTTGGAGTAAAGGAGCATGTGTCAACTTATCTTTCAATACCGTGAAGGCTTCTTCCTGTGAGGTACCCCAAACAAAAGGCACATCCTTCTTTGTAAGCTCATTGAGAGGTGCAGCAATGGTGCTGAAATCTCTCACAAAACGCCTATAGAAACCAGCGAGTCCAAGAAAACTCCTCACTTGAGTGACCGTTTTGGGCTGTGGCCAACTCTCCATAGCTTCAATCTTGGCTTTATCAACTTCAATTCCCTGTGGAGTAACAACATAGCCAAGAAAAGATACTCGGTCGGTGCAAAAGGTGCACTTCCCAAGGTTACCAAACAAACGTGCATCACGTAAAGCAATAAAAACAGCACGTAAATGTTCCAAATGTTCCTCCAAAGATCTGCTATAAATCAGTATATCATCAAAATAGACTACCACAAATCGTCCAATGAAAGCACGTAAAACTTCGTTCATTAATCTCATGAAAGTACTAGGTGCATTAGTTAACCCAAAAGGCATGACTAACCACTCATATAAACCGAACTTAGTTTTAAATGCTGTTTTCCATTCATCTCCCAATTTCATACGAATTTGATGGTATCCACTACGCAAATCAACTTTGGAGAATATTGTAGAGCCACTCAATTCATCAAGCATATCATCTAGCCTAGGAATAGGATGACGATATGATGAGGACATCAATACCATTGTTACACCCACAACCCCTGCTTCTATACATACTGGACCAATTACTAGAGCTCGCGCACGCCAATTAAAATATCAGGTACTTTCGTTTCTTGGTAATGATTCTAAAGTTCATGAGAATATGATGCTGCCTAAATTGGATACATTTGTTTTGCTTACAAATGAAGGGCCTAGCTTGGACAAGAAAGAGGAACCTTGGAGCAAGTTTAAGCATGGAGATGATGGCATGCACAAGGGGAACAAGAACGGAGTTACAAGTGATGATTTCAGGACTTTGAAGCCACCATAATGAGTGCAGGAAGCCTTGGACGAAATATACAAGATGTCACTTCATAAATTTCGTCCAGAGGCTATTATAGGTGCTGCGTCACCTTATTATTGGGCCAGGCCCATGTAATTTCGAAATACTTGAGTATAGGCTGTTTTTAGAGTCCGTATGTGTGGGGGAACAAGAAATAGGGTTGGTTTCGGACCCCTCCTTCAAGGGCCACGAAATCCCCTCCTCTTCCTCCATATATACAGCCCTTAGGGCACCGTTTAGACTTTGGGTTTTGTTTAGATTAAAAGTTCGCCATAGCTGCAACTTCGCGTACTTCGTTTGTGTTCAACGACCAGACCAAGACGTCACAGAACCCCACCTTGATCAATAAAGCTTTCATCTTATATTCGCAATATCCAGATTGCAAATCTTAGTTTCTTGCTTGTTCTTCGTTTGCTTGCAGGAGATAGACCCTCGTGGTCAGGTTGATTGTGCTCCGGCGTGGTCAATAACCTCTCGGAGTTGGTTTAGCGATTGCTAAGGCGCGACGTCCTCGCACGTTCGTAGTCGGATCGTCAAAGTCTACTCCACCAAAAACGATAGCTATCATCTCATCGAAAGATCGGGACACCCTCGCCTCTATCAAGTGGTATCAGATTCCCAGGTTGCTCGGTGAGATTTACAGTTTTTCGTAGTTTAGATCGAGTCTGTTCTTCATACCTACAGTCCAGGAAAAAGCCAAAAAAAAAATTTAGGGTTAGTTCATCATATCCGAACCAATCTGAGCCTTTGCATAATCTTTTTAGGGTTTTTGTTTTGTTGAATTTGCGGTTGCATCGTCGTGTCAAGTTGCTGGTCTTAGCGTCTAGTTCTTTAGAGTTTCGAGTTCTGTTCACAAGTTGTCACGCCGCCGCCGCACCATCATCATCGCCCCTACCATATACCACCACAGCTTATCTGCTATTTCTCTGAGTCCATATACCACCACCGATCCGAGTCCATATACCACCACCGATCCGAGTCCATATACCACCACCAATCCGAGCCCACATATACTACCGTCATATACCATCACCAGTCCGAGTTCCACCAGATTCATCTCTGCCACCAGTCCTAGTCCGAGTCCAGTATTTATTCCTTTATTTTAGAGTTCCAGATCACGCGATACTACGAGTCGTGAACAAGTCGCATTCGCCAATTTTCGTGCTACCCGCAGAAGAAAAATAGTTCCAGTTTCAAAAAAATTCAGAGTGTGCTCCTCCCTTGTTTACGTGCAGCGCCGTGATTTTTGTTAGTGTTCTAGGCTCGCGTCTCTAGCACGGTCTAGCCTAGGACCAGCACAGTACCGTCGTTGAGAGTTTATTCAACATTGCATCTCTGAATTGATTATTGCTGACCCTTTTTGCTACCATATCATAAGCCTTCCCAGCTCCACATACATCTACATCGTGTGTTTGACACCACCTGGCAATCGCTCTGTCCAAGCTCTGAGAGTTTTGACTACAAGGTTGCCAATCACCACCTGCTGCTGGGTAAGAACTGGTAAGAATTTGAGATTTGCTTGACGGATTTGTGACACCACACCACACCACCACCACTTTCTAGTAGTCTGTAGGATCATATTCTTGTGTGTTTCTATTGCTGCTAACCATGGCAGGATCACAAGCCGACGAGATTGACTGGGAGAACATGACGAACAAGGAGTTGCATGATAAATTTCAGCAAATGATGAGTGGCCAGGTGGGAGATGTGCTAAACAGATTTGAAGAGGCCATGGAGAAGTCGTTCGAGACAAAGCTGGATAACAAGTTTAATGAATTGCTCACGCGTCTTCCCCAACCACCACCGGCTGCACCTGTCGCACCTCTGCAACGACAACAACAACGCCCCCTTCCAAATCAGTTCGGACGAGCGAAGCGTGTTCCTCTTGAGGATGGCCAAACTTCTGGTGCTGCTGTACCTACTGTTGATGCTTCTTTGGCTCCTGCTCCTGCTGCTGCTGGTGCCGAGGAGGAGGATGATTACGCGGGCGATTATGAGGATGAGGTTGATCAAAATCATAACTACGTGCAACCACCAGCACCAGGTCGTCCACATGCAAATAATCGCAATGGTAGGCCTGCACCACCACTTCAGGTACGAGATCATGACCATCTTCCTAAATTAAAATTGAATATTCCACCATTCGAGGGTAGATATGTTCCTGATATATATCTTACTTGGGAGGTAGAAACTGAACAACGTTTTACATGTTTACAATATCCCGAGGAACGACGTGTTGCTGCTGCTGTTTGTGCTTTCACTAGTTTTGCATGTGTATGGTGGTCTGAACATTGTAGATTATATCCTATTCCAGCTACGTGGGCTGCTTTGAAAACTGCTATGCGTACTCGTTGGGTTCCACCATATTATCAACGTGAATTACTTCAAAAATTGCAGCGCTTAAGACAAGGAAAAAATTCTGTAGAAGAATATTATCAGGAATTACAAACTGGCATGATTAGATGTGGTATTGTTGAGGAGAATGAAGCTATGCTTGCACGTTTCATGGGTGGATTAAATAGAGAGATTCAGACCATTCTAGAGTATAAGGAGTATAATAATATCACTCGTTTATTCCATCTTGCTTGTAAAGCTGAACGTGAAGTGCAGGATCGACAGGCATTGGCGCGAACTAATTTTTCTGCGGGTCGATCTTCATCATGGACACCGCGTGCCTCCTCTACTCCCACACGTCCTACTGCGGCACCACTGACTTCAGCCGCCAATTCCAATCGAGATACAAGAAAACAGGCACCACCACCACCATCTGCCAAGAGTACACCTTCTGGGCCTGCCCAGAGCTCTTCTTCATCTATGGCATCAACAAGGCACACACATGATATTATTTGTCGTCGTTGTAAGGGAAGAGGTCATTATGCGAGAGAATGCCAATCTCCGCGTGTTATGATTGCTACTGAGGACGGTGGGTATGAGTCCGCTAGTGATTATGATGAGGAGACTTTGGCTCTTATTACAAGTGAAGAACACGGTGGAGATGATTCTGATCATGAGACGCAATACATGGCTCCTGAAGACGCTGACAGGTATGAATGTTTAGTTGCTCAACGTGTTTTGAGTGTGCAGGTCACACAAGCTGAGCAAAATCAGAGGCATAATTTGTTCCATACAAAGGGAGTTGTGAAGGAACGTTCTGTTCGCGTCATCATAGATGGAGGGAGCTGCAACAACTTGGCTAGCATGGAGATGGTGGAGAAGCTATCTCTCACCACAAGACCACATCCACATCCTTACTATATCCAATGGTTCAACCACAGCGGCAAGGTTAAAGTAACACGTACTGTTCGTGTGCATTTTAGTATCTCTACATATGCTGATTATGTTGATTGTGATGTGGTACCCATGCAAGCATGTTCATTATTACTTGGTAGACCATGGCAATTTGATAAAAATTCTGTACACCATGGTAGAAACAATCAGTATACTCTTGTTCATAAGGATAAACATATTACTTTGCTTCCTATGACTCCTGATTCTATTTTGAAAGATGATATTAATAGAGCTAGTAAAGCAAAACAGGAGAAAAATAAGAGTGAAAATCAGATTGTGGCAAAAGAATTTGAGCAACAAATGAAGCCTAATAATAAACCATCTAGTGTTGCTTCTGAAATTAAATTGAAAAGTGCATGCTTACTTGCCACCAAATCTGATATTGATGATCTAGATTTCAGCAATTCTGTTTGCTATGCTCTTGTGTGCAAAGAGGCGTTATTTTCATTCGAGGACGTGCCTTCCTCTTTGCCTCCTGCGGTCACTAACATTTTGCAGGAGTTCGCTGACGTCTTTCCACAAGACGTGCCACCGGGATTACCACCTATTCGCGGGATTGAGCATCAGATTGACTTAATTCCCGGTGCTTCGTTGCCAAACCGTGCGCCATACCGTACCAATCCAGAGGAGACGAAGGAGATTATGCGTCAAGTACAGGAGTTGCTCGACAAAGGTTATATACGTGAATCCCTTAGTCCTTGTGCTGTTCCTATTATTCTAGTGCCGAAAAAGGATGGTACATCGCGTATGTGTGTTGATTGTAGAGGCATTAATAATATTACTATTCGTTATCGTCATCCTATTCCTAGACTAGATGATATGCTTGATGAATTGAGTGGCTCTACAATATTCTCCAAAGTTGATTTGCGTCGTGGATACCATCAAATTCGTATGAAATTGGGGGATGAATGGAAAACAGCATTTAAAACAAAGTTTGGATTATATGAGTGGTTAGTCATGCCTTTTGGGTTAACTAATGCACCTAGTACTTTCATGAGATTAATGAACGAAGTTTTACGTGCTTTCATTGGACGATTTGTGGTAGTCTATTTTGATGATATACTGATTTATAGCAGATCTTTGGAGGAACATTTGGAACATTTACGTGCTGTTTTTATTGCTTTGCGTGATGCACGTTTGTTTGGTAACCTTGGGAAGTGCACCTTTTGCACCGACCGAGTATCTTTTCTTGGCTATGTTGTTACTCCACAGGGAATTGAAGTTGATAAAGCCAAGATTGAAGCTATTGAGAGTTGGCCACAGCCCAAAATAGTCACTCAAGTGAGGAGTTTTCTTGGACTCGCTGGTTTCTATAGGCGTTTTGTGAGAGATTTCAGCACCATTGCTGCACCTCTCAATGAGCTTACAAAGAAGGATGTGCCTTTTGTTTGGGGTACCTCACAGGAAGAAGCCTTCACGGTATTGAAAGATAAGTTGACACATGCTCCTTTACTCCAACTTCCTGATTTTAATAAGACTTTTGAGCTTGAATGTGATGCTAGTGGAATTGGATTAGGAGGTGTTTTATTACAAGATGGCAAACCTGTTGCATACTTTTCTGAAAAATTGAGTGGGCCTAGTCTGAACTATTCTACTTAGGATAAAGAATTATATGCTCTTGTTCGGACCTTAGAAACATGGCAACATTATTTGTGGCCCAAAGAATTTGTTATACATTCTGATCATGAATCTTTGAAACACATTAAAAGTCAAGCAAAACTGAACCGTAGACATGCTAAATGGGTTGAATTTATTGAGACTTTCCCTTATGTCATTAAACACAAGAAGGGTAAAGAAAATGTTATTGCTGATGCATTGTCTCGTCGTTATACTATGCTTTCACAACTTGACTTTAAAATATTTGGTTTGGAGACCATCAAAGATCAATATGTGCATGATGCTGAATTTAAAGATGTATTGCAGAATTGTAAGGAAGGGAGAACATGGAACAAGTTCGTCGTTAACGATGGATTTGTGTTTCGTGCTAACAAGCTATGCATTCCAGCTAGCTCCGTTCGTCTTTTGTTGTTGCAGGAGGCGCATGGAGGAGGATTAATGGGACACTTTGGCGTAAAGAAGACGGAGGATGTACTTGCTACACATTTCTTTTGGCCAAAGATGAGACAGGATGTTGAGCGCTTTGTTGCTCGCTGCACTACATGTCAAAAAGCTAAGTCACGACTTGATAGAGGCGAGGGTGTCCCGATCTTTCGATGAGATGAATAAGAGCTTCACTTATATGTGCAAATTGAGTTACAATATTTTCATGTCTTCTAATACTTGTGATAATATTTTGGCTTTAGATTTTATGAACTATGAAGGTTACTCATGTATACATGTGTCATATATGCAAAAACTAAGGGAAGTAAAACTGGATGACATATACATATACAACATGTACACCTTGTCTCTTTTGTTAGCCACATTTCAGCTTAAGCAACGCCGAGGACGGCTTTGTTTTCAAGAAGGGGAGGATGATGAGGACATGACTACCTTGGATACGACCAAAAATATTGCATACATGTATATTTGTGAGGTGATTTCTAATGCAAACTATGCAATAATTTATTTATGTCATCCAAGACAAAAATACTTCACAAACTTTTGTGCCATGTCTAATTGCAGGTGTATGGGAGATTTGTACAATCCACATATGAAGAGGCGAGGGTGTCCCGATCTTTCGATGAGATGATAGCTATCGTTTTTGGTGGAGTAGACTTTGACGATCCGACTACGAACGTGCGAGGACGTCGCGCCTTAGCAATCGCTAAACCAACTCCGAGAGGTTATTGACCACGCCGGAGCACAATCAACCTGACCACGAGGGTCTATCTCCTGCAAGCAAACGAAGAACAAGCAAGAAACTAAGATTTGCAATCTGGATATTGCGAATATAAGATGAAAGCATTATTGATCAAGGTGGGGTTCTGTGACGTCTTGGTCTGGTCGTTGAACACAAACGAAGTACGCGAAGTTGCAGCTATGGCGAACTTTTAATCTAAACAAAACCCAAAGTCTAAACGGTGCCCTAAGGGCTGTATATATGGAGGAAGAGGAGGGGATTTCGTGGCCCTTGAAGGAGGGGTCCGAAACCAACCCTATCTCTTGTTTCCCCACACATACGGACTCTAAAAATAGCCTATGCTCAAGTATTTCGAAATTACATGGGCCTGGCCCAATAATAAGGTGACGCAGCACCTATAATAGCCTCTGGACGAAATTTATGAAGTGACATCTTGTATATTTCGTCCAAGGCTTCCTGCACTCATTATGGTGGCTTCAAAGTCCTGAAATCATCACTTGTAACTCCGTTCTTGTTCCCCTTGTGCATGCCATCATCTCCATGCTTGAACTTGCTCCAAGGTTCCTCTTTCTTGTCCAAGCTAGGCCCTTCATTTGTAAGCAAAACAAATGTATCCAATTTAGGCAGCATCATATTCTCATGAACTTTAGAATCATTACCAAGAAACGAAAGTACCTGATATTTTAATTGACGTGCGCGAGCTCTAGTAATTGGTCCAGTATGTATAGAAGCAGGGGCTGTGGGTGTAACAATGGTATTGATGTCCTCATCATCCTGCCCTTCTTGAAATGAAGTCGTCCTCGACGGAAGCTCATCTTCCTCACCCAAATAAGGCTTCAGATCTGCAATGTTAAAAGTGGGACTAACCCCAAAATCTGCAGGCAGCTCAAGTTTATATGCATTATCATTTATTTTCTCTAACACCTTAAAAGGACCATCAGCACGTGGCATTAGCTTTGATTTGCGCAAATCAGGAAATCTATCCTTACGCAAATGTAACCAAACAAGATCTCCAGGTGCAAACACAACATGTTTTCTACCCTTATCTCCAGCAAGTTTATATTTAGCATTCATACGCTCAATGTTCTCCTTAGTTAACTCATGCATTTTTAAGATCAATTCAGCACGTTGTTTAGCATCAAAATTAACCTTCTCCGAAGATGGAAGAGGCAACAAATCAATTGGTGCACGAGGAAGGAAACCATACACAATTTCAAAAGGACACATCTTAGTAGTAGAATGCAATGAACGATTATAAGCAAATTCAATATGAGGCAAGCATTCTTCCCACATTTTCTTGTTATTCTTGATGAGGACATCAATACCATTGTTACACCCACAGCCCCTGCTTCTATACATACTGGACCAATTACTAGAGCTCGCGCACGTCAATTAAAATATCAGGTACTTTCGTTTCTTGGTAATGATTCTAAAGTTCATGAGAATATGATGCTGCCTAAATTGGATACATTTGTTTTGCTTACAAATGAAGGGCCTAGCTTGGACAAGAAAGAGGAACCTTGGAGCAAGTTCAAGCATGGAGATGATGGCATGCACAAGGGGAACAAGAACGGAGTTACAAGTGATGATTTCAGGACTTTGAAGCCACCATAATGAGTGCAGGAAGCCTTGGACGAAATATACAAGATGTCACTTCATAAATTTCGTCCAGAGGCTATTATAGGTGCTGCGTCACCTTATTATTGGGCCAGGCCCATGTAATTTCGAAATACTTGAGTATAGGCTGTTTTTAGAGTCCGTATGTGTGGGGAAACAAGAGATAGGGTTGGTTTCGGACCCCTCCTTCAAGGGCCACGAAATCCCCTCCTCTTCCTCCATATATACAGCCCTTAGGGCACCATTTAGACTTTGGGTTTTGTTTAGATTAAAAGTTCGCCATAGCTGCAACTTCGCGTACTTCGTTTGTGTTCAACAACCAGACCAAGACGTCACAGAACCCCACCTCGATCAATAAAGCTTTCATCTTATATTCGCAATATCCAAATTGCAAATCTTAGTTTCTTGCTTGTTCTTCGTTTGCTTGCAGGAGATAGACCCTCGGTGATGAGGACATCAATACCATTGTTACACCCACAACCCCTGCTTCTATACATTCTGGACCAATTACTAGAGCTCGCGCACGCCAATTAAAATATCAGGTACTTTCGTTTCTTGGTAATGATTCTAAAGTTCATGAGAATATGATGCTGCCTAAATTGGATACATTTGTTTTGCTTACAAATGAAGGGCCTAGCTTGGACAAGAAAGAGGAACCTTGGAGCAAGTTCAAGCATGGAGATGATGGCATGCACAAGGGGAACAAGAACGGAGTTACAAGTGATGATTTCAGGACTTTGAAGCCACCATAATGAGTGCAGGAAGCCTTGGACGAAATATACGAGATGTCACTTCATAAATTTCGTCCAGAGGCTATTATAGGTGCTGCGTCACCTTATTATTGGGCCAGGCCCATGTAATTTCGAAATACTTGAGTATAGGCTGTTTTTAGAGTCCGTATGTGTGGGGAAACAAGAGATAGGGTTGGTTTCGGACCCCTCCTTCAAGGGCCACGAAATCCCCTCCTCTTCCTCCATATATACAGCCCTTAGGGCACCGTTTAGACTTTGGGTTTTTTTTAGATTAAAAGTTCGCCATAGCTGCAACTTCGCGTACTTCGTTTGTGTTCAACGACCAGACCAAGACGTCACAGAACCCCACCTTGATCAATAAAGCTTTCATCTTATATTCGCAATATCCAGATTGCAAATCTTAGTTTCTTGCTTGTTCTTCGTTTGCTTGCAGGAGATAGACCCTCGTGGTCAGGTTGATTGTGCTCCGGCGTGGTCAATAACCTCTCGGAGTTGGTTTAGCGATTGCTAAGGCGCGACGTCCTCGCACGTTCGTAGTCGGATCGTCAAAGTCTACTCCACCAAAAACGATAGCTATCATCTCATCGAAAGATCGGGACACCCTCGCCTCTATCAAGTTAGAAACTAAACAACGTTTTACATGTTTACAATATCCCGAGGAGAGACGTGTTGCTGCTGCTGTTTGTGCTTTTACTAGTTTTGCATTCGTATGGTGGTCTGAACATTGTAGATTATATCCTATTCCAACTACTTGGGCTGCTTTGAAAACTGCTATGCGTACTCGTTGGGTTCCACCATATTATCAACGTGAATTACTTCAAAAATTGCAGCGCTTAAGACAAGGAAAAAATTCTGTAGAAGAATATTATCAGGAATTACAAACTGGCATGATTAGATGTGGTATTGTTGAGGAGAATGAAGCTATGCTTGCACGTTTTATGGGTGGATTAAATAGAGAGATTCAGACCATTCTAGAGTATAAGGAGTATAATAATATCACTCGTTTATTCCATCTTGCTTGTAAAGCTGAACGTGAAGTGCAGGATCAACAGGCATTGGCGCGGACTAACTTTTCTACAGGTCGACCTTCATCGTGGACACCGCGTGCATCCTCTACTTCCACACATTCTATTGCACCGACACCTCCATCAGCTGCCACCTCCAGCCGTGATACAAGGAAGCAGGCACAACCACCACTATCTGCCAAGAGCACACCTACCGGGCCTGCACAGAGTTCTTCTTCTTCCATGGCATCAACAGGGCATACAAGTGATATTATTTGTCGTCGTTGTAAGGGAAGAGGTCATTATGCGAGAGAATACAAATCTCAGCGTGTGATGATTGCTACCGAGGATGGTGGGTATGAGTCCGCTAGTGACTATGATGAGGAGACTTTGGCTCTCATTACACGTGAAGAACACGGTGGAGATGATTCTGAACAAGAGACGCAATACATGGCTCCTGAAGACGCTGACAGGTATGAATGTTTAGTTGCTCAACGTGTTTTGAGTGTGCAGGTCACAAAAGCTGAGCAAAATCAGAGGCATAATTTGTTCCATACAAAGGGAGTTGTGAAGGAACGTTCTGTTCGCGTCATCATAGATGGAGGGAGCTGCAACAACTTGGCTAGCATGGAGATGGTGGAGAAGCTCTCTCTCACCACAAGACCACATCCACATCCTTACTATATCCAATGGTTCAACAACAGCGGCAAGGTTAAGGTAACACGTACTGTTCGTGTGTATTTTAGTATCTCTACGTTTGCTGATTTTGTTGATTGTGATGTGGTACCCATGCAAGCATGTTCCTTATTACTTGGTAGACCATGGCAATTTGATAAAAGTTCTGTACACCATGGTAGAAACAATCAGTATACTCTTGTTCATAAGGATAAACATATTACTTTGCTTCCTATGTCTCCTGATTCTATTTTGAAAGATGATATTAATAGAGCCAGTAAGGCAAAACAGGAGCAAAATAAGAGTGAAAATCAGATTGTGGCAAAAGAATTTGAGCAACAAATGAATTCTAATAATAAACCATCTAGTGTTGCTTCTGAAATTAAATTGAAAAGTGCATGTTTACTTACCACCTAATCTGATATTGATGATCTAGATTTTAGCAAATCTGTTTGCTATGCTTTTGTGTGCAAAGAGGCATTATTTTCATTCGAGGACATGCCTTCCTCTTTGCCTCCTGCTGTTACTAACATTTTGCAGGAGTTCGTCGACGTCTTTCCACAAGATGTGCCTCCGGGATTACCACCTATTCGAGGGATTGAGCATCAGATTGACTTAATTCCCGGTGCATCGCTACCCAACCGTGCACCATACCGTACTAATCCAGAGGAGACGAAGGAGATTATGCGTCAAGTCCAGGAGTTGCTCGACAAAGGTTATATACGCGAATCCCTTAGTCCTTGTGCTGTTCCTATTATTCTAGTGCCGAAAAAGGATGGTACATCGCGTATGTGTGTTGATTGTAGAGGCATTAATAATATTACTATTCGTTATCGTCATCCTATTCCTAGACTAGAAGATATGCTTGATGAATTGAGTGGCTCTACAATATTCTCCAAAGTTGATTTGCGTAGTGGATACCATCAAATTCGTATGAAATTGGGGGATGAATGGAAAACAGCATTTAAAACAAAGTTTGGATTATATGAGTGGTTAGTCATGCCTTTTGGGTTAACTAATGCACCTAGTACTTTCATGAGATTAATGAACGAAGTTTTACGTGCTTTCATTGGATGATTTGTGGTAGTCTATTTTGATGATATATTGATTTATAGCAGATCTTTGGAGGAACATTTGGAACATTTACGTGCTGTTTTTATTGCTTTAAGTGATGCACATTTGTTTTGTAACCTTGGGAAGTGCACCTTTTGCACCGACCGAGTATCTTTTCTTGGCTATGTTGTTACTCCACAGGGAATTGAAGTTGATAAAGCCAAGATTGAAGCTATTGAGAGTTGGCCACAGCCCAAAACGGTCACACAAGTGAGGAGTTTTCTTGGACTCGCTGGTTTCTATAGGCGTTTTGTGAGAGATTTCAGCACCATTGCTGCACCTCTCAATGAGCTTACAAAGAAGGATGTGCCTTTTGTTTGGGGTACCTCACAGGAAGAAGCCTTCACGGTATTGAAAGATAAGTTGACACATGCTTCTTTACTCCAACTTCCTGATTTTAATAAGACTTTTGAGCTTGAATGTGATGCTAGTGGAATTGGATTAGGAGGTGTTTTATTACAAGATGGCAAACCTGTTGCATACTTTTCTGAAAAATTGAGTGGGCCTAGTCTGAACTATTCTACTTATGATAAAGAATTATATGCTCTTGTTCGGACCTTAGAAACATGGCAACATTATTTATGGCCCAAAGAATTTGTTATACATTCTGATCATGAATCTTTGAAACACATTAAAAGTCAAGCAAAACTGAACCGTAGACATGCTAAATGGGTTGAATTTATTGAGACTTTCCCTTATGTCATTAAACACAAGAAGGGTAAAGAAAATGTTATTGCTTATGCATTGTCTCGTCGTTATACTATGCTTTCACAACTTGACTTTAAAATATTTGGTTTGGAGACCATCAAAGATCAATATGTGCATGATGCTGAATTTAAAGATGTATTGCAGAATTGTAAGGAAGGGAGAACATGGAACAAGTTCGTCGTTAACGATGGATTTGTGTTTCGTGCTAACAAGCTATGCATTCCAGCTAGCTCCGTTCGTCTTTTGTTGTTGCAGGAGGCGCATGGAGGAGGATTAATGGGACACTTTGGCGTGAAGAAGACGGAGGATATACTTGCTACACATTTCTTTTGGCCAAAGATGAGACGGGATGTTGAGCGTTTTGTTGCTCGCTGCACTACATGTCAAAAAGCTAAGTCACGACTCAATCCTCATGGTTTATATATGCCTTTGCCTGTACCTAGTGTTCCTTGGGAGGATATATCTATGGACTTTGTTTTAGGTTTACCTCGAACAACGAAGGGGAGGGATAGCATATTTGTTGTCGTGGATAGGTTCTCGAAAATGGCACACTTTATACCATGTCATAAAAGCGATGATGCTGTTAATGTTGCTGATTTGTTCTTTCGTGAAATTATACGCTTGCATGGTGTGCCAAATACTATTGTTTCAGATCGTGATACTAAATTTCTTAGCCACTTTTGGAGATGTTTATGGGCTAAGTTGGGGACTAAACTGCTTTTTAGTACTACATGTCACCCCCAAACTGATGGACAAACTGAAGTAGTCAATAGAACATTGTCTACTATGCTTAGGGCTGTTTTGAAGAATAACGAGAAAATGTGGGAAGAATGCTTGCCTCATATTGAATTTGCTTATAATCGTTCATTGCATTCTACTACTAAGATGTGTCCTTTTGAAATTGTGTATGGTTTCCTTCCTCGTGCACCAATTGATTTGTTGCCTCTTCCATCTTCGGAGAAGGTTAATTTTGATGCTAAACAACGTGCTGAATTGATCTTAAAAATGCATGAGTTAACTAAGGAGAACATTGAGCGTATGAATGCTAAATATAAACTTGCTGGAGATAAGGGTAGAAAACATGTTGTGTTTGCACCTGGAGATCTTGTTTGGTTACATTTGCGTAAGGATAGATTTCCTGATTTGCGCAAATCAAAGCTAATGCCACGTGCTGATGGTCCTTTTAAGGTGTTAGAGAAAATAAATGATAATGCATATAAACTTGAGCTGCCTGCAGATTTTGGGGTTAGTCCCACTTTTAACATTGCAGATCTGAAGCCTTATTTGGGTGAGGAAGATGAGCTTCCGTCGAGGACGACTTCATTTCAAGAAGGGGAGGATGATGAGGACATCAATACCATTGTTACACCCACAGCCCCTGCTTCTATTCATACTGGACCAATTACTAGAGCTCGCGCACGCCAATTAAAATATGAGGTACTTTCGTTTCTTGGTAATGATTCTAAAGTTCATGAGAATATGATGCTGCCTAAATTGGATACATTTGTTTTGCTTACAAATGAAGGGCCTAGCTTGGACAAGAAAGAGGAACCTTGGAGCAAGTTCAAGCATGGAGATGATGGCATGCACAAGGGGAACAAGAACGGAGTTACAAGTGATGATTTCAGGACTTTGAAGCCACCATAATGAGTGCAGGAAGCCTTGGACGAAATATACAAGATGTCACTTCATAAATTTCGTCCAGAGGCTATTATAGGTGCTGCGTCACCTTATTATTGGGCCAGGCCCATGTAATTTCGAAATACTTGAGTATAGGCTGTTTTTAGAGTCCGTATGTGTGGGGAAACAAGAGATAGGGTTGGTTTCGGACCCCTCCTTCAAGGGCCACGAAATCCCCTCCTCTTCCTCCATCTATACAGCCCTTAGGGCACCGTTTAGACTTTGGGTTTTGTTTAGATTAAAAGTTCGCCATAGCTGCAACTTCGCGTACTTCGTTTGTGTTCAACGACCAGACCAAGACGTCACAGAACCCCACCTTGATCAATAAAGCTTTCATCTTATATTCGCAATATCCAGATTGCAAATCTTAGTTTCTTGCTTGTTCTTCGTTTGCTTGCAGGAGATAGACCCTCGTGGTCAGGTTGATTGTGCTCCGGCGTGGTCAATAACCTCTCGGAGTTGGTTTAGCGATTGCTAAGGCGCGACGTCCTCGCACGTTCGTAGTCGGATCGTCAAAGTCTACTCCACCAAAAACGATAGCTATCATCTCATCGAAAGATCGGGACACCCTCGCTTCTATCACCTCCGCTTCCGGAGTCCATTTCATTGGACCTGCCTTCTTCAAGATTTTGAAAAAGGGCAGGGCGCGCTCAGCAGATTTGGAGATGAACCTACTCAGAGCAGCGATGCAGCCGACAAGTCAACGCACATCTTTGATGCATCTTGGTGCTTCAATTTGCTCAATTGCCTTGATCTTGTCGGGATTTGCTTCGATCCCACGCTAAGATACAAAGAACCCGAGAAGTTTGCCAGATGGAATGCCAAACACACACTTCTCGGGATTGAGCTTCAGATTGATCTTGCGCAGATTTGCAAATGTCTCTTCTAAATCTTGTATGAGCGTTGCTTTGTCCTTGGTTTTAACCACTATGTCATCCATATAAGCTTCCAAATTTCTATGCAGCTGAGGCTCAAAACCGATCTGGACTGCTCTTGCAAACGTTGAACCAGCACTTTTCAACCCGAAAGGCATACGTAAGAAACAATCCATACCACACGGGGTGATAAATGCGGTTTTCTCTTCATCTTCCTTTGCCATAAAAATCAGATGGTGCCCTGAATAGGCGTCGAGAAACGACAGCAGATCGCAGCCGGCAGTGGAGTCCACAATCTGGTCGATGCGCGGCAAGGGGAAAGGATCTTTTGGACAGGCTTTATTGATATCTATATAGTCAATACACAGCCTCCATTTTCCATTCGCCTTGCGCACTACAACTGGATTGGCCAACCACATCGGATGGGGCACTCCTCTGACCAAACCTGCTGCTTCCAACTTCCTGATTTCTTCGGCAATAAATTCTTGCCGTTCCAAAGACTGCTTTCTAACTTTTTGCTTGATGGGCCATGCATGAGGACAGACAGCAAGATGGTGCTCAATTACTTCCCTGGGAACACCGGGGATATCAGACGGTTGCCATGCAAACACATCGATATTCGCCCGCAGGAAAGCAACGAGTGCGCTTTCCTATTTGTCATCGAGGGTGGAACTTATGGTGAAAGTTCCTCCCGTACCATCCTCCTTGACGGGCACCTTCTTGGTTTCTGGTGGAGCTGCCTTGGATTTCTTGCTCTTGCCGGTGGAGCTCTCTGGCACATCCTCGACGAGAGCGCAGCACTCCGAGGAGGTGCGCTTGCTGGAGTGTGTGCTAGAGGTCTTGCCGGTCTTCTTCTTTCCCCCAGGAGCTTCAGCGGCAGGAGCAAGTGCCTTGGCGGCAGATGTTGCAACTGCCTCCCGGTAGAGTTGGTCGGCATAGATAAGCGCATCTTTCTTGTCGAAGTTGGCAGTGATGACGCTCATCGGCCCAGGCATCTTCAAAACATTGTAGGCGTAGTGCGAGGCCGCCATGAATTTGGCCAGTGCTGGACGGCCCAGAATCCCGTTATACGGTAACGGAATCTTGGCGACGTCGAAAACGATCTTTTCTGTCCTGTAGTTCAGCTTGCTGCCAAATGTCACTGACAACGTGATCTTGCCCTTCGACTGGCTCCTTCCTGAATTGATCCCTTGAAACGTGCCCGTTTCCTCGAGATCTTCATCAGGAATTTGCAACCTCTTGATCACATTAGGCGAGATCAAGTTCAGCCCGGCCCCACCGTCAACTAACATTTTTGTCACCTTGAGGTTGCAAATTGTTGGTGAAACCAACAATGGAAAACACCCGACCGCGGTTGTGCAATCAGGGTGATCCTCAACATAAAAAATGATAGGCGTGTTGGACCATTTCAGAGGCTTACGGGCATCGACTGACGGTTCTGTCGCATTAATCTCGCGCACCCACTGTTTAAGTTGGCGGTGAGAAGAATGCAACGAGGCGCCTCCGTCAATGCACATAGCTTCGGTAGCTTTTTGGAACTCGTGCTCGCTGGACTTGTCGTCCTCTTCGTTGTCATTGTCACCCCCCTCATCTTTGTCGCGGCCTCGAGCGGGCCTCTCCTTCAGCTGCTTTGCCTTGCCGCGGCGACCTCCTCGGCCATCGTACTTCTTGCCAGATCGCTCAGCACCATCCTGAGCCCTCTCCTTGTCTCGCCTTTCATATTCAGCTTTCTGCCTCTCGACAAGCTGTTCAACTTGTCGGCAGTTCTGGAGATCATGGCCCTTAGTGCGATGGATCTTGTAGTATTACTTGACAGAGCCCTCCGGCTTGTCGGCAGCCACCAAGGCCTGACAGGTGGCACACCCGGCAACATCCTTGCCGGGACCATCAACCTTGATCTTCTTGGCGGTGCTGGGGTTGCCGGATTCCTCGACGGCAAGCACGGTGATGAGGACATCAATACCATTGTTACACCCACAACCCCTGCTTCTATACATACTGGACCAATTACTAGAGCTCGCGCACGCCAATTAAAATATCAGGTACTTTCATTTCTTGGTAATGATTCTAAAGTTCATGAGAATATGATGCTGCCTAAATTGGATACATTTGTTTTGCTTACAAATCAAGGGCCTAGCTTGGACAAGAAAGAGGAACCTTGGAGCAAGTTCAAGCATGGAGATGATGGCATGCACAAGGGGAACAAGAACGGAGTTACAAGTGATGATTTCAGGACTTTGAAGCCACCATAATGAGTGCAGGAAGCCTTGGACGAAATATACAAGATGTCACTTCATAAATTTCGTCCAGAGGCTATTATAGGTGCTGCGTCACCTTATTATTGGGCCAGGCCCATGTAATTTCGAAATACTTGAGTATAGGCTGTTTTTAGAGTCCGTATGTGTGGGGAAACAAGAGATAGGGTTGGTTTCGGACCCCTCCTTCAAGGGCCACGAAATCCCCTCCTCTTCCTCCATATATACAGCCCTTAGGGCATCGTTTAGACTTTGGGTTTTGTTTAGATTAAAAGTTCGCCATAGCTGCAACTTCGCGTACTTCGTTTGTGTTCAACGACCAGACCAAGATGTCACAGAACCCCACCTTGATCAATAAAGCTTTCATCTTATATTCGCAATATCCAGATTGCAAATCTTAGTTTCTTGCTTGTTCTTCGTTTGCTTGCAGGAGATAGACCCTCGTGGTCAGGTTGATTGTGCTCCGGCGTGGTCAATAACCTCTCGGAGTTGGTTTAGCGATTGCTAAGGCGCGACGTCCTCGCACGTTCGTAGTCGGATCGTCAAAGTCTACTCCACCAAAAACGATAGCTATCATCTCATCGAAAGATCGGGACACCCTCGCCTCTATCAAGTGGTATCAGATTCCCAGGTTGCTCGGTGAGATTTACAGTTTTTCGTAGTTTAGATCGAGTCTGTTCTTCATACCTACAGTCCAGGAAAAAGCCAAAAAAAAAAAATTTAGGGTTAGTTCATCATATCCGAACCAATCTGAGCCTTTGCATAATCTTTTTAGGGTTTTTGCTTTGTTGAATTTGCGGTTGCATCGTCGTGTCAAGTTGCTGGTCTTAGCGGCTAGTTCTTTAGAGTTTCGAGTTCTGTTCACAAGTTGTCACGCCGCCGCCGCACCATCATCATCGCCCCTACCATATACCACCACAGCTTATCTGCTATTTCTCTGAGTCCATATACCACCACCGATCCGAGTCCATATACCACCACCGATCCGAGTCCATATACCACCACCAATCCGAGCCCACATATACTACCGTCATATACCATCACCAGTCCGAGTTCCACCAGATTCATCTCTGCCACCAGTCCTAGTCCGAGTCCAGTATTTATTCCTTTATTTTAGAGTTCCAGATCACGCGATACTACGAGTCGTGAACAAGTCGGATTCGCCAATTTTCGTGCTACCCGCAGAAGAAAAATAGTTCCAGTTTCAAAAAAAAAAAAACTAAGTCTGGAAAATTCTGGCTAGGCAGTTTTTAGACCATTTGTAGACTTTTTCAAAAAAAAATTGTTGCGGAGCAAAAAAAAAGTGCAAAAAAAAAAGAAAAAAAATTCAGAGTGTGCTCCTCCCTTGTTTACGTGCAGCGCCGTGATTTTTGTTAGTGTTCTAGGCTCGCGTCTCTAGCACGGTCTAGCCTAGGACCAGCACAGTACCGTCGTTGAGAGTTTATTCAACATTGCGTCTCTGAATTGATTATTGCTGACCCTTTTTGCTACCATATCATAAGCCTTCCCAGCTCCACATACATCTACATCGTGCGTTTGACACCACCTGGCAATCACTCTGTCCAAGCTCTGAGAGTTTTGACTACAAAGGTTGCCGATCACCACCTGCTGCTGGGTAAGAACTGGTAAGAATTTGAGATTTGCTTGACGGATTTGTGACACCACACCACACCACCACCACTTTCTAGTAGTCTGTAGGATCATATTCTTGTGTGTTTCTATTGCTGCTAACCATGGCAGGATCACAAGCCGACGAGATTGACTGGGAGAACATGACGAACAAGGAGTTGCATGATAAATTTCAGCAAATGATGAGTGGCCAGGTGGGAGATGTGCTAAGCAGATTTGAAGAGGCCATGGAGAAGATAGATGGCATGGAGAAGTCGTTCGAGACAAAGCTGGATAACAAGTTTAATGAATTGCTCACGCGTCTTCCCCAACCACCACCGGCTGCACCTGTCGCACCTCTGCAACGACAACAACAACGCCCCCTTCCAAATCAGTTCGGACGAGCGAAGCGTGTTCCTCTTGAGGATGGCCAAACTTCTGGTGCTGCTGTACCTACTGTTGATGCTTCTTTGGCTCCTGCTCCTGCTGCTGCTGGTGCCGAGGAGGAGGATGATTACGCGGTCGATTATGAGGATGAGGTTGATCAAAATCATAACTACGTGCAACCACCAGCACCAGGTCGTCCACATGCAAATAATCGCAATGGTAGGCCTGCACCACCACTTCAGGTACGAGATCATGACCATCTTCCTAAATTAAAATTGAATATTCCACCATTCGAGGGTAGATATGTTCCTGATATATATCTTACTTGGGAGTTAGAAACTGAACAACGTTTTACATGTTTACAATATCCCGAGGAACGACGTGTTGCTGCTGCTCTTTGTGCTTTCACTAGTTTTGCATGTGTATGGTGGTCTGAACATTGTAGATTATATCCTATTCCAGCTACGTGGGCTGCTTTGAAAACTGCTATGCGTACTCGTTGGGTTCCACCATATTATCAACGTGAATTACTTCAAAAATTGCAGCGCTTAAGACAAGGAAAAAATTCTGTAGAAGAATATTATCAGGAATTACAAACTGGCATGATTAGATGTGGTATTGTTGAGGAGAATGAAGCTATGCTTGCACGTTTCATGGGTGGATTAAATAGAGAGATTCAGACCATTCTTGATAGAGGCGAGGGTGTCCCGATCTTTCGATGAGATGATAGCTATCGTTTTTGGTGGAGTAGACTTTGACGATCCGACTACGAACGTGCGAGGACGTCGCGCCTTAGCAATCGCTAAACCAACTCCGAGAGGTTATTGACCACACCGGAGCACAATCAACCTGACCACGAGGGTCTATCTCCTGCAAGCAAATGAAGAACAAGCAAGAAACTAAGATTTGCAATCTGGATATTGCGAATATAAGATGAAAGCTTTATTGATCAAGGTGGGGTTCTGTGACGTCTTGGTCTGGTCGTTGAACACAAACGAAGTACGCGAAGTTGCAGCTATGGCGAACTTTTAATCTAAACAAAACCCAAAGTCTAAACGGTGCCCTAAGGGCTGTATATATGGAGGAAGAGGAGGGGATTTCGTGGCCCTTGAAGGAGGGGTCCGAAACCAACCCTATCTCTTGTTTCCCCACACATACGGACTCTAAAAACAGCCTATACTCAAGTATTGCGAAATTACATGGGCCTGGCCCAATAATAAGGTGACGCAGCACCTGTAATAGCCTCTGGACGAAATTTATGAAGTGACATCTTGTATATTTCGTCCAAGGCTTCCTGCACTCATTATGGTGGCTTCAAAGTCCTGAAATCATCACTTGTAACTCCGTTCTTGTTCCCCTTGTGCATGCCATCATCTCCATGCTTGAACTTGCTCCAAGGTTCCTCTTTCTTGTCCAAGCTAGGCCCTTCATTTGTAAGCAAAACAAATGTATCCAATTTAGGCAGCATCATATTCTCATGAACTTTAGAATCATTACCAAGAAACGAAAGTACCTGATATTTTAATTGGCGTGCGCGAGCTCTAGTAATTGGTCCAGTATGTATAGAAGCAGGGGCTGTGGGTGTAACAATGGTATTGATGTCCTCATCATTAGGGCTATAAGTGATGCAAGGAATACAAGTCTGTCAACAAGGATTTCATTACCATGGCTTACACTAGAAGTTTGTCATTTGTATCCAGGAGTTTGAATGACTAGTGGGGAGGGCATATCAAAAAATGACATGTTGTGCAAGCTACATAGCTTTCAGAAATGAAGGAGTTAGATGCTCTAGCATCAAATAGAACTGATGCTGGATGGCAATTGACAAGGAGTGTACCAAGAACGACATCCGGATCATCATGAGCTTCAACAGCTGGGTGGGAGCTGGCTTGGCACTGATCATCTTGCCTGATGGCTTACCACGGCTAATAGACTTCTCAAACTAGGGTGGAGCATAACTGGCCTAAGAGCAGTCACGTGCATAGTGTCCTGGCTCTCCACATGTGACGCAAGTACATGAAATAGGATGTGGACCCACATTGGCAGGCGGTCCACCAATAGGCCTGGGTGGAGCATACGGCTGAACTGGACGAGGCACCACATAGGATGGCCTCGGTGCATATCCTGGTGGAAGAGCAGAGTTCGGAACACAAATCCAGCATGATGAGGACATCAATACCATTGTTACACCCACAACCCCTGCTTCTATACATACTGGACCAATTACTAGAGCTCGCGCACGCCAATTAAAATATCAGGTACTTTCGTTTCTTGGTAATGATTCTAAAGTTCATGAGAATATGATGCTGCCTAAATTGGATACATTTGTTTTGCTTACAAATGAAGGGCCTAGCTTGGACAAGAAAGAGGAACCTTGGAGCAAGTTCAAGCATGGAGATGATGGCATGCACAAGGGGAACAAGAACGGAGTTACAAGTGATGATTTCAGGACTTTGAAGCCACCATAATGAGTGCAGGAAGCCTTGGACGAAATATACAAGATGTCACTTCATAAATTTCATCCAGAGGCTATTATAGGTGCTGCGTCACCTTATTATTGGGCCAGGCCCATGTAATTTTGAAATACTTGAGTATAGGCTGTTTTCAGAGTCCGTATGTGTGGGGAAACAAGAGATAGGGTTGGTTTCGGACCCCTCCTTCAAGGGCCACGAAATCCCCTCCTCTTCCTCCATATATACAGCCCTTAGGGCACCGTTTAGACTTTGGGTTTTGTTTAGATTAAAAGTTCGCCATAGCTGCAACTTCGCGTACTTCGTTTGTGTTCAACGACCAGACCAAGACGTCACAGAACCCCACCTTGATCAATAAAGCTTTCATCTTATATTCGCAATATCCAGATTGCAAATCTTAGTTTCTTGCTTGTTCTTCGTTTGCTTGCAGGAGATAGACCCTCGTGGTCAGGTTGATTGTGCTCCGGCGTGGTCAATAACCTCTCGGAGTTGGTTTAGCGATTGCTAAGGCGCGACGTCCTCGCACGTTCGTAGTCGGATCGTCAAAGTCTACTCCACCAAAAACGATAGCTATCATCTCATCGAAAGATCGGGACACCCTCGCCTCTATCAAGTGGTATCAGAGTCCCAGGTTGCTCGGTGAGATTTACAGTTTTTCGTAGTTTAGATCGAGTCTGTTCTTCATACCTACAGTCCAGGAAAAAGCCAAAAAAAAAAATTTAGGGTTAGTTCATCATATCCGAACCAATCTGAGCCTTTGCATAATCTTTTTAGGGTTTTTGCTTTGTTGAATTTGCGGTTGCATCGTCGTGTCAAGTTGCTGGTCTTAGCGTCTAGTTCTTTAGAGTTTCGAGTTCTGTTCACAAGTTGTCACGCCGCCGCCGCACCATCATCATCGCCCCTACCATATACCACCACAGATTATCTGCTATTTCTCTGAGTCCATATACCACCACCGATCCGAGTCCATATACCACCACCGATCCGAGTCCATATACCACCACCAATCCGAGCCCACATATACTATCGTCATATACCATCACCAGTCCGAGTTCCACCATATTCATCTCTGCCACCAGTCCTAGTCCGAGTCCAGTATTTATTCCTTTATTTTAGAGTTCCAGATCACGCGATACTACGAGTCGTGAACAAGTCGGATTCCCCAATTTTCGTGCTACCCGCAGAAGAAAAATAGTTCCAGTTTTAAAAAAAAAACTAAGTCTGGAAAATTCTGGCTAGGCAGTTTTTAGACCATTTGATAGAGGCGGGGGTGGCCCGATCTTTCGATGAGATGATAGCTATCGATTTGGTGGAATCGACTTTGACGATCCGACTACAAACGTGCACGACGTTGCGCCTTAGCAATCGCTAAACCAATCTCCCGAGGTTACTGACGATACTGAAAGCACGATCAGCCTGACCACGAAGGTCTATTCCTGCACGCAATCGAAGAACAAGCAAGAATATGATAATGCAATCTGAATATTGCGAATATAGATGAAGTATTGATAGAGGTGGGGATCCGAAAGCGGTCTTGGTCTGGTCGTTGGACACAAACGAAGTACACGAAGTTGCAATGGCTAACTTTTAACTAAACAAATCCCAAGGAAAAAGCTACTAGATGGATCTACTTATATAGGAGTAAGGGGTGGCGGCCAAGGAGGTGGGAGGACGTCCCAAGGCAGCCTAAAACTAACCCTAGGTCGTACAAGGCTCATGGGCCCAAGTGGAGGTGATGCAACACCTTTGGACTTGTAGTTTGACTCGGATTCTGCTACAGCGTCAGATTGTTTCGTCGATAACTCATAGCTCCGGATGAATTTTAAGGTGAATCCAATTGGGTTCGAAAGAGCACGAAATCTACTTTCCAACAAAAAAAGAATCACCCAATTCGGAGTCCGTATGAAAAAGTTCTTGGCGTTTTGAGTCAGGTATGTCTGTGCAGTCCGAATCTGAATCCAGAACGTGAGAGACTTGGACTCTATCTTCTCTTGGCCCACAAGTGACGTGAGAGGACTTTTTGAACAGCACCTAAACTTCTCGTTTTCCCTTATCTTCATATGTGAATTGTACAAATGTCCCATACACCTGCAATTAGACATGGCACAAAAGTTTGTGAAGTATTTTTGTCCTGGATGACACAAATAAATTATTGCATAGTTTGCATTAGAAATCACCTCACAAATATACATGTATGCAATATTTTTGGTCGTATCCAAGGTATTCATGTCCTCATCATCCTCCACTTCTTGAAAACAAAGCCGTCCTCGGCGTTGCTTAATCTGAAATGTGGCTAACAAAAGAGACAAGGTGTACATGTTGTATATGTATATGTCGTCCATTTTTACTTCCCTTGATTTTTGCACATATGACACATGTATACATGAGTAACTTTCATAGTTCATAAAATGTAAAGCCAAAATATTATCACAAGTATTAGAAGACATGAAAATATTGCAACTCAATTTGCACATATAAGTGAAGCTCTTATTCATATCAAAGGATTGACAATGTTCATCATTAAACCATCCCAACATTGGTGAATAAACCTTACTTGCATCAAATTTACATGCTACTACATGCTTAAATAAGCAAACATGCAATAAGTCTTTTGACACAAAATCATCACCAAGATTAGAGGTCATATCAAAATGATTAAACATTGGTTCTTTTGCATCAACAGTTAATTCAATTGGTGCACTCAAAATTGTTGGTATTTCAGTTGTTTGATCACATGACGCATTCATAACAGTAACACAATTCTCTAAAATAGGTGACGTGCCCAAATCAATAGGTAACTCAACACATGATGTATTCAAGTTAACTAGGCATGCATCATTCTCATGTGAAAGTGGAAAATATGTACCTTTGTCATTACCTCTTATGATCAACTCAGATGATGTAGGCGCTCTCGGTGGTGATGTGTCACATGGTGGAGATGATGTAGTCATCGCAACAACGGATGTGGCTGTCATAGTACGCCTAGTAGTTAAAGAAACATCTATATCAACACTTGGAATGTGCATCGTGCACTTGTTCTCCTTGTGGGCAACACGTCGTTTTATTTCCTGTTCAGCTTTGCAAGCAAGACGAAACAAATGGTCCATAGGATAACACTCTTCATGAATTAGTATCTCTTGAATATCACGGTTTAATCCTCCCCAAAATCTATCCATAAAATCTTCTTCACTTTCTTCTAAAAATGAGTGCAACAATGTAGTTTGTAAATCATCATAATATTTTGTTACCGTGTCAGTGCCTTGTTTTAAATGTTGTAATTTTTTAATCATGCCACGAGTATAATAAACATCAACGAATCTATCTCTCATGACAAGTTTTAAATCATCCCAAGTAGTAGGTATAAAATCAGAGTTTAACCGACAATATTCACTCCACCAAACTAAAGCAAAGCTACTGAAAGTACTAATCGCAGCTTGAAATTTTCCACGCTCATCAAAATTATGGGAAGCAAATATAGCATTAATTTTGTACTCCCATTCAATATATAAATCAGGTCTAAAACGACCAGTAAATGGTGGCATGGAAACATTAACCTGATTATGTGCATTCTCATGTTGTTGCTCCTCTTGTGACGGTTGTTGTATTTTCTTAGGTGGTGGCAAATCTCCCACGATCGATGAAGCCCAAGAACTAACAACTCCGGAACCTGCCATGATTAGTAGAAACAAAAAAAATTGAGAATAATGTTCCTATGAACTACTAGGATGTGGTGGTAAAGCGCTCACAGTAAAGCAAATATCAATATCTTACAAGTTCTTACCATGCAGCAGGTGGTGACGGGCAACCAGCGATGTCAAATAACTCCGAAGATTGAGTAAAGCGATTGCTAGGTGAACGTACGTATACACGGTGTAGAAATATGTGGAGCTGGGTTGGCTATATATGGTAGCAAAAGATTAGCAATAATCAATTCAGAGATGCAATGTTGAATAAACGCTCAACGACGGTACTGTGCTGGTCCTAGGCTAGACCGGACTAGAGACGCGAGCCTAGAACACTAATGAGGTCACGGCGTAGCACAACTAGCATCAATAAAGGATATGAAGTACCTCTGGACAGCAAGATATAAGTGAAGATCACAATGGCAGTAAAGATAATGATGAGAAACAACTACCAAGTAGCATATACCAACAATTCTCTCTCCAACTTTACTCTATAAAAGTTTGTGTCAATTTTATGATAATTTTTCTCAAGAAAGGCACTGACTCAAGCTTTCAAACACAAAAAGAATCACTAAATTCCGAGTTGATATGAGGAGTCAAAAAATTCTAAAACTGGCCTGAAAAACTGGAACAAGCTGTGTTCGTGAACTTCGGAGGGCAAAAAGACCTATTTAGAAGCCGATTTTGAGGTCTCAAATATTGAACTAGCTTCTGCAACTATTTAGATGCGGCTCGTCACTAGCTTTAATTTGAGTACTCACGGAGCCAAAACAGACTTCGTACGAAAAAGATATGCCTGTTTTACTGAACACTGCGCAAAACAGTTTCCAATCCGAATTCAGCTACGAGATTGAGTCTAGATAGATCCGAATTTTGTTTTTTTTTCTGCTCTCTTTTTTTCCTCACACTTTTTTTCTTTTTCTTTCTCTCTTTTTTTTCTCTGACCTTTTTTTTACTTTTTTTTCTCTCTCTTTTTTCTCTCTCCCTCTTTCCAAAACAAACTAGATAAGATGTAGATTGGATCAAGCACAGATGTGAACGACCTCAACTATGATTATGACAATGAATGGTGGGTAGCACGATTTGGAAATTGATGGATGGGATGGTGGACAGCGGAAGGAATAACGATGCAGCGGCGGCGTGACTAATGTGAACAGAACTCGAAACTCTAAACGAACTAGACACTAAGACCAGCAACTCGACACGACGATGTAACCGATAATTCAACTATGCAAGCAATGAAAAGAAAATTGCAAAGGCTCAGACTGGCTTGGACAAAGGATGAATAGATCTAACTTTTTTTTTGTGGCTTTTTTTTGGACAATAGGTAAGAAAATAAATCTAATCTAGGGAAAACTGGAAATTCTCACCGAGCAACCTGAAAACTGATACCACTTGATAGAGGCGGGGGTGGCCCGATCTTTCGATGAGATGATAGCTATCGATTTGGTGGAGTCAACTTTGACGATCCGACTACAAACGTGCACAACGTTGCGCCTTAGCAATCGCTAAACCAATCTCCTGAGGTTACTGACGATACTGAAAGCACGATCAGCCTGACCACGAAGGTCTATTCCTGCACGCAATCGAAGAACAAGCAAGAATATGATAATGCAATCGGAATATTGCGAATATAGATGAAGTATTGATAGAGGTGGGGATCCGAAAGCGGTCTTGGTCTGGTCGTTGGACACAAACGAAGTACACGAAGTTGCAATGGCTAACTTTTAACTAAACAAATCCCAAGGAAAAAGCTACTAGATGGATCTACTTATATAGGAGTAAGGGGTGGCGGCCAAGGAGGTGGGAGGACGTCCCAAGGCAGCCTAAAACTAACCCTAGGTCGTACAAGGCTCATGGGCCCAAGTGGAGGTGATGCAACACCTTTGGACTTGTAGTTTGACTCGGATTCTGCTACAGCGTCAGATTGTTTCGTCGATAACTCATAGCTCCGGATGAATTTTAAGGTGAATCCAATTGGGTTGGAAAGAGCACGAAATCTACTTTCCAACAAAAAAAGAATCACCCAATTCGGAGTCCGTATGAAAAAGTTCTTGGCGTTTTGAGTCAGGTATGTCTGTGCAGTCCGAATCTGAATCCAGAACGTGAGAGACTTGGACTCTATCTTCTCTTGGCCCACAAGTGACGTGAGAGGACTTTTTGAACAGCACCTAAACTTCTCGTTTTCCCTTATCTTCATATGTGAATTCTACAAATGTCCCATACACCTGCAATTAGACATGGCACAAAAGTTTGTGAAGTATTTTTGTCCTGGATGACACAAATAAATTATTGCATAGTTTGCATTAGAAATCACCTCACAAATATACATGTATGCAATATTTTTGGTCGTATCCAAGGTATTCATGTCCTCATCACCATTTGTAGACTTTTTCGAAAAAAATTTGTTGCGGAGCAAAAAAAAAAACAAAAAAAAAGAGGAAAAAAGAGGAAAAAAAGTGCAAAATAAAAAAAATATATTCAGAGTGTGCTCCTCCCTTGTTTACGTGCAGCGCCGTGATTTTTGTTAGTGTTCTAGGCTCGCGTCTCTAGCACGGTCTAGCCTAGGACCAGCACAGTACCGTCGTTGAGAGTTTATTCAACATTGCATCTCTGAATTGATTATTGCTGACCCTTTTTGCTACCATATCATAAGCCTTCCCAGCTCCACATACATCTACATCGTGCGTTTGACACCACCTGGCAATCGCTCTGTCCAAGCTCTGAGAGTTTTGACTACAAAGGTTGCCGATCACCACCTGCTGCTGGGTAAGAACTGGTAAGAATTTGAGATTTGCTTGACGGATTTGTGACACCACACCACACCACCACCACTTTCTAGTAGTCTGTAGGATCATATTCTTGTGTGTTTCTATTGCTGCTAACCATGGCAGGATCACAAGCCGACGAGATTGACTGGGAGAACATGACGAACAAGGAGTTGCATGATAAATTTCAGCAAATGATGAGTGGCCAGGTGGGAGATTGATAGAGGCGAGGGTGTCCCGATCTTTCGATGAGATGATAGCTATCGTTTTTGGTGGAGTAGACTTTGACGATCCGACTACGAACGTGCGAGGACGTCGCGCCTTAGCAATCGCTAAACCAACTCCGAGAGGTTATTGACCACGCCGGAGCACAATCAACCAGACCACGAGGGTCTATCTCCTGCAAGCAAACGAAGAACAAGCAAGAAACTAAGATTTGCAATCTGGATATTGCGAATATAAGATGAAAGCTTTATTGATCAAGGTGGGGTTCTGTGACGTCTTGGTCTGGTCGTTGAACACAAACGAAGTACGCGAAGTTGCAGCTATGGCGAACTTTTAATCTAAACAAAACCCAAAGTCTAAACGGTGCCCTAAGGGCTGTATATATGGAGGAAGAGGAGGGGATTTCGTGGCCCTTAAAGGAGGGGTCCGAAACCAACCCTATCTCTTGTTTCCCCACACATACGGACTCTAAAAACAGCCTATACTCAAGTATTTCGAAATTACATGGGCCTGGCCCAATAATAAGGTGACGCAGCACCTATAATAGCCTCTGGACGAAATTTATGAAGTGACATCTTGTATATTTCGTCCAAGGCTTCCTGCACTCATTATGGTGGCTTCAAAGTCCTGAAATCATCACTTGTAACTCCGTTCTTGTTCCCCTTGTGCATGCCATCATCTCCATGCTTGAACTTGCTCCAAGGTTCCTCTTTCTTGTCCAAGCTAGGCCCTTCATTTGTAAGCAAAACAAATGTATCCAATTTAGGCAGCATCATATTCTCATGAACTTTAGAATCATTACCAAGAAACGAAAGTACCTGATATTTTAATTGGTGTGCGCGAGCTCTAGTAATTGGTCCAGTATGTATAGAAGCAGGGGCTGTGGGTGTAACAATGGTATTGATGTCCTCATCACAAAGGCTCAGATTGGTTCGGATATGATGAACTAACCCTAAATTTTTTTTTTGGCTTTTTCCTGGACTGTAGGTATGAAGAACAGACTCGATCTAAACTACGAAAAACTGTAAATCTCACTGAGCAACTTGGGAATCTGATACCACTTGATAGAGGCGAGGGTGTCCCGATCTTTCGATGAGATGATAGCTATCGTTTTTGGTGGAGTAGACTTTGACGATCCGACTACGAACGTGCGAGGACGTCGCGCCTTAGCAATCGCTGAACCAACTCCGAGAGGTTATTGACCACGCCGGAGCACAATCAACCTGACCACGAGGGTCTATCTCCTGCAAGCAAACGAAGAACAAGCAAGAAACTAAGATTTGCAATCTGGATATTGCGAATATAAGATGAAAGCTTTATTGATCAAGGTGGGGTTCTGTGACGTCTTGGTCTGGTCGTTGAACACAAACGAAGTACGCGAAGTTGCAGCTATGGCGAACTTTTAATCTAAACAAAACCCAAAGTCTAAACGGTGCCCTAAGGGCTGTATATATGGAGGAAGAGGAGGGGATTTCGTGGCCCTTGAAGGAGGGGTCCGAAACCAACCGTATCTCTTGTTTCCCCACACATACGGACTCTAAAAACAGCCTATACTCAAGTATTTCGAAATTACATGGGCCTGGCCCAATAATAAGGTGACGCAGCACCTATAATAGCCTCTGGACGAAATTTATGAAGTGACATCTTGTATATTTCGTCCAAGGCTTCCTGCACTCATTATGGTGGCTTCAAAGTCCTGAAATCATCACTTGTAACTCCGTTCTTGTTCCCCTTGTGCATGCCATCATCTCCATGCTTGAACTTGCTCCAAGGTTCCTCTTTCTTGTCCAAGCTAGGCCCTTCATTTGTAAGCAAAACAAATGTATCCAATTTAGGCAGCATCATATTCTCATGAACTTTAGAATCATTACCAAGAAACGAAAGTACCTGATATTTTAATTGACGTGCGCGAGCTCTAGTAATTGGTCCAGTATGTATAGAAGCAGGGGCTGTGGGTGTAACAATGGTATTGATGTCCTCATCAGCTTGTGTGACCTGCACACTCAAAACACATTGAGCAACTAAACATTCATACCTGTCAGCGTCTTCAGGAGCCATGTATTGCGTCTCATGATCAGAATCATCTCCACCGTGTTCTTCACTTGTAATAAGAGCCAAAGTCTCCTCATCATAATCACTAGCGGACTCATACCCACCATCCTCAGTAGCAATCATAACACGCGGAGATTGGCATTCTCTCGCATAATGACCTCTTCCCTTACAACGACGACAAATAATATCATGTGTGTGCCCTGTTGATGCCATAGATGAAGAAGAGCTCTGGGCAGGCCCAGAAGGTGTACTCTTGGCTGGTGGTGGTGCCTGTTTTCTTGTATCTCAGTTGGAATTGGCGGCTGAAGTCAGTGGTGCCGCAGTAGGACGTGTGGGAGTAGAGGAGGCACGCGGTGTCCATGATGAAGATCGACCTGCAGAAAAATTAGTTCGCGCCAATGCCTGTCGATCCTGCACTTCACGTTCAGCTTTACAAGCAAGATGGAATAAACGAGTGATATTATTATACTCCTTATACTCTAGAATGGTCTGAATCTCTCTATTTAATCCACCCATGAAACGTGCAAGCATAGCTTCATTCTCCTCAACAATACCACATCTAATCATGCCAGTTTGTAATTCCTGATAATATTCTTCTACAGAATTTTTTCCTTGTCTTAAGCGCTGCAATTTTTGAAGTAATTCACGTTGATAATATGGTGGAACCCAACGAGTACGCATAGCAGTTTTCAAAGCAGCCCACGTAGCTGGAATAGGATATAATCTACAATGTTCAGACCACCGTACACATGCAAAACTAGTGAAAGCACAAATAGCAGCAGCAACACGTCGTTCCTCGGGATATTGTAAACATGTAAAACGTTGTTCAGTTTCTAACTCCCAAGTAAGATATATATCAGGAACATATCTACCCTCGAATGGTGGAATATTCAATTTTAATTTAGGAAGATGGTCATGATCTCGTACCTGAAGTGGTGGTGCAGACCTACCATTGCGATTATTTGCATGTGGACGACCTGGTGCTGGTGGTTGCACGTAGTTATGATTTTGATCAACCTCATCCTCATAATCGCCCGCGTAATCATCCTCCTCCTCGGCACCAGCAGCAGCAGGAGCAGGAGCCAAAGAAGCATCAACAGTAGGTACAGCAGCACCAGAAGTTTGGCCATCCTCAAGAGGAACACGCTTCGCTCGTCCGAACTGATTTGGAAGGGGGCATTGTTGTTGTCGTTGCAGAGGTGCGACAGGTGCAGCCGGTGGTGGTTGGGGAAGACGCGTGAGCAATTCATTAAACTTGTTATCCAGCTTTGTCTCGAACGACTTCTCCATGCCATCTATCTTCTCCATGGCCTCTTCAAATCTGTTTAGCACATCTCCCACCTGGCCACTCATCATTTGCTGAAATTTATCATGCAACTCCTTGTTCGTCATGTTCTCCCAGTCAATCTCGTCGGCTTGTGATCCTGCCATGGTTTCCTCCCTTGTTTACGTGCAGCGCCGTGATTTTTGTTAGTGTTCTAGGCTCGCGTCTCTAGCACGGTCTAGCCTAGGACCAGCACAGTACCGTCGTTGAGAGTTTATTCAACATTGCATCTCTGAATTGATTATTGCTGACCCTTTTTGCTACCATATCATAAGCCTTCCCAGCTCCACATACATCTACATCGTGCGTTTGACACCACCTGGCAATCGCTCTGTCCAAGCTCTGAGAGTTTTGACTACAAAGGTTGCCGATCACCACCTGCTGCTGGGTAAGAACTGGTAAGAATTTGAGATTTGCTTGACGGATTTGTGACACCACACCACACCACCACCACTTTCTAGTAGTCTGTAGGATCATATTCTTGTGTGTTTCTATTGCTGCTAACCATGGCAGGATCACAAGCCGACGAGATTGACTCGGAGAACATGACGAACAAGGAGTTGCATGATAAATTTCAGCAAATGATGAGTGGCCAGGTGGGAGATGTGCTAAACAGATTTGAAGAGGCCATGGAGAAGATAGATGGCATGGAGAAGTCGTTCGAGACAAAGCTGGATAACAAGTTTAATGAATTGCTCACGCATCTTCCCCAACCACCACCGGCTGCACCTGTCGCACCTCTGCAACGACAACAACAACGCCCCCTTCCAAATCAGTTCGGACGAGCGAAGCGTGTTCCTCTTGAGGATGGCCAAACTTCTGGTGCTGCTGTACCTACTGTTGATGCTTCTTTGGCTCCTGCTCCTGCTGCTGCTGGTGCCGAGGAGGAGGATGATTACGCGGGCGATTATGAGGATGAGGTTGATCAAAATCATCGCAATGGTAGGTCTGCACCACCACTTCAGGTACGAGATCATGACCATCTTCCTAAATTAATATTGAATATTCCACCATTCGAGGGTAGATATGTTCCTGATATATATCTTACTTGGGAGTTAGAAACTGAACAACGTTTTACATGTTTACAATATCCCGAGGAACGACGTGTTGCTGCTGCTGTTTGTGCTTTCACTAGTTTTGCATGTGTATGGTGGTCTGAACATTGTAGATTATATCCTATTCCAGCTACGTGGGCTGCTTTGAAAACTGCTATGCGTACTCGTTGGGTTCCACCATATTATCAACGTGAATTACTTCAAAAATTGCAGCGCTTAAGACAAGGAAAAAATTCTGTAGAAGAATATTATCAGGAATTACAAACTGGCATGATTAGATGTGGTATTGTTGAGGAGAATGAAGCTATGCTTGCACGTTTCATTGGTGGATTAAATAGAGAGATTCAGACCATTCTAGAGTATAAGGAGTATAATAATATCACTCGTTTATTCCATCTTGCTTGTAAAGCTGAACGTGAAGTGCAGGATCGACAGGCATTGGCGCGAACTAATTTTTCTGCAGGTCGATCTTCATCATGGACACCGCGTGCCTCCTCTACTCCCACACGTCCTACTACGGCACCACTGACTTCAGCCGCCAATTCCAATCGAGATACAAGAAAACAGGCACCACCACCACCATCTGCCAAGAGTACACCTTCTGGGCCTGCCCAGAGCTCTTCTTCATCTATGGCATCAACAGGGCACACACATGATATTATTTGTCGTCGTTGTAAGGGAAGAGGTCATTATGCGAGAGAATGCCAATCTCCGCATGTTATGATTGCTACTGAGGATGGTGGGTATGAGTCCGCTAGTGATTATGATGAGGAGACTTTGGCTCTTATTACAAGTGAAGAACACGGTGGAGATGATTCTGATCATGAGACGCAATACATGGCTCCTGAAGACGCTGACAGGTATGAATGTTTAGTTGCTCAACGTGTTTTGAGTGTGCAGGTCACCGAAGCTGAGCAAAATCAGAGGCATAATTTGTTCCATACAAAGGGAGTTGTGATGAGGACATCAATACCATTGTTACACCCACAACCCCTGCTTCTATACATACTGGACCAATTACTAGAGCTCGCGCACGCCAATTAAAATATCAGGTACTTTCGTTTCTTGGTAATGATTCTAAAGTTCATGAAAATATGATGCTGCCTAAATTGGATACATTTGTTTTGCTTACAAATGAAGGGCCTAGCTTGGACAAGAAAGAGGAACCTTGGAGCAAGTTCAAGCATGGAGATGATGGCATGCACAAGGGGAACAAGAACGGAGTTACAAGTGATGATTTCAGGACTTTGAAGCCACCATAATGAGTGCAGGAAGCCTTGGACGAAATATACAAGATGTCACTTCATAAATTTCATCCAGAGGCTATTATAGGTGCTGCGTCACCTTATTATTGGGCCAGGCCCATGTAATTTCGAAATACTTGAGTATAGGCTGTTTTTAGAGTCCGTATGTGTGGGAAAACAAGAGATAGGGTTGGTTTCGGACCCCTCCTTCAAGGGCCACGAAATCCCCTCCTCTTCCTCCATATATACAGCCCTTAGGGCACCGTTTAGACTTTGGGTTTTGTTTAGATTAAAAGTTCGCCATAGCTGCAACTTCGCGTACTTCGTTTGTGTTCAACGACCAGACCAAGACGTCACAGAACCCCACCTTGATCAATAAAGCTTTCATCTTATATTCGCAATATCCAGATTGCAAATCTTAGTTTCTTGCTTGTTCTTCGTTTGCTTGCAGGAGATAGACCCTCGTGGTCAGGTTGATTGTGCTCCGGCGTGGTCAATAACCTCTCGGAGTTGGTTTAGCGATTGCTAAGGCGCGACGTCCTCGCACGTTCATAGTCGGATCGTCAAAGTCTACTCCACCAAAAACGATAGCTATCATCTCATCGAAAGATCGGGACACCCTCGCCTCTATCAAGCGCCGTGATTTTTGTTAGTGTTCTAGGCTCGCGTCTCTAGCACGGTCTAGCCTAGGACCAGCACAGTACCGTCGTTGAGAGTTTATTCAACATTGCATCTCTGAATTGATTATTGCTGACCCTTTTTGCTACCATATCATAAGCCTTCCCAGCTCCACATACATCTACATCGTGCGTTTGACACCACCTGGCAATCGCTCTGTCCAAGCTCTGAGAGTTTTGACTACAAAGGTTGCCGATCACCAGCAGCTGGGTAAGAACTGGTAAGAATTTGAGATTTGCTTGACGGATTTGTGACACCACACCACACCACCACCACTTTCTAGTAGTCTGTAGGATCATATTCCTGTGTGTTTCTATTGCTGCTAACCATGGCAGGATCACAAGCCGACGAGATTGACTGGGAGAACATGACGAACAAGGAGTTGCATGATAAATTTCAGCAAATGATGAGTGGCCAGGTGGGAGATGTGCTAAACAGATTTGAAGAGGCCATGGAGAAGATAGATGGCATGGAGAAGTCGTTCGAGACAAAGCTGGATAACAAGTTTAATGAATTGCTCACGCGTCTTCCCCAACCACCACCGGCTGCACCTGTCGCACCTCTGCAACAACAACAACAACGCCCCCTTCCAAATCAGTTCGGACGAGCGAAGCGTGTTCCTCTTGAGGATGGCCAAACTTCTGGTGCTGCTGTACCTACTGTTGATGCTTCTTTGGCTCCTGCTCCTGCTGCTGCTGGTGCCGAGGAGGAGGATGATTACGCGGGCGATTATGAGGATGAGGTTGATCAAAATCATAACTACGTGCAACCACCAGCACCAGGTCGTCCACATGCAAATAATCGCAATGGTAGGTCTGCACCACCACTTCAGGTACGAGATCATGAACATCTTCCTAAATTAAAATTGAATATTCCACCATTCGAGGGTAGATATGTTCCTGATATATATCTTACTTGGGAGTTAGAAACTGAACAACGTTTTACATGTTTACAATATCCCGAGGAACGACGTGTTGCTGCTGCTGTTTGTGCTTTCACTAGTTTTGCATGTGTATGGTGGTCTGAACATTGTAGATTATATCCTATTCCAGCTACGTGGGCTGCTTTGAAAACTGCTATGCGTACTCGTTGGGTTCCACCATATTATCAACGTGAATTACTTCAAAAATTGCAGCGCTTAAGACAAGGAAAAAATTCTGTAGAAGAATATTATCAGGAATTACAAACTGGCATGATTAGATGTGGTATTGTTGAGGAGAATGAAGCTATGCTTGCACGTTTCATGGGTGGATTAAATAGAGAGATTCAGACCATTCTAGAGTATAAGGAGTATATTAATATCACTCGTTTATTCCATCTTGCTTGTAAAGCTGAACGTGAAGTGCAGGATCGACAGGCATTGGCGCGAACTAATTTTTTTGCAGGTCGATCTTCATCATGGACACCGCGTGCCTCCTCTACTCCCACACGTCCAACTGCGGCACCACTGACTTCAGCCGCCAATTCCAACCGAGATATAAGAAAACAGGCACCACCACCACCATCTGCCAAGAGTACACCTTCTGGGCCTGCCCAGAGCTCTTCTTCATCTATGGCATCAACAGGGCACACACATGATATTATTTGTCGTCGTTGTAAGGGAAGAGGTCATTATGCGAGAGAATGCCAATCTCCGCGTGTTATGATTGCTACTGAGGATGGTGGGTATGAGTCCGCTAGTGACTATGATGAGGAGACTTTGGCTCTTATTACAAGTGAAGAACACGGTGGAGATGATTCTGATCATGAGACGCAATACATGGCTCCTGAAGACGCTGACAGGTATGAATGTTTAGTTGCTCAACGTGTTTTGAGTGTGCAGGTCACACAAGCTAAGCAAAATCAGAGGCATAATTTGTTCCATACAAAGGGAGTTGTGAAGGAACGTTCTGTTCACGTCATCATAGATGGAGGGAGCTGCAACAACTTGGCTAGCATGGAGATGGTGGAGAAGCTATCTCTCACCACACGACCACATCCACATCCTTACTATATCCAATGGTTCAACAACAGCGGCAAGGTTAAGGTAACACGTACTGTTCGTGTGCATTTTAGTATCTCTACATATGCTGATTATGTTGATTGTGATGTGGTACCCATGCAAGCATGTTCATTATTGCTTGGTAGACCATGGCAATTTGATAAAAATTCTGTACACCATGGTAGAAACAATCAGTATACTCTTGTTCATAAGGATAAACATATTACTTTGCTTCCAATGACTCCTGATTCTATTTTGAAAGATGATATTAATAGAGCTAGTAAAGGAAAACAGGAGAAAAATATGAGTGAAAATCAGATTGTGGCAAAAGAATTTGAGCAACAAATGAAGCCTAATAATAAACCATCTAGTGTTGCTTCTGAAATTAAATTGAAAAGTGCATGCTTACTTGCCACCAAATCTGATATTGATGATCTAGATTTCAGCAATTCTGTTTGCTATGCTTTTGTGTGCAAAGAGGCGTTATTTTCATTCGAGGACGTGCCTTCCTCTTTGCCTCCTGCGGTCACTAACATTTTGCAGGAGTTCGCTGACGTCTTTCCACAAGACGTGCCACCGGGATTACCACCTATTCGCGGGATTGAGCATCAGATTGACTTAATTCCCGGTGCTTCGTTGCCAAACCGTGCGCCATACCGTACCAATCCAGAGGAGACGAAGGAGATTATGCGTCAAGTACAGGAGTTGCTCGACAAAGGTTATATACGCGATTCCCTAGTCCTTGTGCTGTTCCTATTATTCTAGTGCCGAAAAAGGATGGTACATCGCGTATGTGTGTTGATTGTAGAGGCATTAATAATATTACTATTCGTTATCGTCATCCTATTCCTAGACTAGATGATATGCTTGATGAATTGAGTGGCTCTACAATATTCTCCAAAGTTGATTTGCGTAGTGGATACCATCAAATTCGTATGAAATTGGGGGATGAATGGAAAACAGCATTTAAAACAAAGTTTGGATTATATGAGTGGTTAGTCATGCCTTTTGGGTTAACTAATGCACCTAGTACTTTCATGAGAATAATGAACGAAGTTTTACGTGCTTTCATTGGACGATTTGTGGTAGTCTATTTTGATGATATACTGATTTATAGCAGATCTTTGGAGGAACATTTGGAACATTTACGTGCTGTTTTTATTGCTTTACGTGATGCACGTTTGTTTGGTAACCTTGGGAAGTGCACCTTTTGCACCGACCGAGTATCTTTTCTTGGCTATGTTGTTACTCCACAGGGAATTGAAGTTGATAAAGCCAAGATTGAAGCTATTGAGAGTTGGCCACAGCCCAAAACGGTCACTCAAGTGAGGAGTTTTCTTGGACTCGCTGGTTTCTATAGGCGTTTTGTGAGAGATTTCAGCACCATTGCTGCACCACTCAATGAGCTTACAAAGAAGGATGTGCCTTTTGTTTGGGGTACCTCACAGGAAGAAGCCTTCACGGTATTGAAAGATAAGTTGACACATGCTCCTTTACTCCAACTTCCTGATTTTAATAAGACTTTTGAGCTTGAATGTGATGCTAGTGGAATTGGATTAGGAGGTGTTTTATTACAAGATGGCAAACCTGTTGCATACTTTTCTGAAAAATTGAGTGGGCCTAGTCTGAACTATTCTACTTATGATAAAGAATTATATGCTCTTGTTCGGACCTTAGAAACATGGCAACATTATTTATGGCCCAAAGAATTTGTTATACATACTGATCATGAATCTTTGAAACACATTAAAAGTCAAGCAAAACTGAACCGTAGACATGCTAAATGGGTTGAATTTATTGAGACTTTCCCTTATGTCATTAAACACAAGAAGGGTAAAGAAAATGTTATTGCTGATGCATTGTCTCGTCGTTATACTATGCTTTCACAACTTGACTTTAAAATATTTGGTTTGGAGACCATCAAAGATCAATATGTGCATGATGCTGAATTTAAAGATGTATTGCAGAATTGTAAGGAAGGGAGAACATGGTACAAGTTCGTCGTTAACGATGGATTTGTGTTTCGTGCTAACAAGCTATGCATTCCAGCTAGCTCCGTTCGTCTTTTGTTGTTGCAGGAGGCGCATGGAGGAGGATTAATGGGACACTTTGGCGTGAAGAAGACGGAGGATATACTTGCTACACATTTCTTTTGGCCAAAGATGAGACGGGATGTTGAGCGTTTTGTTGCTCGCTGCACTACATGTCAAAAAGCTAAGTCACGACTCAATCCTCATGGTTTATATATGCCTTTGCCTGTACCTAGTGTTCCTTGGGAGGATATATCTATGGACTTTCTTTTAGGTTTACCTCGAACAAAGAAGGGGAGGGATAGCATATTTGTTGTCGTGGATAGGTTCTCGAAAATGGCACACTTTATACCATGTCATAAAAGCGATGATGCTGTTAATGTTGCTGATTTGTTCTTTCGTGAAATTATACGCTTGCATGGTGTGCCAAATACTATTGTTTCAGATCGTGATACTAAATTTCTTAGCCACTTTTGGAGATGTTTATGGGCTAAGTTGGGGACTAAACTGCTTTTTAGTACTACATGTCACCCCCAAACTGATGGACAAACTGATGAGGACATCAATACCATTGTTACACCCACAGCCCCTGCTTCTATACATACTGGACCAATTACTAGAGCTCGCGCACGTCAATTAAAATATCAGGTACTTTCGTTTCTTGGTAATGATTCTAAAGTTCATGAGAATATGATGCTGCCTAAATTGGATACATTTGTTTTGCTTACAAATGAAGGGCCTAGCTTGGACAAGAAAGAGGAACCTTGGAGCAAGTTCAAGCATAGAGATGATGGCATGCACAAGGGGAACAAGAACGGAGTTACAAGTGATGATTTCAGGACTTTGAAGCCACCATAATGAGTGCAGGAAGCCTTGGACGAAATATACAAGATGTCACTTCATAAATTTCGTCCAGAGGCTATTATAGGTGCTGCGTCACCTTATTATTGGGCCAGGCCCATGTAATTTCGAAATACTTGAGTATAGGCTGTTTTTAGAGTCCGTATGTGTGGGGAAACAAGAGATAGGGTTGGTTTCGGACCCCTCCTTCCAGGGCCACGAAATCCCCTCCTCTTCCTCCATATATACAGCCCTTAGGGCACCGTTTAGACTTTGGGTTTTGTTTAGATTAAAAGTTCGCCATAGCTGCAACTTCGCGTACTTCGTTTGTGTTCAACGACCAGACCAAGACGTCACAGAACCCCACCTTGATCAATAAAGCTTTCATCTTATATTCGCAATATCCAGATTGCAAATCTTAGTTTCTTGCTTGTTCTTCGTTTGCTTGCAGGAGATAGACCCTCGTGGTCAGGTTGATTGTGCTCCGGCGTGGTCAATAACCTCTCGGAGTTGGTTTAGCAATTGCTAAGGCGCGACGTCCTCGCACGTTCGTAGTCGGATCGTCAAAGTCTACTCCACCAAAAACGATAGCTATCATCTCATCGAAAGATCGGGACACCCTCGCCTCTATCAAGATTAATGAACGAAGTTTTACGTGCTTTCATTGGACGATTTGTGGTAGTCTATTTTGATGATATACTGATTTATAGCAGATCTTTGGAGGAACATTTGGAACATTTACGTGCTGTTTTTATTGCTTTACGTGATGCACGTTTGTTTGGTAACCTTGGGAAGTGCACCTTTTGCACCGACCGAGTATCTTTTCTTGGCTATGTTGTTACTCCACAGGGAATTGAAGTTGATAAAGCCAAGATTGAAGCTATTGAGAGTTGGCCAGAGCCCAAAACGGTCACTCAAGTGAGGAGTTTTCTTGGACTCGCTGGTTTCTATAGGCGTTTTGTGAGAGATTTCAGCACCATTGCTGCACCTCTCAATGAGCTTACAAAGAAGGATGTGCCTTTTGTTTGGGGTACCTCACAGGAAGAAGCCTTCACGGTATTGAAAGATAAGTTGACACATGCTCCTTTACTCCAACTTCCTGATTTTAATAAGACTTTTGAGCTTGAATGTGATGCTAGTGGAATTGGATTAGGAGGTGTTTTATTACAAGATGGCAAACCTGTTGCATACTTTTCTGAAAAATTGAGTGGGCCTAGTCTGAACTATTCTACTTATGATAAAGAATTATATGCTCTTGTTCGGACCTTAGAAACATGGCAACATTATTTATGGCCCAAAGAATTTGTTATACAATCTGATCATGAATCTTTGAAACACATTAAAAGTCAAGCAAAACTGAACCGTAGACATGCTAAATGGGTTGAATTTATTGAGACTTTCCCTTATGTCATTAAACACAAGAAGGGTAAAGAAAATGTTATTGCTGATGCATTGTCTCGTCGTTATACTATGCTTTCACAACTTGACTTTAAAATATTTGGTTTGGAGACCATCAGAGATCAATATGTGCATGATGCTGAATTTAAAGATGTATTGCAGAATTGTAAGGAAGGGAGAACATGGAACAAGTTCGTCGTTAACGATGGATTTGTGTTTCGTGCTAACAAGCTATGCATTCCAGCTAGCTCCGTTCGTCTTTTGTTGTTGCAGGAGGCGCATGGAGGAGGATTAATGGGACACTTTGGCGTGAAGAAGACGGAGGATATACTTGCTACACATTTCTTTTGGCCAAAGATGAGACGGGATGTTGAGCGTTTTGTTGCTCGCTGCACTACATGTCAAAAAGCTAAGTCACGACTCAATCCTCATGGTTTATATATGCCTTTGCCTGTACCTAGTGTTCCTTGGGAGGATATATCTATGGACTTTGTTTTAGGTTTACCTCGAACAAAGAAGGGGAGGGATAGCATATTTGTTGTCGTGGATAGGTTCTCGAAAATGGCACACTTTATATCATGTCATAAAAGCGATGATGCTGTTAATGTTGCTGATTTGTTCTTTCGTGAAATTATACGCTTGCATGGTGTGCCAAATACTATTGTTTCAGATCGTGATACTAAATTTCTTAGCCACTTTTGGAGATGTTTATGGGCTAAGTTGGGGATTAAACTGCTTTTTAGTACTACATGTCACCCCCAAACTGATGGACAAACTGAAGTAGTCAATAGAACATTGTCTACTATGCTTAGGGCTGTTTTGAAGAATAACAAGAAAATGTGGGAAGAATGCTTGCCTCATATTGAATTTGCTTATAATTGTTCATTGCATTCTACTACTAAGATGTGTCCTTTTGAAATTGTGTATGGTTTCCTTCCTCGTGCACCAATTGATTTGTTGCCTCTTCCATCTTCGGAGAAGGTTAATTTTGATGCTAAACAACGTGCTGAATTGATCTTAAAAATGCATGAGTTAACTAAGGAGAACATTGAGCGTATGAATGCTAAATATAAACTTGCTGGAGATAAGGGTAGAAAACATGTTGTGTTTGCACCTGGAGATCTTGTTTGGTTACATTTGCGTAAGGATAGATTTCCTGATTTGCGCAAATCAAAGCTATTGCCACGTGCTGATGGTCCTTTTAAGGTGTTAGAGAAAATAAATGATAATGCATATAAACTTGAGCTGCCTGCAGATTTTGGGGTTAGTCCCACTTTTAACATTGCAGATCTGAAGCCTTATTTGGGTGAGGAAGATGAGCTTCCGTCGAGGACGACTTCATTTCAAGAAGGGGAGGATGATGAGGACATCAATACCATTGTTACACCCACAGCCCCTGCTTCTATACATACTGGACCAATTACTAGAGCTCGCGCACGTCAATTAAAATATCAGGTACTTTCGTTTCTTGGTAATGATTCTAAAGTTCATGAGAATATGATGCTGCCTAAATTGGATACATTTGTTTTGCTTACAAATGAAGGGCCTAGCTTGGACAAGAAAGAGGAACCTTAGAGCAAGTTCAAGCATGGAGATGATGGCATGCACAAGGGGAACAAGAACGGAGTTACAAGTGATGATTTCAGGACTTTGAAGCCACCATAATGAGTGCAGGAAGCCTTGGACGAAATATACAAGATGTCACTTCATAAATTTCGTCCAGAGGCTATTATAGGTGCTGCGTCACCTTATTATTGGGCCAGGCCCATGTAATTTCGAAATACTTGAGTATAGGCTGTTTTTAGAGTCCGTATGTGTGGGGAAACAAGAGATAGGGTTGGTTTCGGACCCCTCCTTCAAGGGCCACGAAATCCCCTCCTCTTCCTCCATATATACAGCCCTTAGGGCACCGTTTAGACTTTGGGATTTGTTTAGTTAAAAGTTAGCCATTGCAACTTCGTGTACTTCGTTTGTGTCCAACGACCAGACCAAGACCGCTTTCGGATCCCCACCTTGATCAATAAAGCTTTCATCTTATATTCGCAATATCCAGATTGCAAATCTTAGTTTCTTGCTTGTTCTTCGTTTGCTTGCAGGAGATAGACCCTCGTGGTCAGGTTGATTGTGCTCCGGCGTGGTCAATAACCTCTCGGAGTTGGTTTAGCGATTGCTAAGGCGCGACGTCCTCGCACGTTCGTAGTCGGATCGTCAAAGTCTACTCCACCAAAAACGATAGCTATCATCTCATCGAAAGATCGGGACACCCTCGCCTCTATCAAACAAGTTCGTCGTTAACGATGGATTTGTGTTTCGTGCTAACAAGCTATGCATTCCAGCTAGCTCTGTTCGTCTTTTGTTGTTGCAGGAGGCGCATGGAGGAGGATTAATGGGACACTTTGGCGTGAAGAAGACGGAGGATATACTTGCTACACATTTCTTTTGGCCAAAGATGAGACGGGATGTTGAGCGTTTTGTTGCTTGCTGCACTACATGTCAAAAAGCTAAGTCACGACTCAATCCTCATGGTTTATATATGCCTTTGCCTGTACCTAGTGTTCCTTGGCAGGATATATCTATGGACTTTGTTTTAGGTTTACCTCGAACAAAAAAGGGGAGGGATAGCATATTTGTTGTCGTGGATAGGTTCTCGAAAATGGCACACTTTATACCATGTCATAAAAGCGATGATGCTGTTAATGTTGCTGATTTGTTCTTTCGTGAAATTATACGCTTGCATGGTGTGCCAAATACTATTGTTTCAGATCGTGATACTAAATTTCTTAGCCACTTTTGGAGATGTTTATGGGCTAAGTTGGGGACTAAACTGCTTTTTAGTACTACATGTCACCCCCAAACTGATGGACAAACTGAAGTAGTCAATAGAACATTGTCTACTATGCTTAGGGCTGTTTTGAAGAATAACAAGAAAACGTGGGAAGAATGCTTGCCTCATATTGAATTTGCTTATAATCGTTCATTGCATTCTACTACTAAGATGTGTCCTTTTGAAATTGTGTATGGTTTCCTTCCTCGTGCACCAATTGATTTGTTGCCTCTTCCATCTTCGGAGAAGGTTAATTTTGATGCTAAACAACGTGCTGAATTGATCTTAAAAATGCATGAGTTAACTAAGGAGAACATTGAGCGTATGAATGCTAAATATAAACTTGCTGGAGATAAGGGTAGAAAACATGTTGTGTTTGCACCTGGAGATCTTGTTTGGTTACATTTGCGTAAGGATAGATTTCCTGATTTGCGCAAATCAAAGCTAATGCCACGTGCTGATGGTCCTTTTAAGGTGTTAGAGAAAATAAACGATAATGCATATAAACTTGAGCTGCCTGCAGATTTTGGGGTTAGTCCCACTTTTAACATTGCAGATCTGAAGCCTTATTTGGGTGAGGAAGATGAGCTTCCGTCGAGGACGACTTCATTTCAAGAAGGGGAGGATGATGAGGACATCAATACCATTGTTACACCCACAACCCCTGCTTCTATGCATACTGGACCAATTACTAGAGCTCGCGCACGCCAATTAAAATATCAGGTACTCTCGTTTCTTGGTAATGATTCTAAAGTTCATGAGAATATGATGCTGCCTAAATTGGATACATTTGTTTTGCTTACAAATGAATGGCCTAGCTTGGACAAGAAAGAGGAACCTTGGAGCAAGTTCAAGCATGGAGATGATGGCATGCACAAGGGGAACAAGAACGGAGTTACAAGTGATGATTTCAGGACTTTGAAGCCACCATAATGAGTGCAGGAAGCCTTGGACGAAATATACAAGATGTCACTTCATAAATTTCGTCCAGAGGCTATTATAGGTGCTGCGTCACCTTATTATTGGGCCAGGCCCATGTAATTTCGAAATACTTGAGTATAGGCTGTTTTTAGAGTCCGTATGTGTGGGGAAACAAGAGATAGGGTTGGTTTCGGACCCCTCCTTCAAGGGCCACGAAATCCCCTCCTCTTCCTCCATATATACAGCCCTTAGGGCACCGTTTAGACTTTGGGTTTTGTTTAGATTAAAAGTTCGCCATAGCTGCAACTTCGCGTACTTCGTTTGTGTTCAACGACCAGCCCAAGACGTCACAGAACCCCACCTTGATCAATAAAGCTTTCATCTTATATTCGCAATATCCAGATTGCAAATCTTAGTTTCTTGCTTGTTCTTCGTTTGCTTGCAGGAGATAGACCCTCGTGGTCAGGTTGATTGTGCTCCGGCGTGGTCAATAACCTCTCGGAGTTGGTTTAGCGATTGCTAAGGCGCGACGTCCTCGCACGTTCGTAGTCGGATCGTCAAAGTCTACTCCACCAAAAACGATAGCTATCATCTCATCGAAAGATCGGGACACCCTCGCCTCTATCAAGTGGTATCAGATTCCCAGGTTGCTCGGTGAGATTTACAGTTTTTCGTAGTTTAGATCGAGTCTGTTTTTCATACCTACAGTCCAGGAAAAAGCCAAAAAAAAAAAAATTAGGGTTAGTTCATCATATCCGAACCAATCTGAGCCTTTGCATAATCTTTTTAGGGTTTTTGCTTTGTTGAATTTGTGGTTGCATCGTCGTGTCAAGTTGCTGGTCTTAGCGTCTAGTTCTCTAGAGTTACGAGTTCTGTTCACAAGTTGTCACGCCGCCGCCGCACCATCATCATCGCCCCTACCATATACCACCACAGCTTATCTGCTATTTCTCTGAGTCCATATATGATGAGGACATCAATACCATTGTTACACCCACAGCCCCTGCTTCTATACATACTGGACCAATTACTCGAGCTCGCGCACGCCAATTAAAATATCAGGTACTTTCGTTTCTTGGTAATGATTCTAAAGTTCATGAGAATATGATGCTGCCTAAATTGGATACATTTGTTTTGCTTACAAATGAAGGGCCTAGCTTGGACAAGAAAGAGGAACCTTGGAGCAAGTTCAAGCATGGAGATGATGGCATGCACAAGGGGAACAAGAACGGAGTTACAAGTGATGATTTCAGGACTTTGAAGCCACCATAATGAGTGCAGGAAGCCTTGGACGAAATATACAAGATGTCACTTCATAAATTTCGTCCAGAGGCTATTATAGGTGCTGCGTCACCTTTTTATTGGGCCAGGCCCATGTAATTTCGAAATACTTGAGTATAGGCTGTTTTTAGAGTCCGTATGTGTGGGGAAACAAGAGATAGGGTTGGTTTCGGACCCCTCCTTCAAGGGCCACGAAATCCCCTCCTCTTCCTCCATATATACAGCCCTTAGGGCACCGTTTAGACTTTGGGTTTTGTTTAGATTAAAAGTTCGCCATAGCTGCAACTTCGCGTACTTCGTTTGTGTTCAACAACCAGACCAAGACGTCACAAAACCCCACCTCGATCAATAAAGCTTTCATCTTATATTCGCAATATCCAGATTGCAAATCTTAGTTTCTTGCTTGTTCTTCGTTTGCTTGCAGGAGATAGACCCTCGGTGATGAGGACATCAATACCATTGTTACACCCACAACCCCTGCTTCTATACATTCTGGACCAATTACTAGAGCTCGCGCACGCCAATTAAAATATCAGGTACTTTCGTTTCTTGGTAATGATTCTAAAGTTCATGAGAATATGATGCTGCCTAAATTGGATACATTTGTTTTGCTTACAAATGAAGGGCCTAGCTTGGACAAGAAAGAGGAACCTTGGAGCAAGTTCAAGCATGGAGATGATGGCATGCACAAGGGGAACAAGAACGGAGTTACAAGTGATGATTTCAGGACTTTGAAGCCACCATAATGAGTGCAGGAAGCCTTGGACGAAATATACAAGATGTCACTTCATAAATTTCGTCCAGAGGCTATTATAGGTGCTGCGTCACCTTATTATTGGGCCAGGCCCATGTAATTTTGAAATACTTGAGTATAGGCTGTTTTTAGAGTCCGTATGTGTGGGGAAACAAGAGATAGGGTTGGTTTCGGACCCCTCCTTCAAGGGCCACAAAATCCCCTCCTCTTCCTCCATATATACAGCCCTTAGGGCACCGTTTAGACTTTGGGATTTGTTTAGTTAAAAGTTAGCCATTGCAACTTCGTGTACTTCGTTTGTGTCCAACGACCAGACCAAGACCGCTTTCGGATCCCCACCATTATCAATACTTCATCTATATTCGCAATATTCAGATTGCATTATCATATTCTTGCTTGTTCTTCGATTGCGTGCAGGAATAGACCTTCGTGGTCAGGTTGATCGTGCTTCCAGCATCGTCAGTAACCTCGGGAGATTGGTTTAGCGATTGCTAAGGCGCAACGTCGTGCACGTTTGTAGTCGGATCGTCAAAGTCGGCTCCACCAAATCGATAGTTACCATCTCATCGAAAGATCGGGACACCCTCGCCTCTATCAAGTGGTATCAGTTTTCAGGTTGCTCGGTGAGAATTTCCAGTTTTCCCTAGATTAGATTTATTTTCTTACGTATTGTCCAAAAAAAAAGCCACAAAAAAAATTAGGGTTAGTTCATCATATCCGAACCAATCTGAGCCTTTCAATAATCTTTTTAGGGTTTTTGCTTTGTTGAATTTGCGGTTGCATCGTCGTGTCAAGTTGCTGGTCTTAGCGTCTAGTTCTTTAGAGTTTCGAGTTCTGTTCACAAGTTGTCACGCCGCCGCCGCACCATCATCATCGCCCCTACCATATACCACCACAGCTTATCTGCTATTTCTCTGAGTCCATATACCACCACCGATCCGAGTCCATATACCACCACCAATCCGAGTCCACATATACTACCGTCATATACCATCACCAGTCCGAGTTCCACCATATTCATCTCTGCCACCAGTCCTAGTCCGAGTCCAGTATTTATTCCTTTATTTTAGAGTTCCAGATCACGCGATACTGCGAGTCGTGAACAAGTCGGATTCCCCAATTTTCGTGCTACCCGTAGAAGAAAAATAGTTCCAGTTTCAAAAAAAAAAACTAAGTCTGGAAAATTCTGGCTAGGCAGTTTTTAGACCATTTGTAGACTTTTTCGAAAAAAATTTGTTGCGGAGCAAAAAAAAAAGTGCAAAAAAGAAAAAGAAAAAAAGATGATGAGGACATCAATACCATTGTTACACCCACAGCCCCTGCTTCTATACATACTGGACCAATTACTAGAGCTCGCGCACGCCAATTAAAATATCAGGTACTTTCGTTTCTTGGTAATGATTCTAAAGTTCATGAGAATATGATGCTGCCTAAATTGGATACATTTGTTTTGCTTACAAATGAAGGGCCTAGCTTGGACAAGAAAGAGGAACCTTGGAGCAAGTTCAAGCATGGAGATGATGGCATGCACAAGGGGAACAAGAACGGAGTTACAAGTGATGATTTCAGGACTTTGAAGCCACCATAATGAGTGCAGGAAGCCTTGGACGAAATATACAAGATGTCACTTCATAAATTTCGTCCAGTGGCTATTATAGGTGCTGCGTCACCTTATTATTGGGCCAGGCCCATGTAATTTCGAAATACTTGAGTATAGGCTGTTTTTAGAGTCCGTATGTGTGGGAAAACAAGAGATAGGGTTGGTTTCGGACCCCTCCTTCAAGGGCCACGAAATCCCCTCCTCTTCCTCCATATATACAGCCCTTAGGGCACCGTTTAGACTTTGGGTTTTGTTTAGATTAAAAGTTCGCCATAGCTGCAACTTCGCGTACTTCGTTTGTGTTCAACGACCAGACCAAGACGTCACAGAACCCCACCTTGATCAATAAAGCTTTCATCTTATATTCGCAATATCCAGATTGCAAATCTTAGTTTCTTGCTTGTTCTTCGTTTGCTTGCAGGAGATAGACCCTCGTGGTCAGGTTGATTGTGCTCCGGCGTGGTCAATAACCTCTCGGAGTTGGTTTAGCGATTGCTAAGGCGCGACGTCCTCCCACGTTCGTAGTCGGATCGTCAAAGTCTACTCCACCAAAAACGATAGCTATCATCTCATCGAAAGATCGGGACACCCTCGCCTCTATCACACGGCCTTGCCCTTGCGCTTCCTGTTACGCCGTCAACATTTCCTTGCCGGGGCGGCGGCATCTTCTCCTTCAGAGTCGATTCCTACTCCGGCATCCTCACCGAGGAGTCTCCTTCCCTCTTCAGCCCAAGCACATTTGTCCGCCAGAGCATAGAGCTCAGCAATATCCCTGACTTTGTTCATCGCCAGCTCTTCCTGCATCTTGCGATTGCGCACGTTCTGATGGAACGCGCTAATGACAGTGGCATGATGAACGTCTGGGATATTGTGCTGTATTCGGCTGAATCTCTGTATGTACTTACGCAAAGGCTCGCCTTCTTTCTGGGGAATGAGATGTAAATCACTTTCCTGGACAGGAGCTTGGTGGCCTCCAGTGATAGAGGCGAGGGTGTCCCGATCTTTCGATGAGATGATAGCTATCGTTTTTGGTGGAGTAGACTTTGACAATCCGACTACGAACGTGCGAGGACGTCGCGCCTTAGCAATCGCTAAACCAACTCTGAGAGGTTATTGACCACGCCGGAGCACAATCAACCTGACCACGAGGGTCTATCTCCTGCAAGCAAACGAAGAACAAGCAAGAAACTAAGATTTGCAATCTGGATATTGCGAATATAAGATGAAAGCTTTATTGATCAAGGTGGGGTTCTGTGACGTCTTGGTCTGGTCGTTGAACACAAACGAAGTACGCGAAGTTGCAGCTATGGCGAACTTTTAATCTAAACAAAACCCAAGTCTAAACGACGCCCTAAGGGCTGTATATATGGAGGAAGAAGGGGGGATTTCGTGGCCCTTGGAGGAGGGATCCGAAACCAACCCTAACTCTTGTTTTCCCACACATACAGACTCTAAAAACTGCCTATACTTAAGTATTTCGAAATTACATGGGCCTGGCCCAATAATAAGGTGACGCAGCACCTATAATAGCCTCTGGACGGAATTTATGAAGTGGCATCTTGTATATTTCGTCCAAGGCTTCATGCACGCATTAAGGTGGCTTCAATGTCCTGAAATCATCACTTTTTAACTCCGTTCTTGTTCCCCTTGCGCATTCCATCATCTCCATGCCTGGTCTTGCTCCAGTGTTCATCCCTCTTATCCATGCCAGGCCCTTCATTTGTAAGTAAGACAAATGTATCCAATTTAGGCAGCATCATATTCTCATGAACATTAGAATCATTACCAAGAAACGAAAGTACCTGATAATTTAATTGGCGTGCGCGAGCTCTAGTAATTGGTCCAGTGTATGTAGCAGTAGGTGCTGTGGGTGTAACAATGGTATTGATGTCCTCATCATCCTCCCCTTCTTGAAATGAAGTCGTCCTCGACGGAAGCTCATCTTCCTCACCCAAATAAGGCTTCAAATCTGCAATATTAAAAGTGGGACTAACCCCAAAATCTGCAGGCAGCTCATGTTTATATGCATTATCATTTATTTTCTCTAACACCTTAAATGGACCATCAGCACGTGGCATTAGCTTTGATTTGCGCAAATCAGGAAATCTATCTTTACGCAAATGTAACCAAACAAGATCTCCAGGTGCAAAGACAACACGTTTTCTACCCTTATCTCCAGCAAGTTTATATTTAGCATTCATACACTCAATGTTCTCCTTAGTTAACTCATGCATTTTTAAGATCAATTCAGCACGTTGTTTAGCATCAAAATTAACCTTCACCGAAGATGGAAGAGGCAACAAATCAATAGGTGCACGAGGAAGGAAACCGTACACAATTTCAAAAGGACACATCTTAGTAGTAGAATGCAATGAACGATTATAAGCAAATTCAATATGAGGCAAGCATTCTTCCCACATTTTCTTGTTATTCTTCAAAACAGCCCTAAGCATAGTAGACAATGTTCTATTGACTACTTCAGTTTGTCCGTCAGTTTGGGGGTGACATGTAGTACTGAAAAGCAGTTTAGTCCCCAACTTAGCCCATAAACATCTCCAAAAGTGGCTAAGAAATTTAGTATCACGATCTGAAAGAATAGTATTTGGCACACCATGCAAGCGTATAATTTCACGAAAGAACAAATCAGCAACATTAACAGCATCATCGCTTTTATGACATGGTATAAAGTGTGCCATTTTCGAGAACCTATCCACGACAACAAATATGCTATCTGATAGAGGCGAGGGTGTCCCGATCTTTCGATGAGATGGTAACTATCGATTTGGTGGAGCCGACTTTGACGATCCGACTACAAACGTGCACGACGTTGCGCCTTAGCAATCGCTAAACCAATCTCCTGAGGTTACTGACGATGCTGGAAGCACGATCAGCCTGACCACGAAGGTCTATTCCTGCACGCAATCGAAGAACAAGCAAGAATATGATAATGCAATCTGAATATTGCGAATATGGATGAAGTATTGATAATGGTGGGGATCCGAAAGCGGTCTTGGTCTGGTCGTTGGACACAAACGAAGTACACGAAGTTGCAATGGCTAACTTTTAACTAAACAAATCCCAAAGTCTAAACGGTGCCCTAAGGGCTGTATATATGGAGGAAGAGGAGGGGATTTCGTGGCCCTTGAAGGAGGGGTCCGAAACCAACCCTATCTCTTGTTGAAAAAGCTGTATATATGGAGGAAGAGGAGGGGATTTCGTGGCCCTTGAAGGAGGGGTCCGAAACCAACCCTATCTCTTGTTTCCCCACACATACGGACTCTAAAAACAGCCTATACTCAAGTATTTCGAAATTACATGGGCCTGGCCCAATAATAAGGTGACGCAGCACCTATAATAGCCTCTGGACGAAATTTATGAAGTGACATCTTGTATATTTCGTCCAAGGCTTCCTGCACTCATTATGGTGGCTTCAAAGTCCTGAAATCATCACTTGTAACTCCGTTCTTGTTCCCCTTGTGCATGCCATCATCTCCATGCTTGAACTTGCTCCAAGGTTCCTCTTTCTTGTCCAAGCTAGGCCCTTCATTTGTAAGCAAAACAAATGTATCCAATTTAGGCAGCATCATATTCTCATGAACTTTAGAATCATTACCAAGAAACGAAAGTACCTGATATTTTAATTGACGTGCGCGAGCTCTAGTAATTGGTCCAGTATGTATAGAAGCAGGGGTTGTGGGTGTAACAATGGTATTGATGTCCTCATCACTTTCTAACCCAATTGGTTTCACCTTCAAATTCATCCGGAGCATTGAGTTGTCGTCGAAACAATCTGATGCTGTAGCAGAATCCGAGTCAAACTACAAGTCCAAAGGTGTTGCATCACCTCCACTTGGGCCCATTGGCCTTGTACGACCTAGGGTTAGTTTTAGGCTGCCTTGGGACGTCCTCCCACCTCCTTGGCCGCCACCCCTTACTCCTATATAAGTAGATCCATCTAGTAGCTTTTTCCTTGGGATTTGTTTAGTTAAAAGTTAGCCATTGCAACTTCGTGTACTTCGTTTGTGTCCAACGACCAGACCAAGACCGCTTTCGGATCCCCACCATTATCAATACTTCATCTATATTCGCAATATTCAGATTGCATTATCATATTCTTGCTTGTTCTTCGATTGCGTGCAGGAATAGACCTTCGTGGTCAGGCTGATCGTGCTTCCAGCATCGTCAGTAACCTCAGGAGATTGGTTTAGCGATTGCTAAGGCGCAACGTCGTGCACGTTTGTAGTCGGATCGTCAAAGTCGGCTCCACCAAATCGATAGTTACCATCTCATCGAAAGATCGGGACACCCTCGCCTCTATCAGGGTACCTCACAGGAAGAAGCCTTCACGGTATTGAAAGATAAGTTGACACATGCTCCTTTACTCCAACTTCCTGATTTTAATAAGACTTTTGAGCTTGAATGTGATGCTAGTGGAATTGGATTAGGAGGTGTGTTATTACAAGATGGCAAACCTGTTGCATACTTTTCTGAAAAATTGAGTGGGCCTAGTCTGAATTACTCTACTTATGATAAGGAATTATATGCTCTTGTTCGGACTTTGGAAACATGGCAACATTATTTATGGCCCAAAGAATTTGTTATTCATTCTGATCATGAATCGTTGAAACATATTAAAAGTCAAGCCAAACTGAACCGTAGACATGCTAAATGGGTTGAATTCATTGAGACTTTCCCTTATGTCATTAAACACAAGAAGGGTAAAGAAAATGTTATTGCTGATGCATTGTCTCGTCGTTATACTATGCTTTCACAACTTGACTTTAAAATATTTGGTTTGGAGACCATCAAAGATCAATATGTGCATGATGCTGAATTTAAAGATGTATTGCAGAATTGTAAGGAAGGGAGAACATGGAACAAGTTCGTCGTTAACGATGGATTTGTGTTTCGTGCTAACAAGCTATGCATTCCAGCTAGCTCCGTTCGTCTTTTGTTGTTGCAGGAGGCGCATGGAGGAGGATTAATGGGACACTTTGGCGTGAAGAAGACGGAGGATATACTTGCTACACATTTCTTTTGGCCAAAGATGAGACGGGATGTTGAGCGTTTTGTTGCTCGCTGCACTACATGTCAAAAAGCTAAGTCTCGACTCAATCCTCATGGTTTATATATGCCTTTGCCTGTACCTAGTGTTCCTTGGGAGGATATATCTATGGACTTTGTTTTAGGTTTACCTCGAACAAAGAAGGGGAGGGATAGCATATTTGTTGTCGTGGATAGGTTCTCGAAAATGGCACACTTTATACCATGTCATAAAAGCGATGATGCTGTTAATGTTGCTGATTTGTTCTTTCGTGAAATTATACGCTTGCATGGTGTGCCAAATACTATTGTTTCAGATCGTGATACTAAATTTCATAGCCACTTTTGGAGATGTTTATGGGCTAAGTTGGGGACTAAACTGCTTTTTAGTACTACATGTCACCCCCAAACTGATGGACAAACTGAAGTAGTCAATAGAACATTGTCTACTATGCTTAGGGCTGTTTTGAAGAATAACAAGAAAATGTGGGAAGAATGCTTGCCTCATATTGAATTTGCTTATAATCGTTCATTGCATTCTACTACTAAGATGTGTCCTTTTGAAATTGTGTATGGTTTCCTTCCTCGTGCACCAATTGATTTGTTGCCTCTTCCATCTTCGGAGAAGGTTAATTTTAATGCTAAACAACGTGCTGAATTGATCTTAAAAATGCATGAGTTAACTAAGGAGAACATTGAGCGTATGAATGCTAAATACAAACTTGCTGGAGATAAGGGTAGAAAACATGTTGTGTTTGCACCTGGAGATCTTGTTTGGTTACATTTGCGTAAGGATAGATTTCCTGATTTGCGCAAATCAAAGCTAATGCCACGTGCTGATGGTCCTTTTAAGGTGTTAGAGAAAATAAATGATAATGCATATAAACTTGAGCTGCCTGCAGATTTTGGGGTTAGTCCCACTTTTAACATTGCAGATCTGAAGCCTTATTTGGGTGAGGAAGATGAGCTTCCGTCGAGGACGACTTCATTTCAAGAAGGGGAGGATGATGAGGACATCAATACCATTGTTACACCCACAGCCCCTGCTTCTATACATACTGGACCAATTACTAGAGCTCGTGCACGCCAATTAAATTATCAGGTACTTTCGTTTCTTGGTAATGATTCTAAAGTTCATGAGAATATGATGCTGCCTAAATTGGATACATTTGTTTTGCTTACAAATGAAGGGCCTAGCTTGGACAAGAAAGAGGAACCTTGGAGCAAGTTCAAGCATGGAGATGATGGCATGCGCAAGGGGAACAAGAACGGAGTTACAAGTGATGATTTCAGGACTTTGAAAGCCACCATAAGGAGTGCAGGAAGCCTTGGACGAAATATACAAGATGCCACTTCATAAATTTCGTCCAGAGGCTATTATAGGTGCTGCGTCACCTTATTAATGGGCCAGGCCCATGTAATTTCGAAATACTTGAGTATAGGCTATTTTTAGAGTCCGTATGTGTGGGGAAACAAGAGATAGGGTTGGTTTCGGACCCCTCCTTCAAGGGCCACGAAATCCCCCCCTCTTCCTCCATATATACAGCCCTTAGGGCACCGTTTAGACTTGGGTTTTGTTTAGATTAAAAGTTCGCCATAGCTGCAACTTCGCGTACTTCGTTTGTGTTCAACGACCAGACCAAGACGTCACAGAACCCCACCTTGATCAATAAAGCTTTCATCTTATATTCGCAATATCCAGATTGCAAATCTTAGTTTCTTGCTTGTTCTTCGTTTGCTTGCAGGAGATAGACCCTCGTGGTCAGGTTGATTGTGCTCCGGCGTGGTCAATAACCTCTCGGAGTTGGTTTAGCGATTGCTAAGGCGCGACGTCCTCGCACGTTCGTAGTCGGATCGTCAAAGTCTACTCCACCAAAAACGATAGCTATCATCTCATCGAAAGATCGGGGACACCCTCGCCTCTATCAAACTCATGCCCACCAGGCCATTCTCTAGGGTGACCAACAGCTCCACCACTCCCCTGGTGATGAGGACATCAATACCATTGTTACACCCACAGCCCCTGCTTCTATACATACTGGACCAATTACTAGAGCTCGCGCACGCCAATTAAAATATCAGGTACTTTCGTTTCTTGGTAATGATTCTAAAGTTCATGAGAATATGATGCTGCCTAAATTGGATACATTTGTTTTGCTTACAAATGAAGGGTCTAGCTTGGACAAGAAAGAGGAACCTTGGAGCAAGTTCAAGCAAGGAGATGATGGCATGCACAAGGGGAACAAGAACGGAGTTACAAGTGATGATTTCAGGACTTTGAAGCCACCATAATGAGTGCAGGAAGCCTTGGACGAAATATACAAGATGTCACTTCATAAATTTCGTCCACAGGCTATTATAGGTGCTGCGTCACCTTATTATTGGGCCAGGCCCATGTAATTTCGAAATACTTGAGTATAGGCTGTTTTTAGAGTCCGTATGTGTGGGGAAACAAGAGATAGGGTTGGTTTCGGACCCCTCCTTCAAGGGCCACGAAATCCCCTCCTCTTCCTCCATATATACAGCCCTTAGGGCACCGTTTAGACTTTGGGTTTTGTTTAGATTAAAAGTTCGCCATAGCTGCAACTTCGCGTACTTCGTTTGTGTTCAACGACCAGACCAAGACGTCACAGAACCCCACCTTGATCAATAAAGCTTTCATCTTATATTCGCAATATCCAGATTATAAATCTTAGTTTCTTGCTTGTTCTTCGTTTGCTTGCAGGAGATAGACCCTCGTGGTCAGGTTGATTGTGCTCCGGCGTGGTCAATAACCTCTCGGAGTTGGTTTAGCGATTGCTAAGGCGCGACGTCCTCGCACGTTCGTAGTCGGATCGTCAAAGTCTACTCCACCAAAAACGATAGCTATCATCTCATCGAAAGATCGGGACACCCTCGCCTCTATCATGAAATCTCTCACAAAACGCCTATAGAAACCAGCGAGTCCAAGAAAACTCCTCACTTGAGTGACCGTTTTGGGCTGTGGCCAACTCTCAATAGCTTCAATCTTGGCTTTATCAACTTCAATTCCCTGTGGAGTAACAACATAGCCAAGAAAAGATACTCGGTCGGTGCAAAAGGTGCACTTCCCAAGGTTACCAAACAAACGTGCATCACGTAAAGCAATAAAAACAGCACGTAAATGTTCCAAATGTTCCTCCAAAGATCTGCTATAAATCAGTATATCATCAAAATAGACTACCACAAATCGTCCAATTGAAGCACGTAAAACTTCGTTCATTAATCTCATGAAAGTACTAGGTGCATTAGTTAACCCAAAAGGCATGACTAACCACTCATATAATCCAAACTTTGTTTTAAATGCTGTTTTCCATTCATCCCCCAATTTCATACGAATTTGATGGTATCCACTACGCAAATCAACTTTGGAGAATATTGTAGAGCCACTCAATTCATCAAGCATATCATCTAGTCTAGGAATAGGATGACGATAACGAATAGTAATATTATTAATGCCTCTACAATCAACACACATACGCGATGTACCATCCTTTTTCGGCACTAGAATAATAGGAACAGCACAAGGACTAAGGGATTCGCGTATATAACCTTTGTCGAGCAACTCCTGTACTTGACGCATAATATCCTTCGTCTCCTCTGGATTGGTACGGTATGGCGCACGGTTTGGCAACGAAGCACCGGGAATTAAGTCAATCTGATGCTCAATCCCGCGAATAGGTGGTAATCCCGGTGGCACGTCTTGTGGAAAGACGTCAGCGAACTCCTGCAAAATGTTAGTGACCGCAGGAGGCAAAGAGGAAGGCACGTCCTCGAATGAAAATAACGCCTCTTTGCACACAAAAGCATAGCAAACAGAATTGCTGAAATCTAGATCATCAATATCAGATTTGGTGGCAAGTAAGCATGCACTTTTCAATTTAATTTCAGAAGCAACACTAGATGGTTTATTATTAGGCTTCATTTGTTGCTCAAATTCTTTTGCCACAATCTGATTTTCACTCTTATTTTTCTCCTGTTTTGCTTTACTAGCTCTATTAATATCATCTTTCAAAATAGAATCAGGAGTCATAGGAAGCAAAGTAATATGTTTATACTTATGAACAAGAGTATACTGATTGTTTCTACCATGGTGTACAGAATTTTTATCAAATTGCCATGGTCTACCAAGTAATAATGAACATGCTTGCATGGGTACCACATCACAATCAACATAATCAGCATATGTAGAGATACTAAAATGCACACGAACAGTACGTGTTACCTTAACCTTGCCGCTGTTGTTGAACCATTGGATATAGTAAGGATGTGGATGTGGTCTTGTGGTGAGAGATAGCTTCTCCACCATCTCCATGCTAGCCAAGTTGTTGCAGCTCCCTCCATCTATGATGACGCGAACAGAACGTTCCTTCACAACTCCCTTTGTATGGAACAAATTATGCCTCTGATTTTGGTCAGCTTGTGTGACCTGCACACTCAAAACACGTTGAGCAACTAAACATTCATACATGTCAGCGTCTTCAGGAGCCATGTATTGCGTCTCATGATCAGAATCATCTCCACCGTGTTCTTCACTTGTAATAAGAGCCAAAGTCTCCTCATCATAATCACTAGCGGACTCATACCCACCATCCTCAGTAGCAATCATAACACGCGGAGATTGGCATTCTCTCGCATAATGACCTCTTCCCTTACAACGACGACAAATAATATCATGTGTGTGCCCTGTTGATGCCATAGATGAAGAAGAGCTCTGGGCAGGCCCAGAAGGTGTACTCTTGGCAGATGGTGGTGGTGGTGCCTGTTTTCTTGTATCTCGATTGGAATTGGCGGCTGAAGTCAGTGGTGCCGCAGTAGGACGTGTGGGAGTAGAGGAGGCACGCGGTGTCCATGATGAAGATCGACCTGCAGGAAAATTAGTTCGCGCCAATGCCTGTCGATCCTGCACTTCACGTTCAGCTTTACAAGCAAGATGGAATAAACGAGTGATATTATTATACTCCTTATACTCTAGAATGGTCTGAATCTCTCTATTTAATCCACCCATGAAACGTGCAAGCATAGCTTCATTCTCCTCAACAATACCACATCTAATCATGCCAGTTTGTAATTCCTGATAATATTCTTCTACAGAATTTTTTCCTTGTCTTAAGCGCTCCAATTTTTGAAGTAATTCACGTTGATAATATGGTGGAACCCAACGAGTACGCATAGCAGTTTTCAAAGCAGCCCACGTAGCTGGAATAGGATATAATCTACAATGTTCAGACCACCATACTGATAGAGGCGAGGGTGTCCCGATCTTTCGATGAGATGATAGCTATCGTTTTTGGTGGAGTAGACTTTGACGATCCGACTACGAACGTGCGAGGACGTCGCGCCTTAGCAATCGCTAAACCAACTCCGAGAGGTTATTGACCACGCCGGAGCACAATCAACCTGACCACGAGGGTCTATCTCCTGCAAGCAAACGAAGAACAAGCAAGAAACTAAGATTTGCAATCTGGATATTGCGAATATAAGATGAAAGCTTTATTGATCAAGGTGGGGTTCTGTGACGTCTTGGTCTGGTCGTTGAACACAAACGAAGTACGCGAAGTTGCAGCTATGGCGAACTTTTAATCTAAACAAAACCCAAAGTCTAAACGGTGCCCTAAGGGCTGTATATATGGAGGAAGAGGAGGGGATTTCGTGGCCCTTGAAGGAGGGGTCCGAAACCAACCCTATCTCTTGGTTCCCCACACATACGGACTCTAAAAACAGCCTATACTCAAGTATTTCGAAATTACATGGGCCTGGCCCAATAATAAGGTGCCGCAGCACCTATAATAGCATCTGGACGAAATTTATGAACTGACATCTTGTATATTTCGTCCAAGGCTTCCTGCACGCATTATGGTGGCTTCAAAGTCCTGAAATCATCACTTGTAACTCCGTTCTTGTTCCCCTTGTGCATGCCATCATCTCCATGCTTAAACTTGCTCCAAGGTTCCTCTTTCTTGTCCAAGCTAGGCCCTTCATTTGTAAGCAAAACAAATGTATCCAATTTAGGCAGCATCATATTCTCATGAACTTTAGAATCATTACCAAGAAACGAAAGTACCTGATATTTTAATTGGCGTGCGCGAGCTCTAGTAATTGGTCCAGTATGTATAGAAGCAGGGGCTGTGGGTGTAACAATGGTATTGATGTCCTCATCATCCTCCCCTTCTTGAAATGAAGTCGTCCTCGACGGAAGCTCATCTTCCTCACCCAAATAAGGCTTCAGATCTGCAATGTTAAAAGTGGGACTAACCCCAAAATCTGCAGGCAGCTCAAGTTTATATGCATTATCATTTATTTTCTCTAACACCTTAAAAGGACCATCAGCACGTGGCATTAGCTTTGATTTGCGCAAATCAGGAAATCTATCCTTACGCAAATGTAACCAAACAAGATCTCCAGGTGCAAACACAACATGTTTTCTACCCTTATCTCCAGCAAGTTTGTATTTAGCATTCATACGCTCAATGTTCTCCTTAGTTAACTCATGCATTTTTAAGATCAATTCAGCACGTTGTTTAGCATTAAAATTAACCTTCTCCGAAGATGGAAGAGGCAACAAATCAATTGGTGCACGAGGAAGGAAACCATACACAATTTCAAAAGGACACATCTTAGTAGTAGAATGCAATGAACGATTATAAGCAAATTCAATATGAGGCAAGCATTCTTCCCACATTTTCTTGTTATTCTTCAAAACAGCCCTAAGCATAGTAGACAATGTTCTATTGACTACTTCAGTTTGTCCATCAGTTTGGGGGTGACATGTAGTACTAAAAAGCAGTTTAGTCCCCAACTTAGCCCATAAACATCTCCAAAAGTGGCTAAGAAATTTAGTATCACGATCTGAAACAATAGTATTTGGCAAACCATGCAAGCGTATAATTTCACGAAAGAACAAATCAGCAACATTAACAGCATCATCGCTTTTATGACATGGTATAAAGTGTGCCATTTTCGAGAACCTATCCACGACAACAAATATGCTATCCCTCCCCTTCTTTGTTCGAGGTAAACCTAAAACAAAGTCCATAGATATATCCTCCCAAGGAACACTAGGTACAGGCAAAGGCATATATAAACCATGAGGATTGAGTCGTGACTTAGCTTTTTGACATGTAGTGCAGCGAGCAACAAAACGCTCAACATCCCGTCTCATCTTTGGCCAAAAGAAATGTGTAGCAAGTATATCCTCCGTCTTCTTCACGCCAAAGTGTCCCATTAAGCCTCCTCCATGCGCCTCCTGCAACAACAAAAGACGAACGGAGCTAGCTGGAATGCATAGCTTGTTAGCACGAAACACAAATCCATCGTTAACGACGAACTTGTTCCATGTTCTCCCTTCCTTACAATTCTGCAATACATCTTTAAATTCAGCATCATGCACATATTGATCTTTGATGGTCTCCAAACCAAATATTTTAAAGTCAAGTTGTGAAAGCATAGTATAACGACGAGACAATGCATCAGCAATAACATTTTCTTTACCCTTCTTGTGTTTAATGACATAAGGGAAAGTCTCAATAAATTCAACCCATTTAGCATGTCTACGGTTCAGTTTTGCTTGACTTTTAATGTGTTTCAAAGATTCATGATCAGAATGTATAACAAATTCTTTGGGCCATAAATAATGTTGCCATGTTTCTAAGGTCCGAACAAGAGCATATATATCTTTATCATAAGTAGAATAGTTCAGACTAGGCCCACTCAATTTTTCAGAAAAGTATGCAACAGGTTTGCCATCTTGTAATAAAACACCTCCTAATCCAATTCCACTAGCATCACATTCAAGCTCAAAAGTCTTATTAAAATCAGGAAGTTGGAGTAAAGGAGCATGTGTCAACTTATCTTTCAATACCGTGAAGGCTTCTTCCTGTGAGGTACCCCAAACAAAAGGCACATCCTTCTTTGTAAGCTCATTGAGAGGTGCAGCAATGGTGCTGAAATCTCTCACAAAACGCCTATAGAAACCAGCGAGTCCAAGAAAACTCCTCACTTGAGTGACCGTTTTGGGCTGTGGCCAACTCTCAATAGCTTCAATCTTGGCTTTATCAACTTCAATTCCCTGTGGAGTAACAACATAGCCAAGAAAAGATACTCAGTCGATGCAAAAGGTGCACTTCCCAAGGTTACCAAACAAACGTGCATCACGTAAAGCAATAAAAACAGCACGTAAATGTTCCAAATGTTCCTCCAAAGATCTGCTATAAATCAGTATATCATCAAAATAGACTACCACAAATCGTCCAATGAAAGCACGTAAAACTTCGTTCATTAATCTCATGAAAGTACTAGGTGCATTAGTTAACCCAAAAGGCATGACTAACCACTCATATAATCCAAACTTTGTTTTAAATGCTGTTTTCCATTCATCCCCCAATTTCATACGAATTTGATGGTATCCACTACGCAAATCAACTTTGGAGAATATTGTAGAGCCACTCAATTCATCAAGCATATCATCTAGTCTAGGAATAGGATGACGATAACGAATAGTAATATTATTAATGCCTCTACAATCAACACACATACGCGATGTACCATCCTTTTTCGGCACTAGAATAATAGGAACAGCACAAGGACTAAGGGATTCGCGTATATAACCTTTGTCGAGCACCTCCTGGACTTGACGCATAATCTCCTTCGTCTCCTCTGGATTAGTACGGTATGGTGCACGGTTGGGTAGCGATGCACCGGGAATTAAGTCAATCTGATGCTCAATCCCTCGAATAGGTGGTAATCCCGGAGGCACATCTTGTGGAAAGACGTCGGCGAACTCCTGCAAAATGTTAGTAACAGCAGGAGGCAAAGAGGAAGGCATGTCCTCGAATGAAAATAATGCCTCTTTGCACACAAAAGCATAGCAAACAGATTTGCTAAAATCTAGATCATCAATATCAGATTAGGTGGTAAGTAAACATGCACTTTTCAATTTAATTTCAGAAGCAACACTAGATGGTTTATTATTAGAATTCATTTGTTGCTCAAATTCTTTTGCCACAATCTGATTTTCACTCTTATTTTGCTCCTGTTTTGCCTTACTGGCTCTATTAATATCATCTTTCAAAATAGAATCAGGAGACATAGGAAGCAAAGTAATATGTTTATCCTTATGAACAAGAGTATACTGATTGTTTCTACCATGGTGTACAGAACTTTTATCAAATTGCCATGGTCTACCAAGTAATAAGGAACATGCTTGCATGGGTACCACATCACAATCAACAAAATCAGCAAACGTAGAGATACTAAAATACACACGAACAGTACGTGTTACCTTAACCTTGCCGCTGTTGTTGAACCATTGGATATAGTAAGGATGTGGATGTGGTCTTGTGGTGAGAGAGAGCTTCTCCACCATCTCCATGCTAGCCAAGTTGTTGCAGCTCCCTCCATCTATGATGACGCGAACAGAACGTTCCTTCACAACTCCCTTTGTATGGAACAAATTATGCCTCTTATTTTGCTCAGCTTGTGTGACCTGCACACTCAAAACACATTGAGCAACTAAACATTCATACCTGTCAGCGTCTTCAGGAGCCATGTATTGCGTCTCTTGTTCAGAATCATCTCCACCGTGTTCTTCACATGTAATGAGAGCCAAAGTCTCCTCATCATAGTCACTAGCGGACTCATACCCACCATCCTCGGTAGCAATCATCACACGCTGAGATTTGCATTCTCTCGCATAATGACCTCTTCCCTTACAACGACGACAAATAATATCACTTGTGTGCCCTGTTGATGCCATGGAAGAAGAAGAACTCTGTGCAGGCCCGGTAGGTGTGCTCTTGGCAGATAGTGGTGGTTGTGCCTGCTTCCTTGTATCACGGCTGGAGGTGGCAGCTGATGGAGGTGTCGGTGCAATAGAATGTGTGGAAGTAGAGGATGCACGCGGTGTCCACGATGAAGGTCGACCTGCAGAAAAGTTAGTCCGCGCCAATGCCTGTCGATCCTGCACTTCACGTTCAGCTTTACAAGCAAGATGGAATAAACGAGTGATATTATTATACTCCTTATACTCTAGAATGGTCTGAATCTCTCTATTTAATCCACCCATAAAACGTGCAAGCATAGCTTCATTCTCCTCAACAATACCACATCTAATCATGCTAGTTTGTAATTCCTGATAATATTCTTCTACAGAATTTTTTCCTTGTCTTAAGCGCTGCAATTTTTGAAGTAATTCACGTTGATAATATGGTGGAACCCAACGAGTACGCATAGCAGTTTTCAAAGCAGCCCAAGTAGTTGGAATAGGATATAATCTACAATGTTCAGACCACCATACACATGCAAAACTAGTAAAAGCACAAACAGCAGCAGCAACACGTCTCTCCTCGAGGTATTGTAAACATGTAAAACGTTGTTCAGTTTCTAACTCCCAAGTAAGATATATATCAGGAACATATCTACCCTCAAATGGTGGAATATTCAATTTCAGTTTAGGAAGATGGTCATGATCTCGTACCTGAGCTGGGAATGCAGCCCTACCATTGCGATTATTTGCATGTGGACGACCTGGTGCCGGTACGTAGTTTTGATTTTGATCAACCTCATCCTCGTAATCGCCCGCATAATCGTCCTCCTCAGCGGCAGCAGGAGCCATAGAAACATCAACAGTAGGTGCAGCGGCACCAGAAGTTTGACCAGGCTCAAGGGGTACGCGCTGTGCTCGTCCCACTTGATTTGGAAGGCGACGTTGTTGTTGTTGTAGAGGTGCGACAGGTGCAGCCGGCAGTGGTTGTGGAAGACGCGCGAGCAATTCATTAAACTTGTTATCGAGCTTTGTTTCGAACGTCTTCTCAATTCCATCTATCTTCTCCATGGCCTCTTCAAATCTGTTTAGCACATCTTGCACCTGTCCACTCATCATTTGCTGAAATTTATCATGTAGCTGTTTGTTCGTCATGTTCTCCCAATCAGTCTCATCGGCTTGTGATCCTGCCATGGTTAGCAGCAATAGAAACACACAAGAATATGATCCTACAGACTACTAGGAAGTGGTGGTGGTGGTGTATCACAAATCCGTCAAGCGAATCTCAAATGCTTACCAGTTCTTACCGAGCAGCAGGTGGTGATTGGCAACCGTTGTAGTCAAAACTCTTAAAGATTGGACAGAGCGATTGCCAGGTGGTGTCAAACGCACGACGTAGATGTATGTGGTGCTGGGAAGGCTTATGATATGGTAGCAAAAATGTCAGCAATAATCAATTCAGAGATGCAAAGTTGAATAAACGCTCAACGACGGTACTATGCTGGTCCTAGGCTAGACCGTACTAGAGACGCGAGCCTAGAACACTAACAAAATCACGGCGCAGCACGTAAACAAGGGAAGAGCACACTCTAAAAAACAATTTCATTTTTTTTTTGCGCTCCTTTTTTTTGCAAAAAATCACTATAATGGCGAGTGTCTCAAAACTCTTCCCAAGTCAAACTAACAGGATTGGCACGAAAAAAAATTTTGACAATTTTTTTTTTCGGAAATCAGGGCAGCAACGACGAAAAAGTGCGACAAAAAATCACTATGATGGCAAGTGTCTCAAAACGCTCCCTGGGACCTAAAATAGGATAGGGAAAAAATATTTTTGACAGCCAAAATTTTGGCCTAAAAACTGCCCGGGGGTCTCCAGACTTTTTTTTTTCGAAACCTACTCCGGCAAGGAAACACGAATCGGAAACTAGATGGATCTCGAAAACAAACCTAATATGAAAAGAACTCGGATTGGTGGTGGATATATGGTGGTGGTATATGGTAGCGGTGGTGGTATATGGATACGGATCGGTGGTGGTATATGGATACAGATCGGTGACGGATAAGCGGTGGTGGTAGATGGCAGGGGCGATGATGATGGTGCGGCGGCAGCGTGACAACTTATGACCAGAACTCGAAACTCTAAAGGACTAGACGCTAAGACCAGCAACTAGACACGACGATGCAACCGCAAATTCAACAAAGCAAAAACCCTAAAAAGATTATGCAAAGGCTCAGATTGGTTCGGATATGATGAACTAACCCTAATTTTTTTTGGCTTTTTCGTGGACTGTAGGTATGAAGAACAGACTCGATCTAAACTACGAAAAACTGTAAAATCTCACCGAGCAACCTGAAAATCTGATACCACTTGATAGAGGCGAGGGTGTCCCGATCTTTCGATGAGATGATAGCTATCGTTTTTGGTGGAGTAGACTTTGACGATCCGACTACGAACGTGCGAGGACGTCGCGCCTTAGCAATCGCTAAACCAACTCCGAGAGGTTATTGACCACGCCGGAGCACAATCAACCTGACCACGAGGGTCTATCTCCTGCAAGCAAACGAAGAACAAGCAAGAAACTAAGATTTGCAATCTGGATATTGCGAATATAAGATGAAAGCTTTATTGATCAAGGTGGGGTTCTATGACGTCTTGGTCTGGTCGTTGAACACAAACGAAGTACGCGAAGTTGCAGCTATGGCGAACTTTTAATCTAAACAAAACCCAAGTCTAAACGACGCCCTAAGGGCTGTATATATGGAGGAAGAAGGGGGAATTTCGTGGCCCTTGGAGGAGGGATCCGAAACCAACCCTAACTCTTGTTTTCCCACACATACGGACTCTAAAAACTGCCTATACTTAAGTATTTCGAAATTACATGGGCCTGGCCCAATAATAAGGTGACGCAGCACCTATAATAGCCTCTGGACGAAATTTATGAAGTGGCATCTTGTATATTTCGTCCAAGACTTCATGCACGCATTAAGGTGGCTTCAATGTCCTGAAATCATCACTTTGTAACTCCGTTCTTGTTCCCCTTGCGCATGCCATCATCTCCATGCCTGGTCTTGCTCCAGTGTTCATCCCTCTTATCCATGCCAGGCCCTTCATTTGTAAGTAAAACAAATGTATCCAATTTAGGCAGCATCATATTCTGATGAACATTGGAATCATTACCAAGAAACGAAAGTACCTGATAATTTAATTGGCGTGCGCGAGCTCTAGTAATTGGTCCAGTGTATGTAGCAGTAGGTGCTGTGGGTGTAACAATGGTATTGATGTCCTCATCATCCAGTAAAGGCGCCAACAAACTGATGACACAGGTCTGCCCAGGAAGAAATGGAATTCTTCGGCAGATGCATCAACCACGACTTGACGTTGGGCTTGAGCACCAACGGGAAGTAGTTGGCGAGTACCTTGTCGTCTCGAGCCCCGGCAGCCTGCACCGCAATGGTGTAGATGCTCAGGAACTCCGACGGATGAGTCTTGCCGTCGTATTTCTCCGGGACCTCTGGTTTGAACGTTCGGGAATTGGGCCACTAGACTTGCCGCAGCTCACGGGTAAACGCCGGACAACCCACCTCATAAGGTAAGTCATCGGGATACCCCGGTGCAGGCTTGTCTACAGTAGGCCTCGCACATCTATCAGATTGATAGCGCGCTTCCCGTTGCTGCTCGATGGTAGTTCGAGCATCTTCTTTGCTTCGCTCCCGAAGAACTTGGCGTTGATCACGGCGCGTTCGCGGATCAGACGACGCCGTGGAATCGCCATCACAGACGTCGGTCCGCCGAGCAAGCGACCGCTGTTGCTGTTGTGGAGGAGAGTGCACCGTAGTCGTTCTTCCTCCAGTCTTTTCGCCACCGGCACGCGTCGGCTCGATGGACCGCTGCCGTGAAGGCTCCGCCTGCTGCGGCCCATCTCCGTTGGCGAAGCCGATGAGGCTCTGAATAGCAGCTCTCCACTCTTCAAGCTTCTCCGAAGCGGGAGGGAAATCCAGGAGCAACTGCGTTCACGCCAACGATTCTGCTGGTGTAGGCGGCGGCGAAAGGTGCGAGGAATGTGAGGTGATCTGACTCCTAACCATGTTAGAAGGAGCTCCATCACGGTCCTGCGACCGCGCCGCGCTTCCACCAGCATCTTGACGTGCATGAGGCCCTGCGCATCTCGGGAATGATGCGCAGGGGTCTTTCCTTGGGAATGCCTAGAACCACCGACGTCACGGTGCTGCTCATCGCGTGCGGCCTGAGAAGGCCGCCATGCGTGCGCCGGCATGGGTGCCTTGGAAGGCGCCATCTCGTCCTTGGAGTTCGCTGCACCACCAGTAGGAGGCACGACTCTGTCCTTAGATCTAGCGCCGTGCGGGTTGTTATCGCCACTGCGAACAACACCGCTCGCTTGGCTTTGGTCACCAGAACATCGTGGAAGCTCAAGACTTCCACCTCCTCCTCCTGCATCCATGCCGTCGCCCGTCCGTGAAGGCATGGGTAATCCAGATGCAGATGGACCAACCGCCGCCAAACCCTTCTTCTTGGGGGCCATGGCGATGAAAATGATCAAGAGACTGACGCGCTGATCACTAGATCAGGTTCGTGCAACCTTCTTCCCCCTACCTGGCACGCCAAAGATGTCGGCGTACGACACCTATGGGATCGTGTGGATCCCTTTTACGGTTCGGCAGGGAGAGAGATATGCACAAAGAGCAGATCCAACGATCAACGAAGGGGATTTTTACCCAGGTTCGGGCTGTTGAGAAGCGTAATACCCTACTCCTGCTTTAGTTTATTATGGATGTTTAAGCCCAAGCTCCAAGAGCGCTTGCAATGAACAGTACGTTCAAGCAGCAGCTACACATGCAGAATGGGCCAGAGGGTCCTCTCTCTATAGCTACGCCTTGGGCCTCCTTTATACGTCCACGGGGCACCAACAGTGGCGTTCAGTACATACATGAGTTGTAAAGTAGCTACAGTGTTTACATACTTATCACAAATGATTTAAGACAAACGAATTAAATGCTCCGTTTAGGTGTCCTTACTTTCTTGTGGACGGAAAAAGGGGCCGTCCCATCAGCACCGCTTAAGCTCGTTCACCACCAGAACCATGCCACGCATCCAGGAGGACAAAACCCAAATGACAGGCTGGTCACTGCGCTGGAGCGGTGGCCGGGTGGCGGAACCTTGCCGGGTACGGATCTTGCCGTGTCTTTGTGGGCCATCCCGGCAAGGATCTTGCCGGGAGCCAAGCCCTCGGTCTTCTGTCTTCTGATCATTGGCCTGAATACTTCCTTGATGATCTTGCATTTGCTTCCCGCTGTCCTCCGGCAGACCTCGCCGCTGGTATGGCTACAACTGTCCGTGCACAAGTATGGGGTACTAAAGGACCCAAGCTTTAGTACACCGACAAGAATTATTTCTGAATAAATAAAAAATACTTGAACCAAGAACCATCGGAGGGGGGCCCTTGGCTGACCACAAGACACCAGTGCTCGCCCCCCTCCAGGCGCGCCCTGGTGGGTTATGGGGCCCTCGAGGCTCCATAGACCCTAACTCCAGCACTATAAATTCCTATTTTCGGAGAAAAAAATAAGAGAGGAAGTTTCATCACGTTTTATGGTACGAAGCCGCCGCCACCTCCTTTTCTTCATCGGGAGGCCAGATCTGGAGCCCGTTTAGGGCTCCGGAGAGGGGAATCTTAGGTCTTCATCATCACCAATGATAGAGGCGAGGGTGTCCCGATCTTTCGATGAGATGATAGCTATCGTTTTTGGTGGAGTAGACTTTGACGATCCGACTACGAACGTGCGAGGACGTCGCGCCTTAGCAATCGCTAAACCAACTCCGAGAGGTTATTGACCACGCCGGAGCACAATCAACCTGACCACGAGGGTCTATCTCCTGCAAGCAAACGAAGAACAAGCAAGAAACTAAGATTTGCAATCTGGATATTGCGAATATAAGATGAAAGCTTTATTGATCAAGGTGGGGTTCTGTGACGTCTTGGTCTGGTCGTTGAACACAAACGAAGTACGCGAAGTTGCAGCTATGGCGAACTTTTAATCTAAACAAAACCCAAAGTCTAAACGGTGCCCTAAGGGCTGTATATATGGAGGAAGCGGAGGGGATTTCGTGGCCCTTGAAGGAGGGGTCCGAAACCAACCCTATCTCTTGTTTCCCCACACATACGGACTCTAAAAACAGCCTATACTCAAGTATTTCGAAATTACATGGGCCTGGCCCAATAATAAGGTGACGCAGCACCCATAATAGCCTCTGGACGAAATTTATGAAGTGACATCTTGTATATTTCGTCCAAGGCTTCCTGCACTCATTATGGTGGCTTCAAAGTCCTGAAATCATCACTTGTAACTCCGTTCTTGTTCCCCTTGTGCATGCCATCATCTCCATGCTTGAACTTGCTCCAAGGTTCCTCTTTCTTGTCCAAGCTAGGCCCTTCATTTGTAAGCAAAACAAATGTATCCAATTTAGGCAGCATCATATTCTCATGAACTTTGGAATCATTACCAAGAAACGAAAGTACCTGATATTTTAATTGGCGTGCGCGAGCTCTAGTAATTGGTCCAGTATGTATAGAAGCAGGGGCTGTGGGTGTAACAATGGTATTGATGTCCTCATCATCCTCCCCTTCTTGAAATGAAGTCGTCCTCGACGGAAGCTCATCTTCCTCACCCAAATAAGGCTTCAGATCTGCAATGTTAAAAGTGGGACTAACCCCAAAATCTGCAGGCAGCTCAAGTTTATATGCATTATCATTTATTTTCTCTAACACCTTAAAAGGACCATCAGCACGTGGCATTAGCTTTGACTTGCGCAAATCCGGAAACCTATCCTTACGCAAATGTAACCAAACAAGATCTCCAGGTGCAAAGACAACATGTTTTCTACCCTTATCTCCAGCAAGTTTATATTTAGCATTCATACGCTCAATGTTCTCCTTAGTTAACTCATGCATTTTTAAGATCAATTAAGCACGTTGTTTAGCATCAAAATTAACCTTCTCCGAAGATGGAAGAGGCAACAAATAAATTGGTGCACGACGAAGGAAACCATACACAATTTCAAAAGGACACATCTTAGTAGTAGAATGCAATGAACGATTATAAGCAAATTCAATATGAGGCAAGCATTCTTCCCACATTTTCTTGTTATTCTTCAAAACAGCCCTAAGCATAGTAGACAATGTTCTATTGACTACTTCAGTTTGTCCATCAGTTTGGGGGTGACATGTAGTACTAAAAAGCAGTTTAGTCCCCAACTTAGCCCATAAACATCTCCAAAAGTGGCTAAGAAATTTAGTATCACGATCTGAAACAATAGTATTTGGCACACCATGCAAGCGTATAATTTCACGAAAGAACAAATCAGCAACATTAACAGCATCATCGCTTTTATGACATGGTATAAAGTGTGCCATTTTCGAGAACCTATCCACGACAACAAATATGCTATCCCTCCCCTTCTTTGTTCGAGGTAGACCTAAAACAAAGTCCATAGATATATCCTCCCAAGGAACACTAGGTACAGGCAAAGGCATATATAAACCATGAGGATTGAGTCGTGACTTAGCTTTTTAACATGTAGTGCAGCGAGCAACAAAACGCTCAACATCCCGTCTCATCTTTGGCCAAAAGAAATGTGTAGCAAGTATATCCTCCGTCTTCTTCATGCCAAAGTGTCCCATTAATCCTCCTCCATGCGCCTCCTGCAACAACAAAAGACGAACGGAGCTAGCTGGAATGCATAGCTTGTTAGCACGAAACACAAATCCATCGTTAACGACGAACTTGTTCCATGTTCTCCCTTCCTTACAATTCTGCAATACATCTTTAAATTCAGCATCATGCACATATTGATCTTTGATGGTCTCCAAACCAAATATTTTAAAGTCAAGTTGTGAAAGCATAGTATAACGACGAGACAATGCATCAGCAATAACATTTTCTTTACCCTTCTTGTGTTTAATGACATAAGGGAAAGTCTCAATAAATTCAACCCATTTAGCATGTCTACGGTTCAGTGTTGCTTGACTTTTAATGTGTTTCAAAGATTCATGATCAGAATGTATAACAAATTCTTTGGGCCATAAATAATGTTGCCATGTTTCTAAGGTCCGAACAAGAGCATATAATTCTTTATCATAAGTAGAATAGTTCAGACTAGGCCCACTCAATTTTTCAGAAAAGTATGCAACAGGTTTGCCATCTTGTAATAAAACACCTCCTAATCCAATTCCACTAGCATCACATTCAAGCTCAAAAGTCTTATTAAAATCAGGAAGTTGGAGTAAAGGAGCATGTGTCAACTTATCTTTCAATACCGTGAAGGCTTCTTCCTGTGAGGTATCCCAAACAAAAGGCACATCCTTCTTTGTAAGCTCATTGAGAGGTGCAGCAATGGTGCTGAAATCTCTCACAAAACGCCTGTAGAAACCAGCGAGTCCAAGAAAACTCCTCACTTGAGTGACCGTTTTGGGCTGTGGCCAACTCTCAATAGCTTCAATCTTGGCTTTATCAACTTCAATTCCCTGTGGAGTAACAACATAGCCAAGAAAAGATACTCGGTCGGTGCAAAAGGTGCACTTCCCAAGGTTACCAAACAAACGTGCATCACGTAAAGCAATAAAAACAGCACGTAAATGTTCCAAATGTTCCTCCAAAGATCTGCTATAAATCAGTATATCATCAAAATAGACTACCACAAATCGTCCAATGAAAGCACGTAAAACTTCGTTCATTAATCTCATGAAAGTACTAGGTGCATTAGTTAACCCAAAAGGCATGACTAACCACTCATATAATCCAAACTTTGTTTTAAATGCTGTTTTCCATTCATCCCCCAATGTCATACGAATTTGATGGTATCCACTACGCAAATCAACTTTGGAGAATATTGTAGAGCCACTCAATTCATCAAGCATATCATCTAGTCTAGGAATAGGATGACGATAACGAATAGTAATATTATTAATGCCTCTACAATCAACACACATACGCGATGTACCATCCTTTTTCGGCACTAGAATAATAGGAACAGCACAAGGACTAAGGGATTCGCGTATATAACCTTTGTCGAGCAACTCCTGTACTTGACGCATAATCTCCTTCGTCTCCTCTGGATTGGTACGGTATGGCGCACGGTTTGGCAACGAAGCACCGGGAATTAAGTCAATCTGATGCTCAATCCCGCGAATAGGTGGTAATCCTGGTGGCACGTCTTGTGGAAAGACGTCAGCGAACTCCTGCAAAATGTTGGTGACCGCAGGAGGCAAAGAGGAAGGCACGTCCTCGAATGAAAATAACGCCTCTTTGCACACAAAAGCATAGCAAACAGAATTGCTGAAATCTAGATCATCAATATCAGATTTGGTGGCAAGTAAGCATGCACTTTTCAATTTAATTTCAGAAGCAACACTAGATGGTTTATTATTAGGCTTCATTTGTTGCTCAAATTCTTTTGCCACAATCTGATTTTCACTCTTATTTTTCTCCTGTTTTGCTTTACTAGCTCTATTAATATCATCTTTCAAAATAGAATCAGGAGTCATAGGAAGCAAAGTAATATGTTTATCCTTATGAACAAGAGTATACTGATTGTTTCTACCATGGTGTACAGAATTTTTATCAAATTGCCATGGTCTACCAAGTAATAATGAACATGCTTGCATGGGTACCACATCACAATCAACATAATCAGCATATGTAGAGATACTAAAATGCACACGAACTGTACGTGTTACCTTAACCTTGCCGCTGTTGTTGAACCATTGGATATAGTAAGGATGTGGATGTGGTCTTGTTGTGAGAGATAGCTTCTCCACCATCTCCATGCTAGCCAAGTTGTTGCAGCTCCCTCCATCTATGATGACGCGAACAGAACGTTCCTTCACAACTCCCTTTGTATGGAACAAATTATGCCTCTGATTTTGCTCAGCTTGTATGACCTGCACACTCAAAACACGTTGAGCAACTAAACATTCATACCTGTCAGCGTCTTCAGGAGCCATGTATTGCGTCTCATGATCAAAATCATCTCCACCGTGTTCTTCACTTGTAATAAGAGCCAAAGTCTCCTCATCATAATCACTAGCGGACTCATACCCACCATCCTCAGTAGCAATCATAACACGCGGAGATTGGCATTCTCTCGCATAATGACCTCTTCCCTTACAACGACGACAAATAATATCATGTGTGTGCCCTGTTGATGCCATAGATGAAGAAGAGCTCTGGGCAGGCCCAGAAGGTGTACTCTTGGCAGATGGTGGTGGTGGTGCCTGTTTTCTTGTATCTCGATTGGAATTGGCGGCTGAAGTCAGTGGTGCCGCAGTAGGACGTGTGGGAGTAGAGGAGGCACGCGGTGTCCATGATGAAGATCGACCTGCAAAAAAATTAGTTCGCGCCAATGCCTGTCGATCCTGCACTTCACGTTCAGCTTTACAAGCAAGATGGAATAAACGAGTGATATTATTATACTCCTTATACTCTAGAATGGTCTGAATCTCTCTATTTAATCCACCCATGAAACGTGCAAGCATAGCTTCATTCTCCTCAACAATACCACATCTAATCATGCCAGTTTGTAATTCCTGATAATATTCTTCTACAGAATTTTTTCCTTGTCTTAAGCGCTGCAATTTTTGAAGTAATTCACGTTGATAATATGGTGGAACCCAACGAGTACGCATAGCAGTTTTCAAAGCAGCCCACGTAGCTGGAATTGGATATAATCTACAATGTTCAGACCACCATACACATGCAAAACTAGTGAAAGCACAAACAGCAGCAGCAACACGTCGTTCCTCGGGATATTGTAAACATGTAAAACGTTGTTCAGTTTCTAACTCCCAAGTAAGATATATATCAGGAAAATATCTACCCTCGAATGGTGGAATATTCAATTTTAATTTAGGAAGATGGTCATGATCTCGTACCTGAAGTGGTGGTGCAGACCTACCATTGCGATTATTTGCATGTGGACGACCTGGTGCTGGTGGTTGCACGTAGTTATGATTTTGATCAACCTCATCCTCATAATCGCCCGCGTAATCATCCTCCTCCTCGGCACCAGCAGCGGCAGGAGCAGGAGCCAAAGAAGCATCAACAGTAGGTACAGCAGCACCAGAAGTTTGGCCATCCTCAAGAGGAACACGCTTCGCTCGTCCGAACTGATTTGGAAGGGGGCGTTGTTGTTGTCGTTGCAGAGGTGCGACAGGTGCAGCCGGTGGTGGTTGGGGAAGACGCGTGAGCAATTCATTAAACTTGTTATCCAGCTTTGTCTCGAACGACTTCTCCATGCCATCTATCTTCTCCATGGCCTCTTCAAATCTGTTTAGCACATCTCCCACCTGGCCACTCATCATTTGCTGAAATTTATCATGCAACTCCTTGTTCGTCATGTTCTCCCAGTCAATCTCGTCGGCTTGTGATCCTACCATGGTTAGCAGCAATAGAAACACACAAGAATATGATCCTACAGACTACTAGAAAGTGGTGGTGGTGTGGTGTGGTGTCACAAATCCGTCAAGCAAATCTCAAATTCTTACCAGTTCTTACCCAGCAGCAGGTGGTGATCGGCAACCTTTGTAGTCAAAACTCTCAGAGCTTGGACAGAGCGATTGCCAGGTGGTGTCAAACGCACGATGTAGATGTATGTGGAGCTGGGAAGGCTTATGATATGTTAGCAAAAAGGGTCAGCAATAATCAGTTCAGAGATGCAATGTTGAATAAACTCTCAACGACGGTACTGTGCTGGTCCTAGGCTAGACCGTGCTAGAGACGCGAGCCTAGAACACTAACAAAAATCACGGCGCTGCACGTAAACAAGGGAGGAGCACACTCTGAATTTTTTTCTTTTTTTTTTTGCACTTTTTTTTCCTCTTTTTTTTTTTTGCTCCGCAACAATTTTTTTTTCGAAAAAGTCTACAAATGGTCTAAAAACTGCCTAGCCAGAATTTTCCAGACTTAGTTTTTTTTTTTTGAAACTGGAACTATTTTTCTTCTGCGGGTAGCACGAAAATTGGGGAATCCGACTTGTTCACGACTCGTAGTATCGCGTGATCTGGAACTCTAAAATAAAGGAATAAATACTGGACTCGGACTAGGACTGGTGGCAGAGATGAATCTGGTGGAACTCGGACTGGTGGTGGTATATGGACTCGGATCGGTGGTGGTATATGGACTCGGATCGGTGGTGGTATATGGACTCAGAGAAATAGCAGATAAGCTGTGGTGGTATATGGTAGGGGCGATGATGATGGTGCGGCGGCGGCGTGACAACTTGTGAACAGAACTCGAAACTCTAAAGAACTAGACGCTAAGACCAGCAACTTGACACGACGATGCAACCGCAAATTCAACAAAGCAAATACAGAAAAGATTATGCAATGGCTCAGATTGGTTTGGATATGATGAACTAACCCTAAATTTTTTTTTTGGCTTTTTCCTGGACTGTAGGTATGAAGAACAGACTCGATCTAAACTACGAAAAACTGTAAATCTCACCGAGCAACCTGGGAATCTGATACCACTTGATAGAGGCGAGGGTGTCCCGATCTTTCGATGAGATGATATCTATCGTTTTTGGTGGAGTAGACTTTGACGATCCGACTACGAACGTGCGAGGACGTCGCGCCTTAGCAATCGCTAAACCAACTCCGAGAGGTTATTGACCACGCCGGAGCACAATCAACCTGACCCCGAGGGTCTATCTCCTGCAAGCAAACGAAGAACAAGCAAGAAACTAAGATTTGCAATCTGGATATTGCGAATATAAGATGAAAGCTTTATTGATCGAGGTGGGGTTCTGTGACGTCTTGGTCTGGTCGTTGAACACAAACGAAGTACGCGAAGTTGCAGCTATGGCGAACTTTTAATCTAAACAAAACCCCAAAGTCTAAACGGTGCCCTAAGGGCTGTATATATGGAGGAAGAGGAGGGGATTTCGTGGCCCTTGAAGGAGGGGTCCGAAACCAACCCTATCTCTTGTTTCCCCACACATACAGACTCTAAAAACAGCCTATACTCAAGTATTTCGAAATTACATGGGCCTGGCCCAATAATAAGGTGACGCAGCACCTATAATAGCCTCTGGATGAAATTTATGAAGTGACATCTTGTATATTTCGTCCAAGGCTTCCTGCACTCATTATGGTGGCTTCAAAGTCCTGAAATCATCACTTGTAACTCCGTTCTTGTTCCCCTTGTGCATGCCATCATCTCCATGCTTGAACTTGCTCCAAGGTTCCTCTTTCTTGTCCAAGCTAGGGCCTTCATTTGTAAGCAAAACAAATGTATCCAATTTAGGCAGCATCATATTCTCATGAACTTTAGAATCATTACCAAGAAACGAAAGTACCTGATAATTTAATTGGCGTGCGCGAGCTCTAGTAATTGGTCCAGTATGTATAGAAGCAGGGGCTGTGGGTGTAACAATGGTATTGATGTCCTCATCAGCTATGCTTGCACGTTTCATGGGTGGATTAAATAGAGAGATTCAGACCATTCTAGAGTATAAGGAGTATAATAATATCACTCGTTTATTCCATCTTGCTTGTAAAGCTGAACGTGAAGTGCAGGATCGACAGGCATTGGCGCGAACTAATTTTTCTGCAGGTCGATCTTCATCATGGACACCGCGTGCCTCCTCTACTCCCACACGTCCTACTGCGGCACCACTGACTTCAGCCACCAATTCCAACCGAGATACAAGAAAACAGGCACCACCACCACCATCTGCCAAGAGTACACCTTCTGGGCCTGCCCAGAGCTCTTCTTCATCTATGGCATCAACAGGGCACACACATGATATTATTTGTCGTCGTTGTAAGGGAAGAGGTCATTATGCGAGAGAATGCCAATCTCCGCGTGTTATGATTGCTACTGAGGATGGTGGGTATGAGTCCACTAGTGATTATGATGAGGAGACTTTGGCTCTTATTACAAGTGAAGAACACGGTGGAGATGATTTTGATCATGAGACGCAATACATGGCTCCTGAAGACGCTGACAGGTATGAATGTTTAGTTGCTCAACGTGTTTTGAGTGTGCAGGTCACACAAGCTGAGCAAAATCAGAGGCATAATTTGTTCCATACAAAGGGAGTTGTGAAGGAACGTTCTGTTCGCGTCATCATAGATGGAGGGAGCTGCAACAACTTGGCTAGCATGGAGATGGTGGAGAAGCTATCTCTCACCACAAGACCACATCCACATCCTTACTATATCCAATGGTTCAACAACAGCGGCAAGGTTAAGGTAACACATATTGTTCGTGTGCATTTTAGTATCTCTACATATGCTGATTATGTTGATTGTGATGTGGTACCCATGCAAGCATGTTCATTATTACTTGGTAGACCATGGCAATTTGATAAAAATTCTGTACACCATGGTAGAAACAATCAGTATACTCTTGTTCATAAGGATAAACATATTACTTTGCTTCCTATGACTCCTGATTCTATTTTGAAAGATGATATTAATAGAGCTAGTAAAGCAAAACAGGAGAAAAATAAGAGTGAAAATCAGATTGTGGCAAAAGAATTTGAGCAACAAATGAAGCCTAATAATAAACCATCTAGTGTTGCTTCTGAAATTAAATTGAAAAGTGCATGCTTACTTGCCACCAAATCTGATATTGATGATCTAGATTTCAGCAATTCTGTTTGCTATGCTTTTGTGTGCAAAGAGGCGTTATTTTCATTCGAGGACGTGCCTTCCTCTTTGCCTCCTGCGGTCACCAACATTTTGCAGGAGTTCGCTGACGTCTTTCCACAAGACGTGCCACCAGGATTACCACCTATTCGCGGGATTGAGCATCAGATTGACTTAATTCCCGGTGCTTCGTTGCCAAACCGTGCGCCATACCGTACCAATCCAGAGGAGACGAAGGAGATTATGCGTCAAGTACAGGAGTTGCTCGACAAAGGTTATATACGCGAATCCCTTAGTCCTTGTGCTGTTCCTATTATTCTAGTGCCGAAAAAGGATGGTACATCGCGTATGTGTGTTGATTGTAGAGGCATTAATAATATTACTATTCGTTATCGTCATCCTATTCCTAGACTAGATGATATGCTTGATGAATTGAGTGGCTCTACAATATTCTCCAAAGTTGATTTGCGTAGTGGATACCATCAAATTCGTATGACATTGGGGGATGAATGGAAAACAGCATTTAAAACAAAGTTTGGATTATATGAGTGGTTAGTCATGCCTTTTGGGTTAACTAATGCACCTAGTACTTTCATGAGATTAATGAACGAAGTTTTACGTGCTTTCATTGGACGATTTGTGGTAGTCTATTTTGATGATATACTGATTTATAGCAGATCTTTGGAGGAACATTTGGAACATTTACGTGCTGTTTTTATTGCTTTACGTGATGCACGTTTGTTTGGTAACCTTGGGAAGTGCACCTTTTGCACCGACCGAGTATCTTTTCTTGGCTATGTTGTTACTCCACAGGGAATTGAAGTTGATAAAGCCAAGATTGAAGCTATTGAGAGTTGGCCACAGCCCAAAACGGTCACTCAAGTGAGGAGTTTTCTTGGACTCGCTGGTTTCTACAGGCGTTTTGTGAGAGATTTCAGCACCATTGCTGCACCTCTCAATGAGCTTACAAAGAAGGATGTGCCTTTTGTTTGGGATACCTCACAGGAAGAAGCCTTCACGGTATTGAAAGATAAGTTGACACATGCTCCTTTACTCCAACTTCCTGATTTTAATAAGACTTTTGAGCTTGAATGTGATGCTAGTGGAATTGGATTAGGAGGTGTTTTATTACAAGATGGCAAACCTGTTGCATACTTTTCTGAAAAATTGAGTGGGCCTAGTCTGAACTATTCTACTTATGATAAAGAATTATATGCTCTTGTTCGGACCTTAGAAACATGGCAACATTATTTATGGCCCAAAGAATTTGTTATACATTCTGATCATGAATCTTTGAAACACATTAAAAGTCAAGCAACACTGAACCGTAGACATGCTAAATGGGTTGAATTTATTGAGACTTTCCCTTATGTCATTAAACACAAGAAGGGTAAAGAAAATGTTATTGCTGATGCATTGTCTCGTCGTTATACTATGCTTTCACAACTTGACTTTAAAATATTTGGTTTGGAGACCATCAAAGATCAATATGTGCATGATGCTGAATTTAAAGATGTATTGCAGAATTGTAAGGAAGGGAGAACATGGAACAAGTTCGTCGTTAACGATGGATTTGTGTTTCGTGCTAACAAGCTATGCATTCCAGCTAGCTCCGTTCGTCTTTTGTTGTTGCAGGAGGCGCATGGAGGAGGATTAATGGGACACTTTGGCGTGAAGAAGACGGAGGATATACTTGCTACACATTTCTTTTGGCCAAAGATGAGACGGGATGTTGAGCGTTTTGTTGCTCGATGCACTACATGTCAAAAAGCTAAGTCACGACTCAATCCTCATGGTTTATATATGCCTTTGCCTGTACCTAGTGTTCCTTGGGAGGATATATCTATGGACTTTGTTTTAGGTTTACCTTGAACAAAGAAGGGGAGGGATAGCATATTTGTTGTCGTGGATAGGTTCTCGAAAATGGCACACTTTATACCATGTCATAAAAGCGATGATGCTGTTAATGTTGCTGATTTGTTCTTTCGTGAAATTATACGCTTGCATGGTGATAGAGGCGAGGGTGTCCCGATCTTTCGATGAGATGATAGCTATCGTTTTTGGTGGAGTAGACTTTGACGATCCGACTACGAACGTGCGAGGACGTCGCGCCTTAGCAATCGCTAAACCAACTCCGAGAGGTTATTGACCACGCCGGAGCACAATCAACCTGACCACGAGGGTCTATCTCCTGCAAGCAAACGAAGAACAAGCAAGAAACTAAGATTTGCAATCTGGATATTGCGAATATAAGATGAAAGCTTTATTGATCAAGGTGGGGTTCTGTGACGTCTTGGTCTGGTCGTTGAACACAAACGAAGTACGCGAAGTTGCAGCTATGGCGAACTTTTAATCTAAACAAAACCCAAAGTCTAAACGGTGCCCTAAGGGCTGTATATATGGAGGAAGAGGAGGGGATTTCGTGGCCCTTGAAGGAGGGGTCCGAAACCAACCCTATCTCTTGTTTCCCCACACATACGGACTATAAAAACAGCCTATACTCAAGTATTTCGAAATTACATGGGCCTGGCCCAATAATAAGGTGACGCAGCACCTATAATAGCCTCTGGACGAAATTTATGAAGTGACATCTTGTATATATCGTCCAAGGCTTCCTGCACTCATTATGGTGGCTTCAAAATCCTGAAATCATCACTTGTAACTCCGTTCTTGTTCCCCTTGTGCATGCCATCATCTCCATGCTTGAACTTGCTCCAAGGTTCCTCTTTCTTGTCCAAGCTAGGCCCTTCATTTGTAAGCAAAACAAATGTATCCAATTTAGGCAGCATCATATTCTCATGAACTTTAGAATCATTACCAAGAAACGAAAGTACCTGATATTTTAATTGGCGTGCGCGAGCTCTAGTAATTGGTCCAGTATGTATAGTAATAGAGGCGAGGGTGTCCCGATCTTTCGATGAGATGATAGCTATCGTTTTTGGTGGAGTAGACTTTGACGATCCGACTACGAACGTGCGAGGACGTCGCGCCTTAGCAATCGCTAAACCAACTCCGAGAGGTTATTGACCACGCCGGAGCACAATCAACCTGACCACGAGGGTCTATCTCCTGCAAGCAAACGAAGAACAAGCAAGAAACTAAGATTTGCAATCTGGATATTGCGAATATAAGATGAAAGCTTTATTGATCAAGGTGGGGTTCTGTGACGTCTTGGTCTGGTCGTTGAACACAAACGAAGTACGCGAAGTTGCAGCTATGGCGAACTTTTAATCTAAACAAAACCCAAAGTCTAAACGGTGCCCTAAGGGCTGTATATATGGAGGAAGAGTGGGGGATTTCGTGGCCCTTGAAGGAGGGGTCCGAAACCAACCCTATCTCTTGTTTCCCCACACATACGGACTCTAAAAATAGCCTATACTCAAGTATTTCGAAATTACATGGGCCTGGCCCAATAATAAGGTGACGCAGCACCTATAATAGCCTCTGGACGAAATTTATGAAGTGGCATCTTGTATATTTCGTCCAAGGCTTCCTGCACTCCTTATGGTGGCTTCAAAGTCCTGAAATCATCACTTGTAACTCCGTTCTTGTTCCCCTTGTGCATGCCATCATCTCCACGCTTGAACTTGCTCCAAGGTTCCTCTTTCTTGTCCAAGCTAGGCCCTTCATTTGTAAGCAAAACAAATGTATCCAATTTAGGCAGCATCATATTCTCATGAACTTTAGAATCATTACCAAGAAACGAAAGTACCTGATATTTTAATTGGCGTGCGCGAGCTCTAGTAATTGGTCCAGTATGTATAGAAGCAGGGGCTGTGGGTGTAACAATGGTATTGATGTCCTCATCATCTTTTTTTTTTTTGCACTTTTTTTTTTGCTCCGCAACAATTTTTTTTCGAAAAAGTCTACAAATGGTCTAAAAACTGCCTAGCCAGAATTTTCCAGACTTAGTTTTTTTTTTTGAAACTGGAACTATTTTTCTTCTACGGGTAGCACGAAAATTGGGGAATCCGACTTGTTCACGACTCGCAGTATCGCGTGATCTGGAACTCTAAAATAAAGGAATAAATACTGGACTCGGACTAGGACTGGTGGCAGAGATGAATATGGTGGAACTCGGACTGGTGATGGTATATGACGGTAGTATATGTGGACTCGGATTGGTGGTGGTATATGGACTCGGATCGGTGGTGGTATATGGACTTAGAGAAATAGCAGATAAGCTGTGGTGGTATATGGTAGGGGCGATGATGATGGTGCGGCGGCGGCGTGACAACTTGTGAACAGAACTCGAAACTCTAAAGAACTAGACGCTAAGACCAGCAACTTGACACGACGATGCAACCGCAAATTCAACAAAGCAAAAACCCTAAAAAGATTATGCAAAGGCTCAGATTGGTTCGGATATGATGAACTAACCCTAAATTTTTTTTTTGGCTTTTTCCTAGACTGTAGGTATGAAGAACAGACTCGATCTAAACTACGAAAAACTGTAAATCTCACCGAGCAACCTGGGAATCTGATACCACTTGATAGAGGCGAGGGTGTCCCGATCTTTCGATGAGATGATAGCTATCGTTTTTGGTGGAGTAGACTTTGACGATCCGACTACGAACGTGCGAGGACGTCGCGCCTTAGCAATCGCTAAACCAACTCCGAGAGGTTATTGACCACGCCGGAGCACAATCAACCTGACCACGAGGGTCTATCTCCTACAAGCAAACGAAGAACAAGCAAGAAACTAAGATTTGCAATCTGGATATTGCGAATATAAGATGAAAGCTTTATTGATCAAGGTGGGGTTCTGTGACGTCTTGGTCTGGTCGTTGAACACAAACGAAGTACGCGAAGTTGCAGCTATGGCGAACTTTTAATCTAAACAAAACCCAAAGTCTAAACGGTACCCTAAGGGCTGTATATATGGAGGAAGAGGAGGGGATTTCGTGGCCCTTGAAGGAGGGGTCCGAAACCAACCCTATCTCTTGTTTCCCCACACATACGGACTCTAAAAACAGCCTATACTCAAGTATTTCGAAATTACATGGGCCTGGCCCAATAATAAGGTGACGCAGCACCCATAATAGCCTCTGGACGAAATTTATGAAGTGACATCTTGTATATTTCGTCCAAGGCTTCCTGCACTCATTATGGTGGCTTCAAAGTCCTGAAATCATCACTTGTAACTCCGTTCTTGTTCCCCTTGTGCATGCCATCATCTCCATGCTTGAACTTGCTCCAAGGTTCCTCTTTCTTGTCCAAGCTAGGCCCTTCATTTGTAAGCAAAACAAATGTATCCAATTTAGGCAGCATCATATTCTCATGAACTTTAGAATCATTACCAAGAAACGAAAGTACCTGATATTTTAATTGGCGTGCGCGAGCTCTAGTAATTGGTCCAGTATGTATAGAAGCAGGGGCTGTGGGTGTAACAATGGTATTGATGTCCTCATCAACCAACCCTCCTTCACTACCAATTCCATGATGCTCCCCACCGGGAGTGAGTAATTCCTTCGTAGGCTCGCTGGTCGGTGAGGAGTTGGATGAGATTCATCATGTAATTGAGTTGTTTTTGTTAGGGCGTGATCCCTAGTATCCACTATGTTCTGAGATTGATGTTGTTATGACTTTGCTATGCCTAATGCTTGTCACTAAGGCCCGAGTGCCATGATTTCAGATCTGATCCGTTTATGTTTTCACCATTATATCTATGTTCTAGATCCGATCTTGCAAGTCATATTCACCTATTACGTGTTATGATTCGTAAACCCCAGTGTGACAGTAATTGGGATACTTTCCGGTGATGACCGTAGTTTGAGGAGTTCATGTATTCACTATGTGTTAATGCTTTGTTCCGGTTCTCTATTAAAAGGAGGCCTTAATATCCCTTAGTTTCCTTATGGACCCCGCTGCCACGGGAGGGTAGGACAAAAGATGTCATGCAAGTTCTTTTCCATAAGCACGTATGACTATTTACGGAATACATGCCTACATTATATTTATGAACTGGAGCTAGTTTTGTATCGCCCTAGGTTATGATTGTTATATGATGAATATCATCCAATGAATTCACCGATCCAATGCCTACGAGTTTTCCACATATTGTTCTTGCTAAGTTACTACTGCTACTGTTACTGTTACACTTGCTACAAAACCATTGCTATCACTGTTACCGTTACTATTGCTACCGTTACCTCTGCTATCAAAACCATCATATTACTGTGCTACTGATCACTATGCTGCAGATATTTAATCTCCAAGTGTGGTTGAATTGACAACTCAACTGCTAATACTTGCAAATATTCTTTGGCTCCCCTTGTGTCGAATCTATAAATTTGGGTTGAATACTCTACCCTCGAAAACTACTGCGATCCCGCATACTTGTGGGTTATCAAGACACTTTTCTGGCGCCGTTGCCGGGGAGCATAGCTATATTTGCTGAGTCACTTGGGATTATTATCTATTTATAACTATGAAGAATCTGAAGGATACCAAAACCAAGATCGTTCCCTCTAAGACGAGGGGAGGTAAGGATTTGCCATCACACTCTGCACTTGATTCACCTTCTGTTTTGAGTAGACTTGCAACACCACCACATGCTATTAATCCTGATATGTCAAAAGTTATTGATGATGCTACTTCTGCTATGAATGATACTCATGATGATGCTAGTACCTTGCTTGATGATAATGTGCCACTAGGTGGATTTCTTGATGAACAAATTGCTAGAGCTAAAGATATTGAGAATGCTGAAACTGATGAAATTATGGAAACTGATGAAGTACTTGAAACTGAAAATCTTGAAACAACTATTAGACCTAGCTCTCCTAGATTGGAAATGCCTAAGATACCTGAAGGTTATGTTATGGATTAGGAGATAGCTAGAGAATTTCTTGCTTGCAATGATAGGGATGATCTTAAGAAATTACGATGCAAACTGAAAGAAAAATCTTTGAATGCTAGAATGAAATGTGATCTTAAATTTGCTACTTCACCTATCTTTGTTGCCGATAAGGATTATGAATTCTCTATCGACCCAGAGTTAATTACTTTGGTTGAATCTGATCCTTTTCATGACTATGAAACTGAAACTGTAGTGGCACATCTTACTAAATTGAATGATATAGCCACCCTTTTTGCTCATGATGAGAAAATTCGCTATTATTATATCCACAAATTATTTTCGTTCTCATTAAAGGGTGATGCTAATATATGGTACAATACTCTTGCTCCTGGTTGTGTGTGTGATAGAGGCGAGGGTGTCCCGATCTTTCGATGAGATGATATCTATCGTTTTTGGTGGAGTAGACTTTGACGATCCGACTACGAACGTGCGAGGACGTCGCGCCTTAGCAATCGCTAAACCAACTCCGAGAGGTTATTGACCACGCCGGAGCACAATCAACCTGACCCCGAGGGTCTATCTCCTGCAAGCAAACGAAGAACAAGCAAGAAACTAAGATTTGCAATCTGGATATTGCGAATATAAGATGAAAGCTTTATTGATCAAGGTAGGGTTCTGTGAAGTCTTGGTCTGGTCGTTGAACACAAACGAAGTACGCGAAGTTGCAGCTATGGCGAACTTTTAATCTAAACAAAACCCAAAGTCTAAACGGTGCCCTAAGGGCTGTATATATGGAGGAAGAGGAGGGGATTTCGTGGCCCTTGAAGGAGGGGTCCGAAACCAACCCTATCTCTTGTTTCCCCACACATACGGACTCTAAAAACAGCCTATACTCAAGTATTTCGAAATTACATGGGCCTGGCCCAATAATAAGGTGACGCAGCACCTATAATAGCCTCTGGACGAAATTTATGAAGTGACATCTTGTATATTTCGTCCAAGGCTTCCTGCACTCATTATGGTGGCTTCAAAGTCCTGAAATCATCACTTGTAACTCCGTTCTTGTTCCCCTTGTGCATGCCATCATCTCCATGCTTGAACTTGCTCCAAGGTTCCTCTTTCTTGTCCAAGCTAGGCCCTTCATTTGTAAGCAAAACAAATGTATCCAATTTAGGCAGCATCATATTCTCATGAACTTTAGAATCATTACCAAGAAACGAAAGTACCTGATATTTTAATTGACGTGCGCGAGCTCTAGTAATTGGTCCAGTATGTATAGAAGCAGGGGCTGTGGGTGTAACAATGGTATTGATGTCCTCATCACCTTCCCAGCTCCACATACATCTACATCGTGCGTTTGACACCACCTGGCAATCGCTCTATCCAAGCTCTGAGAGTTTTGACTACAAAGGTTGCCGATCACCACCTGCTGCTGGGTAAGAACTGGTAAGAATTTGAGATTTGCTTGACGGATTTGTGACACCACACCACACCACCACCACTTTCTAGTAGTCTGTAGGATCATATTCTTGTGTGTTTCTATTGCTGCTAACCATGGCAGGATCACAAGCCGACGAGATTGACTGGGAGAACATGACGAACAAGGAGTTGCATGATAAATTTCAGCAAATGATGAGTGGCCAGGTGGGAGATGTGCTAAACAGATTTGAAGAGGCCATGGAGAAGATAGATGGCATGGAGAAGTCGTTCGAGACAAAGCTGGATAACAAGTTTAATGAATTGCTCACGCGTCTTCCCCAACCACCACCGGCTGCACCTGTCGCACCTCTGCAACGACAACAACAACGCCCCCTTCCAAATCAGTTCGGACGAGCGAAGCGTGTTCCTCTTGAGGATGGCCAAACTTCTGGTGCTGCTGTACCTACTGTTGGTGCTTCTTTGGTTCCTGCTCCTGCTGCTGCTGGTGCCGAGGAGGAGGATGATTACGCGGGCGATTATGAGGATGAGGTTGATCAAAATCATAACTACGTGCAACCACCAGCACCAGGTCGTCCACATGCAAATAATCGCAATGGTAGGCCTGCACCACCACTTCAGGTACGAGATCATGACCATCTTCCTAAATTAAAATTGAATATTCCACCATTCGAGGGTAGATATGTTCCTGATATATATCTTACTTGGGAGTTAGAAACTGAACAACGTTTTACATGTTTACAATATCCCGAGGAACAACGTGTTGCTGCTGCTGTTTGTGCTTTCACTAGTTTTGCATGTGTATGGTGGTCTGAACATTGTAGATTATATCCTATTCCAGCTACGTGGGCTGCTTTGAAAACTGCTATGCGTACTCGTTGGGTTCCACCATATTATCAACGTGAATTACTTCAAAAATTGCAGCGCTTAAGACAAGGAAAAAATTCTGTAGAAGAATATTATCAGGAATTACAAACTGGCATGATTAGATGTGGTGTTGTTGAGGAGAATGAAGCTATGCTTGCACGTTTCATGGGTGGATTAAATAGAGAGATTCAGACCATTCTAGAGTATAAGGAGTATAATAATATCACTCGTTTATTCCATCTTGCTTGTAAAGCTGAACGTGAAGTGCAGGATCGACAGGCATTGGCGCGAACTAATTTTTCTGCAGGTCGATCTTCATCATGGACACCGCGTGCCTCCTCTACTCCCACACGTCCTACTGCGGCACCACTGACTTCAGCCGCCAATTCCAACCGAGATACAAGAAAACAGGCACCACCACCACCATCTGCCAAGAGTACACCTTCTGGGCCTGCCCAGAGCTCTTCTTCATCTATGGCATCAACAGGGCACACACATGATATTATTTGTCGTCGTTGTAAGGGAAGAGGTCATTATGCGAGAGAATGCCAATCTCCACGTGTTATGATTGCTACTGAGGATGGTGGGTATGAGTCCGCTAGTGACTATGATGAGGAGACTTTGGCTCTTATTACAAGTGAAGAACACGGTGGAGATGATTCTGATCATGAGACGCAATACATGGCTCCTGAAGACGCTGACAGGTATGAATGTTTAGTTGCTCAACGTGTTTTGAGTGTGCAGGTCACACAAGCTGAACAAAATCAGAGGCATAATTTGTTCCATACAAAGGGAGTTGTGAAGGAACGTTCTGTTCGCGTCATCATAGATGGAGGGAGCTGCAACAACTTGGCTAGCATGGAGATGGTGGAGAAGCTATCTCTCACCACAAGACCACATCCACATCCTTACTATATCCAATGGTTCAACAACAGCGGCAAGGTTAAGGTAACACGTACTGTTCGTGTGCATTTTAGTATCTCTACATATGCTGATTATGTTGATTGTGATGTGGTACCCACGCAAGCATGTTCATTATTACTTGGTAGACCATGGCAATTTGATAAAAATTCTGTACACCATGGTAGAAACAATCAGTATACTCTTGTTCATAAGGATAAACATATTACTTTGCTTCCTATGACTCCTGATTCTATTTTGAAAGATGATATTAATAGAGCTAGTAAAGCAAAACAGGAGAAAAATAAGAGTGAAAATCAGATTGTGGCAAAAGAATTTGAGCAACAAATGAAGCCTAAGAATAACAAGAAAATGTGGACCATCAGCACGTGGCATTAGCTTTGATTTGCGCAAATCAGGAAATCTATCCTTACGCAAATGTAACCAAACAAGATCTCCAGGTGCAAACACAACATGTTTTCTACCCTTATCTCCAGCAAGTTTATATTTAGCATTCATACGCTCAATGTTCTCCTTAGTTAACTCATGCATTTTTAAGATCAATTCACCACGTTGTTTAGCATCAAAATTAACCTTCTCCGAAGATGGAAGAGGCAACAAATCAATTGGTGCACGAGGAAGGAAACCATACACAATTTCAAAAGGACACATCTTAGTAGTAGAATGCAATGAACGATTATAAGCAAATTCAATATGAGGCAAGCATTCTTCCCACATTTTCTTGTTATTCTTCAAAACAGCCCTAAGCATAGTAGACAATGTTCTATTGACTACTTCAGTTTGTCCATCAGTTTGGGGGTGACATGTAGTACTAAAAAGCAGTTTAGGCCCCAACTTAGCCCATAAACATCTCCAAAAGTGGCTAAGAAATTTAGTATCACGATCTGAAACAATAGTATTTGGCACACCATGCAAGCGTATAATTTCACGAAAGAACAAATCAGCAACATTAACAGCATCATCGCTTTTATGACATGGTATAAAGTGTGCCATTTTCGAGAACCTATCCACGACAACAAATATGCTATCCCTCCCCTTCTTTGTTCGAGGTAAACCTAAAACAAAGTCCATAGATATATCCTCCCAAGGAACACTAGGTACAGGCAAAGGCATATATAAACCATGAGGATTGAGTCGTGACTTAGCTTTTTGACATGTAGTGCAGCGAGCAACAAAACACTCAACATCGCGTCTCATCTTTGGCCAAAAGAAATGTGTAGCAAGTATATCCTCCGTCTTCTTCACGCCAAAGTGTCCCATTAATCCTCCTCCATGCGCCTCCTGCAACAACAAAAGACGAACGGAGCTAGCTGGAATGCATAGCTTGTTAGCACGAAACACAAATCCATCGTTAACGACGAACTTGTTCCATGTTCTCCCTTCCTTACAATTCTGCAATACATCTTTAAATTCAGCATCATGCACATATTGATCTTTGATGGTCTCCAAACCAAATATTTTAAAGTCAAGTTGTGAAAGCATAGTATAACGACGTGACAATGCATCAGCAATAACATTTTCTTTACCCTTCTTGTGTTTAATGACATAAGGGAAAGTCTCAATAAATTCAACCCATTTAGCATGTCTACGGTTCAGTTTTGCTTGACTTTTAATGTGTTTCAAAGATTCATGATCAGAATGTATAACAAATTCTTTGGGCCATAAATAATGTTGCCATGTTTCTAAGGTCCGAACAAGAGCATATAATTCTTTATCATAAGTAGAATAGTTCAGACTAGGGCCACTCAATTTTTCAGAAAAGTATGCAACAGGTTTGCCATCTTGTAATAAAACACCTCCTAATCCAATTCCACTAGCATCACATTCAAGCTCAAAAGTCTTATTAAAATCAGGAAGTTGGAGTAAAGGAGCATGTGTCAACTTATCTTTCAATACCGTGAAGGCTTCTTCCGGTGAGGTACCCCAAACAAAAGGCACATCCTTCTTTGTAAGCTCATTGAGAGGTGCAGCAATGGTGCTGAAATCTCTCACAAAACGCCTATAGAAACCAGCGAGTCCAAGAAAACTCCTCACTTGAGTGACCGTTTTGGGCTGTGGCCAACTCTCAATAGCTTCAATCTTGGCTTTATCAACTTCAATTCCCTGTGGAGTAACAACATAGCCAAGAAAAGATACTCGGTCGGTGCAAAAGGTGCACTTCCCAAGGTTACCAAACAAACGTGCATCACGTAAAGCTATAAAAACAGCACGTAAATGTTCCAAATGTTCCTCCAAAGATCTGCTATAAATCAGTATATCATCAAAATAGACTACCACAAATCGTCCAATGAAAGCACGTAAAACTTCGTTCATTAATCTCATGAAAGTACTAGGTGCATTAGTTAACCCAAAAGGCATGACTAACCACTCATATAAACCGAACTTAGTTTTAAATGCTGTTTTCCATTCATCTCCCAATTTCATACGAATTTGATGGTATCCACTACGCAAATCAACTTTGGAGAATATTGTAGAGCCACTCAATTCATCAAGCATATCATCTAGCCTTGGAATAGGATGACGATAACGAATAGTAATATTATTAATGCCTCTACAATCAACACACATACGCGACGTACCATCCTTTTTTGGCACTAGTATAATAGGAACAGCACAAGGACTAAGAGATTCGCGTATATAACCTTTGTCGAGCAGCTCCTGTACTTGACGCATAATCTCCTTCGTCTCCTCTGGATTGGTACGGTATGGCGCACGGTTTGGCAACGAAGCACCGGGAATTAAGTCAATCTGATGCTCAATCCCGCGAATAGGTGGTAATCCCGGTGGCACGTCTTGTGGAAAGACGTCAGCGAACTCCTGCAAAATGTTAGTGACCGCAGGAGGCAAAGAGGAAGGCACGTCCTCGAATGAAATTAACGCCTCTTTGCACACAAAAGCATAGCAAACAGAATTGCTGAAATCTAGCTCATCAATATGAGATTTGGTGGCAAGTAAGCATGCACTTTTCAATTTAATTTCAGAAGCAACACTAGATGGTTTATTATTAGGCTTCATTTGTTGCTCAAATTCTTTTGCCACAATCTGATTTTCACTCTTATTTTTCTCCTGCTTTGCTTTACTAGCTCTATTAATATCATCTTTCAAAATAGAATCAGGAGTCATAGGAAGCAAAGTAATATGTTTATCCTTATGAACAAGAGTATACTGATTGTTTCTACCATGGTGTACAGAATTTTTATCAAATTGCCATGGTCTACCAAGTAATAATGAACATGCTTGCATGGGTACCACATCACAATCAACATAATCAGCATATGTAGAGATACTAAAATGCACACGAACAGTACGTGTTACCTTAACCTTGCCGCTGTTGTTGAACCATTGGATATAGTAAGGATGTGGATGTGGTCTCGTGGTGAGAGATAGTTTCTCCACCATCTCCATGCTAGCCAAGTTGTTGCAGCTCCCTCCATCTATGATGACGCGAACAGAACGTTCCTTCACAACTCCCTTTGTATGGAACAAATTATGCCTCTGATTTTGCTCAGCTTGTGTGACCTGCACACTCAAAACACGTTGAGCAACTAAACATTCATACCTGTCAGCGTCTTCAGGAGCCATGTATTGCGTCTCATGATCAGAATCATCTCCACCGTGTTCTTCACTTGTAATAAGAGCCAAAGTCTCCTCATCATAATCACTAGCGGACTCATACCCACCATCCTCAGTAGCAATCATAACACGCGGAGATTGGCATTCTCTCGCATAATGACCTCTTCCCTTACAACGATGACAAATAATATCATGTGTGTGCCCTGTTGATGCCATAGATGAAGAAGAGCTCTGGGCAGGCCCAGAAGGTGTACTCTTGGCAGATGGTGGTGGTGGTGCCTGTTTTCTTGTATCTCGGTTGGAATTGGCGGCTGAAGTCAGTGGTGCTGCAGTAGGACGTGTGGGAATAGAGGAGGCACGCGGTGTCCATGATGAAGATCGACCTGCAGAAAAATTAGTTCGCGCCAATGCCTGTCGATCCTGCACTTCACGTTCAGCTTTACAAGCAAGATTGATGAGGACATCAATACCATTGTTACACCCACAGCCCCTGCTTCTATACATACTGGACCAATTACTAGAGCTCGCGCACGCCAAATAAATTATCAGGTACTTTCGTTTCTTGGTAATGATTCTAAAGTTCATGAGAATATGATGCTGCCTAAATTGGATACATTTGTTTTGCTTACAAATGAAGGCCCTAGCTTGGACAAGAAAGAGGAACCTTGGAGCAAGTTCAAGCATGGAGATGATGGCATGCACAAGGGGAACAAGAACGGAGTTACAAGTGATGATTTCAGGACTTTGAAGCCACCATAATGAGTGCAGGAAGCCTTGGACGAAATATACAAGATGTCACTTCATAAATTTCGTCCAGAGGCTATTATAGGTGCTGCGTCACCTTATTATTGGGCCAGGCCCATGTAATTTCGAAATACTTGAGTATAGGCTGTTTTTAGAGTCCGTATGTGTGGGGAAACAAGAGATAGGGTTGGTTTCGGACCCCTCCTTCAAGGGCCACGAAATCCCCTCCTCTTCCTCCATATATACAGCCCTTAGGGCACCGTTTAGACTTTGGGTTTTGTTTAGATTAAAAGTTCGCCATAGCTGCAACTTCGCGTACTTCGTTTGTGTTCAACGACCAGACCAAGACGTCACAGAACCGCACCTCGATCAATAAAGCTTTCATCTTATATTCACAATATCCAGATTGCAAATCTTAGTTTCTTGCTTGTTCTTCGTTTGCTTGCAGGAGATAGACCCTCGGGGTCAGGTTGATTGTGCTCCGGCGTGGTCAATAACCTCTCGGAGTTGGTTTAGCGATTGCTAAGGCGCGACGTCCTCGCACGTTCGTAGTCGGATCGTCAAAGTCTACTCCACCAAAAACGATAGATATCATCTCATCGAAAGATCGGGACACCCTCGCCTCTATCAAGTGGTATCAGATTCCCAGGTTGCTCGGTGAGATTTAAAGTTTTTCGTAGTTTAGATCGAGTCTGTTCTTCATACCTACAGTCCAGGAAAAAGCCAAAAAAAAATTTAGGGTTAGTTCATCATATCCGAACCAATCTGAGCCTTTGCATAATCTTTTTAGGGTTTTTGCTTTGTTGAATTTGCGGTTGCATCGTTGTGTCAAGTTGCTGGTCTTAGCGTCTAGTTCTTTAGAGTTTCGAGTTCTGTTCACAAGTTGTCACGCCGCCGCCGCACCATCATCATCGCCCCTACCGTATACCACCACAGCTTATCTGCTATTTCTCTGAGTCCATATACCACCACCGATCCGAGTCCATATACCACCACCAATCCGAGTCCATATACCACCACCAATCCGAGCCCACATATACTACCGTCATATACCATCACCAGTCCGAGTTCCACCAGATTCATCTCTGCCACCAGTCCTAGTCCGAGTCCAGTATTTATTCCTTTATTTTAGAGTTCCAGATCACGCGATACTACGAGTCGTGAACAAGTCGGATTCCCCAATTTTCGTGCTACCCGCAGAAGAAAAATAGTTCCAGTTTCAAAAAAAAAAACTAAGTCTGGAAAATTCTGGCTAGGCAGTTTTTAGACCATTTGTAGACTTTTTCGAAAAAAAATTGTTGCGGAGCAAAAAAAAAAAAGAGGAAAAAAAAGAAAAAAATTCAGAGTGTGCTCCTCCCTTGTTTACGTGCAGCGCCGTGATTTTTGTTAGTGTTCTAGGCTCGCGTCTCTAGCACGGTCTAGCCTAGGACCAGCACAGTACCGTCGTTGACAGTTTATTCAACATTGCATCTCTGAATTGATTATTGCTGACCCTTTTTGCTACCATATCATAAGCCTTCCCAGCTCCACATACATCTACATCGTGCGTTTGACACCACCTGGCAATCGCTCTGTCCAAGCTCTGAGAGTTTTGACTACAAAGGTTGCCGATCACCACCTGCTGCTGGGTAAGAACTGGTAAGAATTTGAGATTTGCTTGACGGATTTGTGACACCACACCACACCACCACCACTTTCTAGTAGTCTCTAGGATCATATTCTTGTGTGTTTCTATTGCTGCTAACCATGGCAGGATCACAAGCCGACGAGATTGACTGGGAGAACATGACGAACAAGGAGTTGCATGATAAATTTCAGCAAATGATGAGTGGCCAGGTGGGAGATGTGCTAAACAGATTTGAAGAGGCCATGGAGAAGATAGATGGCATGGAGAAGTCGTTCGAGACAAAGCTGGATAACAAGTTTAATGAATTGCTCACGCGTCTTCCCCAACCACCACCGGCTGCACCTGTCGCACCTCTGCAACGACAACAACAACGCCCCCTTCCAAATCAGTTCGGACGAGCGAAGCGTGTTCCTCTTGAGTGATGAGGACATCAATACCATTGTTACACCCACAGCCCCTGCTTCTATACATACTGGACCAATTACTAGAGCTCGCGCACGCCAATTAAATTATCAGGTACTTTCGTTTCTTGGTAATGATTCTAAAGTTCATGAGAATATGATGCTGCCTAAATTGGATACATTTGTTTTGCTTACAAATGAAGGCCCTAGCTTGGACAAGAAAGAGGAACCTTGGAGCAAGTTCAAGCATGGAGATGATGGCATGCACAAGGGGAACAAGAATGGAGTTACAAGTGATGATTTCAGGACTTTGAAGCCACCATAATGAGTGCAGGAAGCCTTGGACGAAATATACAAGATGTCACTTCATAAATTTCGTCCAGAGGCTATTATAGGTGCTGCGTCACCTTATTATTGGGCCAGGCCCATGTAATTTCGAAATACTTGAGTATAGGCTGTTTTTAGAGTCCGTATGTGTGGGGAAACAAGAGATAGGGTTGGTTTCGGACCCCTCCTTCAAGGGCCACGAAATCCCCTCCTCTTCCTCCATATATACAGCCCTTAGGGCACCGTTTAGACTTTGGGTTTTGTTTAGATTAAAAGTTCGCCATAGCTGCAACTTCGCGTACTTCGTTTGTGTTCAACGACCAGACCAAGACGTCACAGAACCCCACCTTGATCAATAAAGCTTTCATCTTATATTCCCAATATCCATATTGCAAATCTTAGTTTCTTGCTTGTTCTTCGTTTGCTTGCAGGAGATAGACCCTCGTGGTCAGGTTGATTGTGCTCCGGCGTGGTCAATAACCTCTCGGAGTTGGTTTAGCGATTGCTAAGGCGCGACGTCCTCGCACGTTCGTAGTCGGATCGTCAAAGTCTACTCAACCAAAAACGATAGCTATCATCTCATCGAAAGATCGGGACACCCTCGCCTCTATTAAGTGGTATCAGATTCCCAGGTTGCTCGGTGAGATTTACAGTTTTTCGTAGTTTAGATCGAGTCTGTTCTTCATACCTACAGTCCAGGAAAAAGCCAAAAAAAAAATTTAGGGTTAGTTCATCATATCCGAACCAATCTGAGCCTTTGCATAATCTTTTTAGGGTTTTTGCTTTGTTGAATTTGCGGTTGCATCGTCGTGTCAAGTTGCTGGTCTTAGCGTCTAGTTCTTTAGAGTTTCGAGTTCTGTTCACAAGTTGTCACGCCGCCGCCGCACCATCATCATCGCCCCTACCATATACCACCACCGATCCGAGTCCAGATACCACCACCGATCCGAGTCAATATACCACCACCAATCCGAGCCCACATATACTACCGTCATATACCATCACCAGTCCGAGTTCCACCATATTCATCTCTGCCACCAGTCCTAGTCCGAGTCCAGTATTTATTCCTTTATTTTAGAGTTCCAGATCACGCGATACTACGAGTCGTGAACAAGTCGGATTCCCCAATTTTCGTGCTACCCGCAGAAGAAAAATAGTTCCAGTTTCAAAAAAAAAACTAAGTCTGGAAAATTCTGGCTAGGCAGTTTTTAGACCATTTGTAGACTTTTTCGAAAAAAAATTGTTGCGGAGCAAAAAAAAAAAAAAAGAGGAAAAAAAAAGTGCAAAAAAAAAAAAAATCAGAGTGTGCTCCTCCCTTGTTTACGTGCAGCGCCGTGATTTTTGTTAGTGTTCTAGGCTCGCGTCTCTAGCACGGTCTAGCCTAGGACCAGCACAGTACCGTCGTTGAGAGTTTATTCAACATTGCATCTCTGAATTGATTATTGCTGACCCTTTTTGCTACCATATCATAAGCCTTCCCAGCTCCACATACATCTACATCGTGCGTTTGACACCACCTGGCAATCGCTCTGTCCAAGCTCTGAGAGTTTTGACTACAAAGGTTGCCGATCACCACCTGCTGCTGGGTAAGAACTGGTAAGAATTTGAGATTTGCTTGACGGATTTGTGACACCACACCACACCACCACCACTTTCTAGTAGTCTGTAGGATCATATTCTTGTGTGTTTCTATTACTGCTAACCATGGCAGGATCACAAGCCGACGAGATTGACTGGGAGAACATGACGAACAAGGAGTTGCATGATAAATTTCAGCAAATGATGAGTGGCCAGGTGGGAGATGTGCTAAACAGATTTGAAGAGGCCATGGAGAAGATAGATGGCATGGAGAAGTCGTTCGAGACAAAGCTGGATAACAAGTTTAATGAATTGCTCACGCGTCTTCCCCAACCACCACCGGCTGCACCTGTCGCACCTCTGCAACGACAACAACAACGCCCCCTTCCAAATCAGTTCGGACGAGCGAAGCGTGTTCCTCTTGAGGATGGCCAAACTTCTGGTGCTGCTGTACCTACTGTTCATGCTTCTTTGGCTCCTGCTCCTGCTGCTGCTGGTGCCGAGGAGGAGGATGATTACGCGGGCGATTATGAGGATGAGGTTGATCAAAATCATTACTACGTGCAACCACCAGCACCAGGTCGTCCACATGCAAATAATCGCAATGGTAGGTTTGCACCACCACTTCAGGTACGAGATCATGACCATCTTCCTAAATTAAAATTGAATATTCCACCATTCGAGGGTAGATATGTTCCTGATATATATCTTACTTGGGAGTTAGAAACTGAACAACGTTTTACATGTTTACAATATCCCGAGGAACGACGTGTTGCTGCTGCTGTTTGTGCTTTCACTAGTTTTGCATGTGTATGGTGGTCTGAACATTGTAGATTATATCCTATTCCAGCTACGTGGGCTGCTTTGAAAACTGCTATGCGTACTCGTTGGGTTCCACCATATTATCAACGTGAATTACTTCAAAAATTGCAGCGCTTAAGACAAGGAAAAAATTCTGTAGAAGAATATTATCAGGAATTACAAACTGGCATGATTAGATGTGGTATTGTTGAGGAGAATGAAGCTATGCTTGCACGTTTCATGGGTGGATTAAATAGAGAGATTCTCGTCCGAACTGATTTGGAAGGGGGCGTTGTTGTTGTCGTTGCAGAGGTGCGACAGGTGCAGCCGGTGGTGGTTGGGGAAGACGCGTGAGCAATTCATTAAACTTGTTATCCAGCTTTGTCTCGAACGACTTCTCCATGCCATCTATCTTCTCCATGGCCTCTTCAAATCTGTTTAGCACATCTCCCACCTGGCCACTCATCATTTGCTGAAATTTATCATGCAACTCCTTGTTCGTCATGTTCTCCCAGTCAATCTCGTCGGCTTGTGATCCTGCCATGGTTAGCAGCAATAGAAACACACAAGAATATGATCCTACAGACTACTAGAAAGTGGTGGTGGTGTGGTGTGGTGTCACAAATCCGTCAAGCAAATCTCAAATTCTTACCAGTTCTTACCCAGCAGCAGGTGGTGATCGGCAACCTTTGTAGTCAAAACTCTCAGAGCTTGGACAGAGCGATTGCCAGGTGGTGTCAAACGCACGATGTAGATGTATGTGGAGCTGGGAAGGCTTATGATGTGGTAGCAAAAAGGGTCAGCAATAATCAATTCAGAGATGCAATGTTGAATAAACTCTCAACGACGGTACTGTGCTGGTCCTAGGCTAGACCGTGCTAGAGACGCGAGCCTAGAACACTAACAAAAATCACGGCGCTGCACGTAAACAAGGGAGTAGCACACTCTGAATTTTTTTCTTTTTTTTTTGCACTTTTTTTCCTCTTTTTTTTTTGCTCCGCAACAATTTTTTTTCGAAAAAGTCTACAAATGGTCTAAAAACTGCCTAGCCAGAATTTTCCAGACTTAGTTTTTTTTTTGAAACTGGAACTATTTTTCTTCTGCGGGTAGCACGAAAATTGGGGAATCCGACTTGTTCACGACTCGTAGTATCGCGTGATCTGGAACTCTAAAATAAAGGAATAAATACTGGACTCGGACTAGGACTGGTGGCAGAGATGAATATGGTGGAACTCGGACTGGTGATGGTATATGACGGTAGTATATGTGGGCTCGGATAGGTGGTGGTATATGGACTCGGATCGGTGGTGGTATCTGGACTCGGATCGGTGGTGGTATATGGTAGGGGCGATGATGATGGTGCGGCGGCGGCGTGACAACTTGTGAACAGAACTCGAAACTCTAAAGAACTAGACGCTAAGACCAGCAACTTGACACGATGATGCAACCGCAAATTCAACAAAGCAAAACCCTAAAAAGATTATGCAAAGGCTCAGATTGGTTCGGATATGATGAACTAACCCTAAATTTTTTTTTTTTGGCTTTTTCCTGGACTGTAGGTATGAAGAACAGACTCGATCTAAACTACGAAAAACTGTAAATCTCACCGAGCAACCTGGGAATCTGATACCACTTGATAGAGGCGAGGGTGTCCCGATCTTTCGATGAGATGATAGCTATCGTTTTTGGTGGAGTAGACTTTGACGATCCGACTACGAACGTGCGAGGACGTCGCGCCTTAGCAATCGCTAAACCAACTCCGAGAGGTTATTGACCACGCCGGAGCACAATCAACCTGACCACGAGGGTCTATCTCCTGCAAGCAAACGAAGAACAAGCAAGAAACTAAGATTTGCAATCTGGATATTGCGAATATAAGATGAAAGCTTTATTGATCAAGGTGGGGTTCTGTGACGTCTTGGTCTGGTCGTTGAACACAAACGAAGTACGCGAAGTTGCAGCTATGGCGAACTCTTAATCTAAACAAAACCCAAAGTCTAAACGGTGCCCTAAGGGCTGTATATATGGAGGAAGAGGAGGGGATTTCGTGGCCCTTGAAGGAGGGGTCCGAAACCAACCCTATCTCTTGTTTCCCCACACATACGGACTCTAAAAACAGTCTATACTCAAGTATTTCGAAATTACATGGGCCTGGCCCAATAATAAGGTGACGCAGCACCTATAATAGCCTCTGGACGAAATTTATGAAGTGACATCTTGTATATTTCGTCCAAGGCTTCCTGCACTCATTATGGTGGCTTCAAAGTCCTGAAATCATCACTTGTAACTCCGTTCTTGTTCCCCTTGTGCATGCCATCATCTCCATGCTTGAACTTGCTCCAAGGTTCCTCTTTCTTGTCCAAGCTAGGCCCTTCATTTGTAAGCAAAACAAATGTATCCAATTTAGGCAGCATCATATTCTCATGAACTTTAGAATCATTACCAAGAAACGAAAGTACCTGATATTTTAATTGACGTGCGCGAGCTCTAGTAATTGGTCCAGTATGTATAGAAGCAGGGGCTGTGGGTGTAACAATGGTATTGATGTCCTCATCAGTACCACATCACAATCAACATAATCAGCATATGTAGAGATACTAAAATGCACACGAACAGTACGTGTTACCTTAACCTTGCCGCTGTTGTTGAACCATTGGATATAGTAAGGATGTGGATGTGGTCTTGTGGTGAGAGATAGCTTCTCCACCATCTCCATGCTAGCCAAGTTGTTGCAGCTCCCTCCATCTATGATGACGCGAACAGAACGTTCCTTCACAACTCCCTTTGTATGGAACAAATTATGCCTCTGATTTTGCTCAGCTTGTGTGACCTGCACACTCAAAACACGTTGAGCAACTAAACATTCATACCTGTCAGCGTCTTCAGGAGCCATGTAATGCGTCTCATGATCAAAATCATCTCCACCGTGTTCTTCACTTGTAATAAGAGCCAAAGTCTCCTCATCATAATCACTAGCGGACTCATACCCACCATCCTCAGTAGCAATCATAACACGCGGAGATTGGCATTCTCGCGCATAATGACCTCTTCCCTTACAACGACGACAAATAATATCATGTGTGTGCCCTGTTGATGCCATAGATGAAGAAGAGCTCTGGGCAGGCCCAGAAGGTGTACTCTTGGCAGATGGTGGTGGTGGTGCCTGTTTTCTTGTATCTCGATTGGAATTGGCGGCTGAAGTCAGTGGTGCCGCAGTAGGACGTGTGGGAGTAGAGGAGGCACGCGGTGTCCATGATGAAGATCGACCTGCAGAAAAATTAGTTCGCGCCAATGCTTGTCGATCCTGCACTTCATGTTCAGCTTTACAAGCAAGATGGAATAAACGAGTGATATTATTATACTCCTTATACTCTAGAATGGTCTGAATCTCTCTATTTAATCCACCCATGAAACGTGCAAGCATAGCTTCATTCTCCTCAACAATACCACATCTAATCATGCCAGTTTGTAATTCCTGATAATATTCTTCTACAGAATTTTTTCCTTGTCTTAAGCGCTGCAATTTTTGAAGTAATTCACGTTGATAATATGGTGGAACCCAACGAGTACGCATAGCAGTTTTCAAAGTAGTCCACGTAGCTGGAATAGGATATAATCTACAATGTTCAGACCACCATACACATGCAAAACTAGTGAAAGCACAAACAGCAGCAGCAACACGTCGTTCCTCGGGATATTGTAAACATGTAAAACGTTGTTCAGTTTCTAACTCCCAAGTAAGATATATATCAGGAACATATCTACCCTCGAATGGTGGAATATTCAATTTTAATTTAGGAAGATGGTCATGATCTCGTACCTGAAGTGGTGGTGCAGACCTACCATTGCGATTATTTGCATGTGGACGACCTGGTGCTGGTGGTTGCACGTAGTTATGATTTTGATCAACCTCATCCTCATAATCGCCCGCGTAATCATCCTCCTCCTCGGCACCAGCAGCAGTAGGAGCAGAAGCCAAAGAAGCATCAACAGTAGGTACAGCAGCACCAGAAGTTTGGCCATCCTCAAGAGGAACACGCTTCGCTCGTCCGAACTGATTTGGAAGGGGGCGTTGTTGTTGTCGTTGCAGAGGTGCGACAGGTGCAGCCGGTGGTGGTTGGGGAAGACGCGTGAGCAATTCATTAAACTTGTTATCCAGCTTTGTCTCGAACGACTTCTCCGTGCCATCTATCTTCTCCATGGCCTCTTCAAATCTGTTTAGCACATCTCCCACCTGGCCACTCATCATTTGCTGAAATTTATCATGCAACTCCTTGTTCGTCATGTTCTCCCAGTCAATCTCGTCGGCTTGTGATCCTGCCATGGTTAGCAGCAATAGAAACACACAGGAATATGATCCTACAGACTACTAGAAAGTGGTGGTGGTGTGGTGTGGTGTCACAAATCCGTCAAGCAAATCTCAAATTCTTACCAGTTCTTACCCAGCAGCAGGTGGTGATCGGCAACCTTTGTAGTCAAAACTCTCAGAGCTTGGACAGAGCGATTGCCAGGTGGTGTCAAACGCACGATGTAGATGTATGTGGAGCTGGGAAGGCTTATGATATGGTAGCAAAAAGGGTCAGCAATAATCAATTCAGAGATGCAATGTTGAATAAACTGTCAACGACGGTACTGTGCTGGTCCTAGGCTAGACCGTGCTAGAGACGCGAGCCTAGAACACTAACAAAAATCACGGCGCTGCACGTAAACAAGGGAGGAGCACACTCTGAATTTTTTTCTTTTTTTTCCTCTTTTTTTTTTTTGCTCCGCAACAATTTTTTTTCGAAAAAGTCTACAAATGGTCTAAAAACTGCCTAGCCAGAATTTTCCAGACTTAGTTTTTTTTTTTGAAACTGGAACTATTTTTCTTCTGCGGGTAGCACGAAAATTGGGGAATCCGACTTGTTCACGACTCGTAGTATCGCGTGATCTGGAACTCTAAAATAAAGGAATAAATACTGGACTCGGACTAGGACTGGTGGCAGAGATGAATCTGGTGGAACTCGGACTGGTGATGGTATATGACGGTAGTATATGTGGGCTCGGATTGGTGGTGGTATATGGACTCGGATTGGTGGTGGTATATGGACTCGGATCGGTGGTGGTATATGGACTCAGAGAAATAGCAGATAAGCTGTGGTGGTATACGGTAGGGGCGATGATGATGGTGCGGCGGCGGCGTGACAACTTGTGAACAGAACTCGAAACTCTAAAGAACTAGACGCTAAGACCAGCAACTTGACACAACGATGCAACCGCAAATTCAACAAAGCAAAAACCCTAAAAAGATTATGCAAAGGCTCAGATTGGTTCGGATATGATGAACTAACCCTAAATTTTTTTTTGGCTTTTTCCTGGACTGTAGGTATGAAGAACAGACTCGATCTAAACTACGAAAAACTTTAAATCTCACCGAGCAACCTGGGAATCTGATACCACTTGATAGAGGCGAGGGTGTCCCGATCTTTCGATGAGATGATATCTATCGTTTTTGGTGGAGTAGACTTTGACGATCCGACTACGAACGTGCGAGGACGTCGCGCCTTAGCAATCGCTAAACCAACTCCGAGAGGTTATTGACCACGCCGGAGCACAATCAACCTGACCCCGAGGGTCTATCTCCTGCAAGCAAACGAAGAACAAGCAAGAAACTAAGATTTGCAATCTGGATATTGTGAATATAAGATGAAAGCTTTATTGATCGAGGTGCGGTTCTGTGACGTCTTGGTCTGGTCGTTGAACACAAACGAAGTACGCGAAGTTGCAGCTATGGCGAACTTTTAATCTAAACAAAACCCAAAGTCTAAACGGTGCCCTAAGGGCTGTATATATGGAGGAAGAGGAGGGGATTTCGTGGCCCTTGAAGGAGGGGTCCGAAACCAACCCTATCTCTTGTTTCCCCACACATACGGACTCTAAAAACAGCCTATACTCAAGTATTTCGAAATTACATGGGCCTGGCCCAATAATAAGGTGACGCAGCACCTATAATAGCCTCTGGACGAAATTTATGAAGTGACATCTTGTATATTTCGTCCAAGGCTTCCTGCACTCATTATGGTGGCTTCAAAGTCCTGAAATCATCACTTGTAACTCCGTTCTTGTTCCCCTTGTGCATGCCATCATCTCCATGCTTGAACTTGCTCCAAGGTTCCTCTTTCTTGTCCAAGCTAGGGCCTTCATTTGTAAGCAAAACAAATGTATCCAATTTAGGCAGCATCATATTCTCATGAACTTTAGAATCATTACCAAGAAACGAAAGTACCTGATAATTTAATTGGCGTGCGCGAGCTCTAGTAATTGGTCCAGTATGTATAGAAGCAGGGGCTGTGGGTGTAACAATGGTATTGATGTCCTCATCAGTGTGTATTCCCCAGGATATGATTTACTACTTCTCTGAAAAATATTTTCCTGCTCATAAGAAACAAGCTGCCTTACAGGAAATATTTAACTTTGCGCAAATTGAAGAAGAGAGTCTCCCACAAGCTTGGGGGAGGCTTATCCAATTGCTTAATGCTTTGCCTGATCATCCTCTTAAGAAAAATGAAATACTTGATATATTCTATAATGGACTGACCGATGATTCCAGGGACTTCCTACATAGTTGTGCTGGTTGTGTTTTCAGGTAACGAACTGTTGAACAAGCTGAGGAATTATTGAACAACATATTGAAAAATTATGATGATTGGACTCTTCCTGAACCACCGCCTAAACCCACTCCTAAGAAGAGGGGTATCTTATATCTTAGTCCCGAAGATATGCAAGAGGCAAAGAAATGTATGGAGGAAAAAGGTATTAAAGCTGAAGATGTTAAGAATTTACCACCTATTGAAGAAATACATGGACTTGACACACCACCACCACAGGTGGTAAAGGTAAATTCTTTATTGAAGTTTGATGAAGGTGACATCCCTTATAATAAACATCCTAGTCAATGCCTTTATGAGTTTGATAACTACATTAGGAAACAAGATCACTTCAATGCAAATGTTATGAAACAATTGAAATATAATTATGATATGATGAGGACATCAATACCATTGTTACACCCACAGCCCCTGCTGCTATACATACTGGACCAATTACTAGAGCTCGCGCACGCCAATTAAATTATCATGTACTTTCGTTTCTTGGTAATGATTCTAATGTTCATGAGAATATGATGCTGCCTAAATTGGATACATTTGTTTTGCTTACAAATGAAGGGCCTAGCTTGGACAAGAAAGAGGAACCTTGGAGCAAGTTCAAGCATGGAGATGATGGCATGCGCAAGGGGAACAAGAACGGAGTTACAAGTGATGATTTCAGGACTTTGAAGCCACCATAATGAGTGCAGGAAGCCTTGGACAAAATATACAAGATGCCACTTCATAAATTTCGTCAAGAGGCTATTATAGGTGCTGCGTCACCTTATTATTGGGCCAGGCCCATGTAATTTCGAAATACTTGAGTATAGGCTGTTTTTAGAGTCCGTATGTGTGGGGAAACAAGAGATAGGGTTGGTTTCGGACCCCTCCTTCAAGGGCCACGAAATCCCCCCCTCTTCCTCCATATATACAGCCCTTAGGGCACCATTTAGACTTTGGGGTTTTGTTTAGATTAAAAGTTCGCCATAGCTGCAACTTCGCGTACTTCGTTTGTGTTCAACGACCAAACCAAGACGTCACAGAACCCCACCTTGATCAATAAAGCTTTCATCTTATATTCGCAATATCCAGATTGCAAATCTTAGTTTCTTGCTTGTTCTTCGTTTGCTTGCAGGAGATAGACCCTCGTGGTCAGGTTGATTGTGCTCCGGCGTGGTCAATAACCTCTCGGAGTTGGTTTAGCGATTGCTAAGGCACGACGTCCTCGCACGTTCGTAGTCGGATCGTCAAAGTCTACTCCACCAAAAACGATAGCTATCATCTCATCGAAAGATCGGGACACCCTCGCCTCTATCAAGTGGTATCAGATTTTCAGGTTGCTTGGTGAGATTTTACAGTTTTTCGTAGTTTAGATCGAGTCTGTTCTTCATACCTACAGTCCACGAAAAAGCCAAAAAAAAATTAGGGTTAGTTCATCATATCCGAACCAATCTGAGCCTTTGCATAATCTTTTTAGGGTTTTTTGCTTTGTTGAATTTGCGGTTGCATCGTCGTGTCTAGTTGCTGGTCTTAGCGTTTAGTCCTTTAGAGTTTCGAGTTCTGGTCATAAGTTGTCACGCCGCCGCCGCACCATCATCATCGCCCCTGCCATCTACCACCACCGCTTATCCGCCACCGCTCTGAATCCATATACCATCACCGATTTGTATCCATATACCACCACCGATCCGTATCCATATACCACCGCCGCTACCATATACAACCACCATATATCCACCACCAATCCGAGTTCTTTTCATATTAGGTTTGTTTTCGAGATCCATCTAGTTTCCGATTCGTGTTTCCTTGCCTGAGTAGGTTTCGGGAAAAAAAAGTCTGGAGACCCCCGGGCAGTTTTTAGGCCAAAATTTTGGCAGTCAAAAATATTTTTTCCCTATCCTATTTTTAGGTCCCAGGGAGCGTTTTGAGACACTTGCCATCATAGTGATTTTTTGTCGCACTTTTTCGTCGTCGCTACCCTGATTTCCGAAAAAAAAATTTGTCAAAAAAAATTTCGTGCCAATCCTGTTAGTTTGACTTGGGAAGAGTTTTGAGACACTCGCCATTATAGTGATTTTTTGCAAAAAAAAAAGAGGAGCGCAAAAAAAGAAAAAGAAAAAGAGGAGCGCAAATTTTTTATTTTTTTAGGGTGTGCTCTTCCCTTGTTTACGTGCCGCGCCGTGATTTTGTTAGTGTTCTAGGCTCGCGTCTCTAGTACGGTCTAGCCTAGGACCAGCACAGTACCGTCGTTGAGCGTTTATTCAACTTTGCATCTCTGAATTGATTATTGCTGACATTTTTGCTACTATATCATAAGCCTTCCCAGCTCCACATACATCTAAATCGTGCGTTTGACACCACCTGGCAATCGCTCTGTCCAATCTTTGAGAGTTTTGACTACAACGGTGGCCGATCACCACCTGCTGCTGGGTAAGAACTGGTAAGCATTTGAGATTCGCTTGACGGATTTGTGATACACCACCACCACCACTTCCTAGTAGTCTGTAGAATCATATTTTTGTGTGTTTCTATTGCTGCTAACCATGGCAGGATCACAAGCCGATGAGACTGATTGGGAGAACATGACGAACAAACAGCTACATGATAAATTTCAGCAAATGATGAGTGGACAGGTGCAAGATGTGCTAAACAGATTTGAAGAGGCCATGGAGAAGATAGATGGAATTGAGAAGACGTTCGAAACAAAGCTCGATAACAAGTTTAATGAATTGCAAGCGCGTCTTCCACAACCACCACCGGCTGCACCTGTCGCACCTCTACAACAACAACAACGTCGCCTTCCAAATCAAGTGGGACGAGCACAACGCGTTCCCCTTAAGCCTGGTCAAACTTCTGGTGCCGCTGCACCTACTGTTGATGCTTCTATGGCTCCTGTTGCCGCTGAGGAGGACGATTATGCGGGCGATTACGAGGATGAGGTTGATCAAAATCAGAACTACGTACCAGCACCAGGTCGTCCACATGCCAATAATCACAATGGTAGGGCTGCATTACCAGCTCAGGTACGAGATCATGACCATCTTCCTAAACTGAAATTGAATATTCCACCATTTGAGGGTAGATATGTTCCTGATATATATCTTACTTGGGAGTTAGAAACTGAACACCATTTTACATGTTTACAATATCCCGAGGAGAGACGTGTTGCTGCTGCTGTTTGTGCTTTTACTAGTTTTGCATGTGCATGGTGGTCTGAACATTGTAGATTATATCCTATTCCAGCTACGTGGGCTGCTTTGAAAACTGCTATGCGTACTCGTTGGGTTCCACCATATTATCAACGTGAATTACTTCAAAAATTGCAGCGCTTAAGACAAGGAAAAAATTCTGTAGAAGAATATTATCAGGAATTACAAACTGACATGATTAGATGTGGTATTGTTGAGGAGAATGAAGCTATGCTTGCACGTTTCATGGGTGGATTAAATAGAGAGATTCAGACCATTCTAGAGTATAAGGAGTATAATAATATCACTCGTTTATTCCATCTTGCTTGTAAAGCTGAATGTGAAGTGCAGGATCGACAGGCATTGGCGCGAACTAATTTTTCTGCAGGTCGATCTTCATCATGGACACCGCGTGCCTCCTCTACTCCCACACGTCCTACTGCGGCACCACTGACTTCAGCCGCCAATTCCAACCGAGATACAAGAAAACAGGCACCACCACCACCATCTGCCAAGAGTACACCATCTGGGCCTGCCCAGAGCTCTTCTTCATCTATGGCATCAACAGGGCACACACATGATATTATTTGTCGTCGTTGTAAGGGAAGAGGTCATTATGCTCGAGAATGCCAATCTCCGCGTGTTATGATTGCTACTGAGGATGGTGGGTATGAGTCCGCTAGTGACTATGATGAGGAGACTTTGGCTCTTATTACAAGTGAAGAACACGGTGGAGATGATTCTGATCATGAGACACAATACATGGCTCCTGAAGACGCTGACAGGAATGAATGTTTAGTTGCTCAACGTGTTTTGAGTGTGCAGGTCACACAAGCTGAGCAAAATCAGAGGCATAATTTGTTCCATACAAAGTGATGAGGACATCAATACCATTGTTACACCCACAGCCCCTGCTTCTATACATACTGGACCAATTACTAGAGCTCGCGCACGTCAATTAAAATATCAGGTACTTTCGTTTCTTGGTAATGATTCTAAAGTTCATGAGAATATGATGCTGCCTAAATTGGATACATTTGTTTTGCTTACAAATGAAGGGCCTAGCTTGGACAAGAAAGAGGAACCTTGGAGCAAGTTCAAGCATGGAGATGATGGCATGCACAAGGGGAACAAGAACGGAGTTACAAGTGATGATTTCAGGACTTTGAAGCCACCATAATGAGTGCAGGAAGCCTTGGACGAAATATACAAGATGTCACTTCATAAATTTCGTCCAGAGGCTATTATAGGTGCTGCGTCACCTTATTATTGGGCCAGGCCCATGTAATTTCGAAATACTTGAGTATAGGCTGTTTTTAGAGTCCGTATGTGTGGGGAAACAAGAGATAGGGTTGGTTTCGGACCCCTCCTTCAAGGGCCACGAAATCCCCTCCTCTTCCTCCATATATACAGCCCTTAGGGCACCGTTTAGACTTTGGGTTTTGTTTAGATTAAAAGTTCGCCATAGCTGCAACTTCGCGTACTTCGTTTGTGTTCAACGACCAGACCAAGACGTCACAGAACCGCACCTCGATCAATAAAGCTTTCATCTTATATTCACAATATCCAGATTGCAAATCTTAGTTTCTTGCTTGTTCTTCGTTTGCTTGCAGGAGATAGACCCTCGGGGTCAGGTTGATTGTGCTCCGGCGTGGTCAATAACCTCTCGGAGTTGGTTTAGCGATTGCTAAGGCGCGACGTCCTCGCACGTTCGTAGTCGGATCGTCAAAGTCTACTCCACCAAAAACGATAGATATCATCTCATCGAAAGATCGGGACACCCTCGCCTCTATCAAGTGGTATCAGATTCCCAGGTTGCTCGGTGAGATTTAAAGTTTTTCGTAGTTTAGATCGAGTCTGTTCTTCATACCTACAGTCCAGGAAAAAGCCAAAAAAAAATTTAGGGTTAGTTCATCATATCCGAACCAATCTGAGCCTTTGCATAATCTTTTTAGGGTTTTTGCTTTGTTGAATTTGCGGTTGCATCGTTGTGTCAAGTTGCTGGTCTTAGCGTCTAGTTCTTTAGAGTTTCGAGTTCTGTTCACAAGTTGTCACGCCGCCGCCGCACCATCATCATCGCCCCTACCGTATACCACCACAGCTTATCTGCTATTTCTCTGAGTCCATATACCACCACCGATCCGAGTCCATATACCACCACCAATCCGAGTCCATATACCACCACCAATCCGAGCCCACATATACTACCGTCATATACCATCACCAGTCCGAGTTCCACCAGATTCATCTCTGCCACCAGTCCTAGTCCGAGTCCAGTATTTATTCCTTTATTTTAGAGTTCCAGATCACGCGATACTACGAGTCGTGAACAAGTCGGATTCCCCAATTTTCGCGCTACCCGCAGAAGAAAAATAGTTCCAGTTTCAAAAAAAAAACTAAGTCTGGAAAATTCTGGCTAGGCAGTTTTTAGACCATTTGTAGACTTTTTCGAAAAAAAATTGTTGCGGAGCAAAAAAAAAAAAGAGGAAAAAAAAAGTGCAAAAAAAAAAAGAAAAAAAATTCAGAGTGTGCTCCTCCCTTGTTTACGTGCAGCGCCGTGATTTTTGTTAGTGTTCTAGGCTCGCGTCTCTAGCACGGTCTAGCCTAGGACCAGCACAGTACCGTCGTTGAGAGTTTATTCAACATTGCATCTCTGAATTGATTATTGCTGACCCTTTTTGCTACCATATCATAAGCCTTCCCAGCTCCACATACATCTACATTGATGAGGACATCAATACCATTGTTACACCCACAGCCCCTGCTTCTATACATACTGGACCAATTACTAGAGCTCGCGCACGTCAATTAAAATATCAGGTACTTTCGTTTCTTGGTAATGATTCTAAAGTTCATGAGAATATGATGCTGCCTAAATTGGATACATTTGTTTTGCTTACAAATGAAGGGCCTAGCTTGGACAAGAAAGAGGAACCTTGGAGCAAGTTCAAGCATGGAGATGATGGCATGCACAAGGGGGACAAGAACGGAGTTACAAGTGATGATTTCAGGACTTTGAAGCCACCATAATGAGTGCAGGAAGCCTTGGACGAAATATACAAGATGTCACTTCATAAATTTCGTCCAGAGGCTATTATAGGTGCTGCGTCACCTTATTATTGGGCCAGGCCCATGTAATTTCGAAATACTTGAGTATAGGCTGTTTTTAGAGTCCGTATGTGTGGGGAAACAAGAGATAGGGTTGGTTTCGGACCCCTCCTTCAAGGGCCACGAAATCCCCTCCTCTTCCTCCATATATACAGCCCTTAGGGCACCGTTTAGACTTTGGGTTTTATTTAGATTAAAAGTTCGCCATAGCTGCAACTTCGCGTACTTCGTTTGTGTTCAACGACCAGACCAAGACGTCACAGAACCCCACCTTGATCAATAAAGCTTTCATCTTATATTCGCAATATCCAGATTGCAAATCTTAGTTTCTTGCTTGTTCTTCGTTTGCTTGCAGGAGATAGACCCTCGTGGTCAGGTTGATTGTGCTCTGGCGTGGTCAATAACCTCTCGGAGTTGGTTTAGCGATTGCTAAGGCGCGACGTCCTCGCACGTTCGTAGTCGGATCGTCAAAGTCTACTCCACCAAAAACGATAGCTATCATCTCATCGAAAGATCGAGACACCCTTGCCTCTATCAAGTGGTATCAGATTCCCAGGTTGCTCGGTGAGATTTACAGTTTTTCGTAGTTTAGATCGAGTCTGTTCTTCATACCTACAGTCCAGGAAAAAGCCAAAAAAAAAAAAAATTAGGGTTAGTTCATCATATCCGAACCAATCTGAGCCTTTGCATAATCTTTTTAGGGTTTTTGCTTTGTTGAATTTGCGGTTGCATCGTCGTGTCAAGTTGCTGGTCTTAGCGTCTAGTTCTTTAGAGTTTCGAGTTCTGTTCACAAGTTGTCACGCCGCCGCCGCACCATCATCATCGCCCCTACCATATACCACCACAGCTTATCTGCTATTTCTCTGAGTCCATATACCACCACCGATCCGAGTCCATATACCACCACCGATCCGAGTCCATATACCACCACCAATCCGAGCCCACATATACTACCGTCATATACCATCACCAGTCCGAGTTCCACCAGATTCATCTCTGCCACCAGTCCTAGTCCGAGTCCAGTATTTATTCCTTTATTTTAGAGTTCCAGATCACGCGATACTACGAGTCGTCGGATCACGCGATACTACGAGTCGTGAACAAGTCGGATTCCCCAATTTTCGTGCTACCCGCAGAAGAAAAATAGTTCCAGTTTCAAAAAAAAAAAGGTCGTTGAACACAAACGAAGTACGCGAAGCTGCAGCTATGGCGAACTTTTAATCTAAACAAAACCCCACCTTGATCAATAAAGCTTTCATCTTATATTCGCAATATCCAGATTGCAAATCTTAGTTTCTTGCTTGTTCTTCGTTTGCTTGCAGGAGATAGACCCTCGTGGTCAGGTTGATTGTGCTCCGGCGTGGTCAATAACCTCTCGGAGTTGGTTTAGCGATTGCTAAGGCGCGACGTCCTCGCACGTTCGTAGTCGGATCGTCAAAGTCTACTCCACCAAAAACGATAGCTATCATCTCATCGAAAGATCGGGACACCCTCGCCTCTATCAAGTGGTATCAGATTCCCAGGTTGCTCGGTGAGATTTACAGTTTTTCGTAGTTTAGATCTAGTCTGTTCTTCATACCTACAGTCCAGGAAAAAGCCAAAAAAAAAATTTAGGGTTAGTTCATCATATCCGAACCAATCTGAGCCTTTGCATAATCTTTTTAGGGTTTTTGCTTTGTTGAATTTGCGGTTGCATCGTCGTGTCAAGTTGCTGGTCTTAGCGTCTAGTTCTTTAGAGTTTCGAGTTCTGTTCACAAGTTGTCACGCCGCCGCCGCACCATCATCATCGCCCCTACCATATACCACCTCAGCTTATCTGCTATTTCTCTGAGTCCATATACCACCACCGATCCGAGTCCATATACCACCACCGATCCGAGTCCATATACCACCACCAATCCGAGCCCACATATACTACCGTCATATACCATCACCAGTCCGAGTTCCACCAGATTCATCTCTGCCACCAGTCCTAGTCCGAGTCCAGTATTTATTCCTTTATTTTAGAGTTCCAGATCACGCGATACTACGAGTCGTGAACAAGTCGGATTCCCCAATTTTCGTGCTACCCGCAGAAGAAAAATAGTTCCAGTTTCAAAAAAAAAACTAAGTCTGGAAAATTCTGGCTAGGCAGTTTTTAGACCATTTGTAGACTTTTTCGAAAAAAAATTGTTGCGGAGGAAAAAAAAAAGAGGAAAAAAAAAGTGCAAAAAAAAAGAAAAAAATTCAGAGTGTGCTCCTCCCTTGTTTACGTGCAGCGCCGTGATTTTTGTTAGTGTTCTAGGCTCGCGTCTCTAGCACGGTCTAGCCTAGGACCAGCACAGTACCGTCGTTGAGAGTTTATTCAACATTGCATCTCTGAATTGATTATTGCTGACCCTTTTTGCTACCATATCATAAGCCTTCCCAGCTCCACATACATCTACATCGTGCGTTTGACACCACCTGGCAATCGCTCTGTCCAAGCTCTGAGAGTTTTGACTACAAAGGTTGCCGATCACCACCTGCTGCTGGGTAAGAACTGGTAAGAATTTGAGATTTGCTTGACGGATTTGTGACACCACACCACACCACCACCACTTTCTAGTAGTCTGTAGGATCATATTCTTGTGTGTTTCTATTGCTGCTAACCATGGCAGGATCTCAAGCCGACGAGATTGACTGGGAGAACATGACGAACAAGGAGTTGCATGATAAATTTCAGCAAATGATGAGTGGCCAGGTGGGAGATGTGCTAAACATATTTGAAGAGGCCATGGAGAAGATAGATGGCATGGAGAAGTCGTTCGAGACAAAGCTGGATAACAAGTTTAATGAATTGCTCACGCGTCTTCCCCAACCACCACCGGCTGCACCTGTCGCACCTCTGCAACGACAACAACAACGCCCCCTTCCAAATCAGTTCGGACGAGCGAAGCGTGTTCCTCTTGAGGATGGCCAAACTTCTGGTGCTGCTGTACCTACTGTTGATGTTTCTTTGGCTTCTGCTCCTGCTGCTGCTGGTGCCGAGGAGGAGGATGATTACGCGGGCGATTATGAGGATGAGGTTGATCAAAATCATAACTACGTGCAACCACCAGCACCAGGTCGTCCACATGCAAATAATCGCAATGGTAGGTCTGCACCACCACTTCAGGTACGAGATCATGACCATCTTCCTAAATTAAAATTGAATATTCCACCATTCGAGGGTAGATATGTTCCTGATATATATCTGATGAGGACATCAATACCATTGTTACACCCACAGCCCCTGCTTCTATACATACTGGACCAATTACTAGAGCTCGCGCACGCCAATTAAATTATCAGGTACTTTCGTTTCTTGGTAATGATTCTAAAGTTCATGAGAATATGATGCTGCCTAAATTGGATACATTTGTTTTGCTTACAAATGAAGGCCCTAGCTTGGACAAGAAAGAGGAACCTTGGAGCAAGTTCAAGCATGGAGATGATGGCATGCACAAGGGGAACAAGAATGGAGTTACAAGTGATGATTTCAGGACTTTGAAGCCACCATAATGAGTGCAGGAAGCCTTGGACGAAATATACAAGATGTCACTTCATAAATTTCGTCCAGAGGCTATTATAGGTGCTGCGTCACCTTATTATTGGGCCAGGCCCATGTAATTTCGAAATACTTGAGTATAGGCTGTTTTTAGAGTCCGTATGTGTGGGGAAACAAGAGATAGGGTTGGTTTCGGACCCCTCCTTCAAGGGCCACGAAATCCCCTCCTCTTCCTCCATATATACAGCCCTTAGGGCACCGTTTAGACTTTGGGTTTTGTTTAGATTAAAAGTTCGCCATAGCTGCAACTTCGCGTACTTCGTTTGTGTTCAACGACCAGACCAAGACGTCACAGAACCCCACCTTTATCAATAAAGCTTTCATCTTATATTCGCAATATCCAGATTGCAAATCTTAGTTTCTTGCTTGTTCTTCGTTTGCTTGCAGGAGATAGACCCTCGTGGTCAGGTTGATTGTGCTCCGGCGTGCTTCGTTGCCAAACCGTGCGCCATACCGTACCAATCCAGAGGAGACGAAGGAGATTATGCGTCAAGTACAGGAGCTGCTCGACAAAGGTTATATACGCGAATCTCTTAGTCCTTGTGCTGTTCCTATTATACTAGTGCCAAAAAAGGATGGTACGTCACGTATGTGTGTTGATTGTAGAGGCATTAATAATATTACTATTCGTTATCGTCATCCTATTCCTAGGCTAGATGATATGCTTGATGAATTGAGTGGCTCTACAATATTCTCCAAAGTTGATTTGCGTAGTGGATACCATCAAATTCGTATGAAATTGGGAGATGAATGGAAAACAGCATTTAAAACTAAGTTCGATTTATATGAGTGGTTAGTCATGCCTTTTGGGTTAACTAATGCACCTAGTACTTTCATGAGATTAATGAACGAAGTTTTACGTGCTTTCATTGGACGATTTGTCGTAGTTTACTTTGATGATATATTGATTTATAGCAGATCTTTGGAGGAACATTTGGCACATTTACGTGCTGTTTTTATTGCTCTACGTGATACACGTTTGTTTGGTAACCTTGGGAAGTGCACCTTTTGCACCGGCCGAGTATCTTTTCTTGGCTATGTTGTTACTCCACAGGGAATTGAAGTTGATAAAGCCAAGATTGAAGCTATTGAGAGTTGGCCGCAGCCCAAAACGGTCACACAAGTGAGGAGTTTCCTTGGCCTCGCTGGTTTCTATAGGCGTTTTGTGAGAGATTTCAGTACCATTGCTACACCTCTCAACGAGCTTACAAAGAAGGATGTGCCTTTTGTTTGGGGTACCGCACAGGAAGAAGCCTTCACGGTGTTGAAAGATAAGTTAACACATGCTCCTTTACTCCAACTTCCTGATTTTAATAAGACTTTTGAGCTTGAATGTGATGCTAGTGGAATTGGATTAGGAGGTGTGTTATTACAAGATGGCAAACCTGTTGCATACTTTTCTGAAAAATCGAGTGGGCCTAGTCTGAATTACTCTACTTATGATAAGGAATTATATGCTCTTGTTCGGACTTTGGAAACATGGCAACATTATTTAAGGCCCAAAGAATTTGTTATTCATTCTGATCATGAATCTTTGAAACATATTAAAAGTCAAGCCAAACTGAACCGTAGACATTCTAAATGGGTTGAATTCATTGAGACTTTCCCTTATGTCATTAAACACAAGAAGGGTAAAGAAAATGTTATTGCTGATGCATTGTCTCGTTGTTATACTTTGCTTTCACAACTTGACTTTAAAATATTTGGTTTGGAGACCATCAAAGATCAATATGTGCATGATCCTGAATTTAAAGATGTATTGCAGAATTGTAAAGAAGGGAGAACATGGAACAAGTTCGTCGTTAACGATGGATTTGTGTTTCGTGCTAACAAGCTATGCATTCCAGCTAGCTCCGTTCGTCTTTTGTTGTTGCAGGAGGCGCATGGAGGAGGATTAATGGGACACTTTGGCGTAAAGAAGACGGAGGATGTACTTGCTACACATTTCTTTTGGCCAAAGATGAGACGGGATGTTGAGCGCTTTGTTGCTCGCTGCACTACATGTCAAAAAGCTAAGTCACGACTCAATCCTCATGGTTTATATATGCCTTTGCCTGTACCTAGTGTTCCATGGGAGGATATTCCTATGGACTTTGTTTTGGGTTTACCTCGAACAAAGAAGGGGAGGGATAGCATATTTGTTGTCGTGGATAGGTTCTCGAAAATGGCACACTTTATACCATGTCATAAAAGCGATGATGCTGCTAATGTTGCTGATTTGTTCTTTCGTGAAATTATTCGCTTGCATGGTGTGCCAAATACTATTGTTTTAGATCGTGATACCAAATTTCTTAGCCACTTTTGGAGATGTTTATGGGCTAAGTTGGGGACTAAACTGCTTTTTAGTACTACTTGTCACCCCCAAACTGATGGACAAACTGAAGTAGTCAATAGAACTTTGTCTACTATGCTTAGGGCTGTTTTGAAGAATAACAAGAAAATGTGGGAAGAATGCTTGCCTCATATTGAATTTGCTTATAATCGTTCGTTGCATTCTACTACTAAGATGTGCCCTTTTGAAATTGTATATGGTTTCCTACCTCGTGCCCCTATTGATTTGTTGCCTCTTCCATCTTCGGAGAAGGTTAATTTTGATGCTAAACAACGTGCTGAATTGATCTTAAAAATGCATGAGTTAACTAAGGAGAACATTGAGCGTATGAATGCTAAATATAAACTTGCTGGAGATAAGGGTAGAAAACATGTTGTGTTTGCACCTGGAGATCTTGTTTGGTTACATTTGCGTAAGGATAGATTTCCTGATTTGCGCAAATCAAAGCTAATGCCACGTGCTGATGGTCCTTTTAAGGTGTTAGAGAAAATAAATGATAATGCATATAAACTTGAGCTGCCTGCAGATTTTGGGGTTAGTCCCACTTTTAACATTGCAGATATGAAGCCTTATTTGGGTGAGGAAGATGAGCTTCCGTCGAGGACGACTTCATTTCAAGAAGGGGAGGATGATGAGGACATCAATACCATTGTTACACCCACAGCCCCTGCTTCTATACATACTGGACCAATTACTAGAGCTCGCGCACGCCAATTAAATTATCAGGTACTTTCGTTTCTTGGTAATGATTCTAAAGTTCATGAGAATATGATGCTGCCTAAATTGGATACATTTGTTTTGCTTACAAATGAAGGCCCTAGCTTGGACAAGAAAGAGGAACCTTGGAGCAAGTTCAAGCATGGAGATGATGGCATGCACAAGGGGAATAAGAACGGAGTTACAAGTGATGATTTCAGGACTTTGAAGCCACCATAATGAGTGCAGGAAGCCTTGGACGAAATATACAAGATGTCACTTCATAAATTTCGTCCAGAGGCTATTATAGGTGCTGCGTCACCTTATTATTGGGCCAGGCTCATGTAATTTCGAAATACTTGAGTATAGGCTGTTTTTAGAGTCCGTATGTGTGGGGAAACAAGAGATAGGGTTGGTTTCGGACCCCTCCTTCAAGGGCCACGAAATCCCCTCCTCTTCCTCCATATATACAGCCCTTAGGGCACCTTTTAGACTTTGGGTTTTGTTTAGATTAAAAGTTCGCCATAGCTGCAACTTCGCGTACTTCGTTTGTGTTCAACGACCAGACCAAGACGTCACAGAACCCCACCTCGATCAATAAAGCTTTCATCTTATATTCGCAATATCCAGATTGCAAATCTTAGTTTCTTGCTTGTTCTTCGTTTGCTTGCAGGAGATAGACCCTCGGGGTGATGAGGACATGAATACCTTGGATACGACCAAAAATATTGCATACATGTATATTTGTGAGGTGATTTCTAATGCAAACTATGCAATAATTTATTTGTGTCATCCAGGACAAAAATACTTCACAAACTTTTGTGCCATGTCTAATTGCAGGTGTATGGGACATTTGTACAATTCACATATGAAGATAAGGGAAAACGAGAAGTTTAGGTGCTGTTCAAAAAGTCCTCTCACGTCACTTTTGGGCCAAGAGAAGATAGAGTCCAAGTCTCTCACGTTCTGGATTCAGATTCGGACTGCACAGACATACCTGACTCAAAACGCCAAGAACTTTTTCATACGGACTCCGAATTGGGTGATTCTTTTTTTGTTGGAAAGTAGATTTCGTGCTCTTTCCAACCCAATTGGATTCACCTTAAAATTCATCCGGAGCTATGAGTTATCGACGAAACAATCTGACACTGTAGCAGAATCCGAGTCAAACTACAAGTCCAAAGGTGTTGCATCACCTCCACTTGGGCCCATGAGCCTTGTACGACCTAGGGTTAGTTTTAGGCTGCCTTGGGACGTCCTCCCACCTCCTTGGCCGCCACCCCTTACTCCTATATAAGTAGATCCATCTAGTAGCTTTTTCCTTGGGATTTGTTTAGTTAAAAGTTAGCCATTGCAACTTCGTGTACTTCGTTTGTGTCCAACGACCAGACCAAGACCGCTTCCGGATCCCCACCATTATCAATACTTCATCTATATTCGCAATATTCAGATTGCATTATCATATTCTTGCTTGTTCTTCGATTGCGTGCAGGAATAGACCTTCGTGGTCAGGCTGATCGTGCTTCCAGCATCGTCAGTAACCTCAGGAGATTGGTTTAGCGATTGCTAAGGCGCAACGTCGTGCACGTTTGTAGTCGGATCGTCAAAGTCGGCTCCACCAAATCGATAGTTACCATCTCATCGAAAGATCGGGACACCCTCGCCTCTATCAGCTGTTTTGAAGAATAACAAGAAAATGTGGGAAGAATGCTTGCCTCATATTGAATTTGCTTATAATCGTTCGTTGCATTCTACTACTAAGATGTGCCCTTTTGAAATTGTATATGGTTTCCTACCTCGTGCACCTATTGATTTGTTGCCTCTTCCATCTTCGGAGAAGGTTAATTTTGATGCTAAACAACGTGCTGAATTGATCTTAAAAATGCATGAGTTAACTAAGGAGAACATTGAGCGTATGAATGCTAAATATAAACTTGCTGGAGATAAGGGTAGAAAACATGTTGTGTTTGCACCTGGAGATCTTGTTTGGTTACATTTGCGTAAGGATAGATTTCCTGATTTGCGCAAATCAAAGCTAATGCCACGTGCTGATGGTCCTTTTAAGGTGTTAGAGAAAATAAATGATAATGCATATAAACTTGAGCTGCCTGCAGATTTTGGGGTTAGTCCCACTTTTAACAATGCAGATTTGAAGCCTTATTTGGGTGAGGAAGATGAGCTTCCGTCGAGGACAACTTCATTTCAAGAAGGGGAGGATGATGAGGACATCAATACCATTGTTACACCCACAGCCCCTGCTGCTATACATACTGGACCAATTACTAGAGCTGACGCACGCCAATTAAATTATCAAGTACTTTCGTTTCTTGGTAATGATTCTAATGTTCATGAGAATTTGATGCTGCCTAAATTGGATACATTTGTTTTGCTTACAAATGAAGGGCCTAGCTTGGACAAGAAAGAGGAACCTTGGAGCAAGTTCAAGCATGGAGATGATGGCATGCGCAAGGGGAACAAGAACGGAGTTACAAGTGATGATTTCAGGACTTTAAAGCCACCATAATGAGTGTAGGAAGCCTTGGACGAAATATACAAGATGCCACTTCATAAATTTCGTCCAGAGGCTATTATAGGTGCTGCGTCACCTTATTATTGGGCCAGGCCCATGTAATTTCGAAATACTTGAGTATAGGCTGTTTTTAGAGTCCGTATGTGTGGGGAAACAAGAGATAGGGTTGGTTTCGGACCCCTCCTTCAAGGGCCACGAAATGCCCCCCTCCTCCTCCATATATACAGCCCTTAGGGCACCGTTTAGACTTTTGGGTTTTGTTTAGATTAAAAGTTCGCCATAGCTGCAACTTCGCGTACTTCGTTTGTGTTCAACGACCAGACCAAGACGTCACAGAACCCCACCTTGATCAATAAAGCTTTCATCTTATATTCGCAATATCCAGATTGCAAATCTTAGTTTCTTGCTTGTTCTTCGATTGCTTGTTGGAGATAGACCCTCGTGGTCAGGTTGATTGTGCTCCGGCGTGGTCAATAACCTCTCGGAGTTGGTTTAGCGATTGCTAAGGCGCGACGTCCTCGCACGTTCGTAGTCGGATCGTCAAAGTCTACTCCACCAAAAACGATAGCTATCATCTCATCGAAAGATCGGGACACCCTCGCCTCTATCATGATATTATTGCTCGCTTGAGTGACTTGTTATTTAGAATCACTAATGATGTTAGGGGTGTAGGAAAACATGCTTCTATGGTTCAAACTCAGTTAGAACAATTTGCTAAATCTCAAAGAGAATTGCTTAATGAAATGAATAATAATATGAATGATTTTGCTGTTAGAGTAGCAACTAGAGGAGGCAAAATGACTCAGGAACCACTTTATCCTGAAGGACACCCTAAAAGAATTGAACAAGACTCCTAAAGAATTAATACTGATGCACCTAGTTCTTCCCTCTCTCCCTGCCGAACCGTAAAAGGGATCCACGCGATCCCATAGGTGTCGTACGCCGACATCTTTGGCGCGCCAGGTAGGGGAGAGGTTGCGCGAACCTGATCTAGCGATCAGCGTGTCAGTTTCTTGATCATTTTCGTCGCCATGGCCCCCAAGAAGAAGGGTTTGGCGGCGGTTGGTCCATCTGTGTCTGGTTTGCCTGTGCCTTCACGGACGGGCGACGGCGTGGACGCAGGTGGAAGAGGTGAAGGTCATGAGCTTCCACGATGTTCTGGCGACCAAAGCCAGGCGAGCGGCATTGTTCGCAGCGGTGACAACAACCCGCATGCCGCTAGATCTAAGGACAGAGCCGTGCCGCCTACGGGTGGCGCAGGGAACTCCAAGGACGAGATGGCGCCTTCCAAGGCACCCACGCCGGCGCATGCGCGGCGTCCTTCTCAGGTCGTGCGCGATGAGCAGCGCCGTGACGTCGGTGGTTCTAGGCGTTCCCAAGGAAAGACCCCTGTGCATCATTCCCGAGACATGCGGGGCCAGCATGCATGTCAAGATGCCGGTGGAAGCGCGGCGCAGTCGCGGGACCGTGATGGGGCTCCTTCTAACATGGTTAGGAGTCAGCACATCTCACGTTCCTTGCACCTTTCGCCCCCGCCTACACAAGCAAAAGCGTTGGCGCGAGCGCAGCTGCTCCTGGATTTCCCTCCCGCTCCAGAGAAGCTCGAAGAGTGGAGAGCTGCTATTCGGAGCCTCATCAGCTTCGCCAACGGAGATGGGCCGCAGCAGGTGGAGCCTTCGCGGCGGCGGTCCATCGAGCCGACGAGTGCCGATGGCGAAAAGACTGGAGGAAGAATGACTACGATGCACTCTCCTCCGCAACAGCAACAGCGGTCGCTAGCTCGACGGACCGACGTCTGTGATGGCGATTCCACGATGTCGTCTGATCCGCGAACGCACCGCGATCAACATCAAGTTCTTCGGGAGCGAAGCAAAGAAGACGCTCGAACTACCATCGAGCGGCGACGGGAAGCACGCTATCAATCTGATAGACGCGTGGGGCCCACTGTAGACAAGCCTGTGCTGGGGTACACCGGCGACTTACCTTGTGAGGTGGGTTGTCCAGCATTTACCCGTGAGCTGCGGCGAGTCTAGTGGCCCAATTCCCGAACGTTCAAGCAAGAGGTCCCGGAGAACTATGATGGCAAGACTCATCCGTCGGAGTTCCTGAGCATCTACACCATTGCGGTGCAGGCTGCCGGGGCTCGAGACGATAAGGTACTTGCCAACTACTTCCCGTTGGTGCTCAAGCCCAACGTCAGGTCGTGGTTGATGCATCTGCCGGAAAATTCCATTTCTTCCTGGGCAGACCTGTGTCATCAGTTTGTTGGCGCCTTTATCGGAGGCCACCAAGCTCCTGGCCAGGAAAGCGATTTACATCTCATCCCCCAGAAAGAGGGTGAGCCTTTGCGCAAATACATACAGAGTTTCAGCCGAATACAACACAATATCCCAGACATTCATCCTGCCGCTGTTATTAGCGCGTTCCATCAGAACGTGCGCAATCGCAAGATGCGGGAAGAGCTGGCGATGAACAAAGTCAGGGATATTGCCGAGCTCTATGCTCTGGCTGACAGATGTGCCCGGGCTGAAGAGGGAAGGAGACTCCCCGGCGAGGATGATGGCGCAGGAATCGACTCTGAAGGAGAAGACGCCGCCGCCCCGACAAGGAAAGGCCGACGGCGTAACAGGAAGCGCAAGGGCAAGGTTGTGCTTGCCGTCGAGGAATCCGGCAACCCCAGCACCGCCAAGAAGATCAAGGTTGACGGTCCTGGCAAGGAGGTTGCCAGGTGTGCCACCTGTCAGGCCTTGGCGGGTGCCGACAAGCCGGAGGGCTTCGACAAGCAATACTGCAAGATCCATCGCACTAAGGGCCATGATCTCCAAAACTACCGACAAGTTTAGCAGCTTGTCAAGAGGTAGAAAGCTGAGTATGAGAGGCGAGACAAGGAGAGAGCCCAGGATGGTGCTGAGGGGTCTGGCAAGAAGCGCGGTGGTCGAGGAGGTCGCCGCGGCAAGGCCAAGCAACAGAAGGAGAGACCCGCTCGAGGCCGCGACAAGGAAGAGGGGGGGTGACAATGACAACGAAGAGGACGACGAGTCCAGCGAGCATGAGTTCCAAAAGGCTACGGAAGCTATGTGCGTTGGCAGAGGTGCCTTGTTGCATTCTTCTCACCGCCATCTCAAACAGTGGGTGTGCGAGATTAATGCGACAGAGCCGTCAGTCAATGCCCGCAAGCCTCTGAAATGGTCCAACACTCCTATCATTTTTGACGTGAGGATCACCCTGATCACACAACTGCGGTCGGGTGTTTGCCACTGTTGGTGATGAGGACATCAATACCATTGTTACACCCACAGCCCCTGCTTCTATACATACTGGACCAATTACTAGAGCTCGCGCACGCCAATTAAATTATCAGGTACTTTCATTTCTTGGTAATGATTCTAAAGTTCATGAGAATATGATGCTGCCTAAATTGGATACATTTGTTTTGCTTACAAATGAAGGCCCTAGCTTGGACAAGAAAGAGGAACCTTGGAGCAAGTTCAAGCATGGAGATGATGGCATGCACAAGGGGAATAAGAACGGAGTTACAAGTGATGATTTCAGGACTTTGAAGCCACCATAATGAGTGCAGGAAGCCTTGGACGAAATATACAAGATGTCACTTCATAAATTTCGTCCAGAGGCTATTATAGGTGCTGCGTCACCTTATTATTGGGCCAGGCTCATGTAATTTCGAAATACTTGAGTATAGGCTGTTTTTAGAGTCCGTATGTGTGGGGAAACAAGAGATAGGGTTGGTTTCGGACCCCTCCTTCAAGGGCCACGAAATCCCCTCCTCTTCCTCCATATATACAGCCCTTAGGGCACCTTTTAGACTTTGGGTTTTGTTTAGATTAAAAGTTCGCCATAGCTGCAACTTCGCGTACTTCGTTTGTGTTCAACGACCAGACCAAGACGTCACAGAACCCCACCTCGATCAATAAAGCTTTCATCTTATATTCGCAATATCCAGATTGCAAATCTTAGTTTCTTGCTTGTTCTTCGTTTGCTTGCAGGAGATAGACCCTCGGGGTCAGGTTGATTGTGCTCCGGCGTGGTCAATAACCTCTCGGAGTTGGTTTAGCGATTGCTAAGGCGCGACATCCTCGCACGTTCGTAGTCGGATCGTCAAAGTCTACTCCACCAAAAACGATAGATATCATCTCATCGAAAGATCGGGACACCCTCGCCTCTATCATGAAGATAAGGGAAAAAGAGAAGTTTAGTTGCTGTTCAAAAAGTCCTCTCACGTCACTTTTGGGCCAAGAGAAGATAGAGTCCAAGTCTCTCACGTTCTGGATTCAGATTCGGACTGCACAGACATACCTGACTCAAAATGCCAAGAACTTTTTCATACGGACTCCGAATTGGGTGATTCTTTTTTTGTTGGAAAGTAGATTTCGTGCTCTTTCCAACCCAATTGGATTCACCTTAAAATTCGTCCGGACCGTTGAGTTATCAATGAAACAATCTGACGCTGCAGCAGAATCCGAGTCAAACTATAAGTCCAAAGGTGTTGCATCACCTCCACTTGGGCCCATGAGCCTTGTACGACCTAGGGTTAGTTTTAGGCTGCCTTGGGACGTCCTCCCACCTCCTTGGCCGCCACCCCTTACTCCTATATAAGTAGATCCATCTAGTAGCTTTTTCCTTGGGATTTGTTTAGTTAAAAGTTAGCCATTGCAACTTCGTGTACTTCGTTTGTGTCCAACGACCAGACCAAGACCGCTTTTGGATCCCCACCTTTATCAATACTTCATCTATATTCGCAATATTCAGATTGCATTATCATATTCTTGCTTGTTCTTCGATTGCGTGCAGGAATAGACCTTCGTGGTCAGGCTGATCGTGCTTCCAGCATCGTCAGTAACCTCAGGAGATTGGTTTAGCGATTGCTAAGGCACAACGTCGTGCACGTTTGTAGTCGGATCGTCAAAGTCAGCTCCACCAAATCGATAGTTATCATCTCATCGAAAGATCGGGACACCCACGCCTCATCGAAAGAGTTAGTGACCGCAGGAGGCAAAGAGGAAGGCACGTCCTCGAATGAAAATAACGCCTCTTTGCACACAAAAGCATAGCAAACAGAATTGCTGAAATCTAGCTCATCAATATCAGATTTGGTGGCAAGTAAGCATGCACTTTTCAATTTAATTTCAGAAGCAACACTAGATGGTTTATTATTAGGCTTCATTTGTTGCTCAAATTCTTTTGCCACAATCTGATTTTCACTCTTATTTTTCTCCTGCTTTGCTTTACTAGCTCTATTAATATCATCTTTCAAAATAGAATCAGGAGTCATAGGAAGCAAAGTAATATGTTTATCCTTATGAACAAGAGTGTACTGATTGTTTCTACCATGGTGTACAGAATTTTTATCAAATTGCCATGGTCTACCAAGTAATAATGAACATGCTTGCATGGGTACCGCATCACAATCAACATAATCAGCATATGTAGAGATACTAAAATGCACACGAACAGTACGTGTTACCTTAACCTTGCCGCTGTTGTTGAACCATTGGATATAGTAAGGATGTGGATGTGGTCTTGTGGTGAGAGATAGCTTCTCCACCATCTCTGATAGAGGCGAGGGTGTCCCGATCTTTCGATGAGATGATAGCTATCGTTTTTGGTGGAGTAGACTTTGACGATCCGACTACGAACGTGCGAGGACGTCGCGCCTTAGCAATCGCTAAACCAACTCCGAGAGGTTATTGACCACGCCGGAGCACAATCAACCTGACCACGAGGGTCTATCTCCTGCAAGCAAACGAAGAACAAGCAAGAAACTAAGATTTGCAATCTGGATATTGCGAATATAAGATGAAAGCTTTATTGATCAAGGTGGGGTTCTGTGACGTCTTGGTCTGGTCGTTGAACACAAACGAAGTACGCGAAGTTGCAGCTATGGCGAACTTTTAATCTAAACAAAACCCAAAGTCTAAACGGTGCCCTAAGGGCTGTATATATGGAGGAAGAGGGGGGGATTTTGTGGCCCTTGAAGGAGGGGTCCGAAACCAACCCTATCTCTTGTTTCCCCACACATACGGACTCTAAAAATAGCCTATACTCAAGTATTTCGAAATTACATGGGCCTGGCCCAATAATAAGGTGACGCAGCACCTATAATAGCCTCTGGACGAAATTTATGAAGTGGCATCTTGTATATTTCGTCCAAGGCTTCCTGCACTCCTTATGGTGGCTTCAAAGTCCTGAAATCATCACTTGTAACTCCGTTCTTGTTCCCCTTGTGATGAGGACATGAATACCTTGGATACGACCAAAAATATTGCATACATGTATATTTGTGAGGTGATTTCTAATGCAAACTATGCAATAATTTATTTGTGTCATCCAGGACAAAAATACTTCACAAACTTTTGTGCCATGTCTAATTGCAGGTGTATGGGACATTTGTACAATTCACATATGAAGATAAGGGAAAACGAGAAGTTTAGGTGCTGTTCAAAAAGTCCTCTCACGTCACTTTTGGGCCAAGAGAAGATAGAGTCCAAGTCTCTCACGTTCTGGATTCAGATTCGGACTGCACAGACATACCTGACTCAAAACGCCAAGAACTTTTTCATACGGACTCCGAATTGGGTGATTCTTTTTTTGTTAGAAAGTAGATTTCGTGCTCTTTCCAACCCAATTGGACTCACCTTAAAATTCATCTGGAGCTATGAGTTATTGACGAAACAATCTGACGCTGCAGCAGAATCCGAGTCAAACTACAAGTCCAAAGGTGTTGCATCACCTCCACTTGGGCCCATGAGCCTTGTACGACCTAGGGTTAGTTTTAGGCTGCCTTGGGACGTCCTCCCACCTCCTTGGCCGCCACCCCTTACTCCTATATAAGTAGATCCATCTAGTAGCTTTTTCCTTGGGATTTGTTTAGTTAAAAGTTAGCCATTGCAACTTCGTGTACTTCGTTTGTGTCCAACGACCAGACCAAGACCGCTTTTGGATCCCCACCTTTATCAATACTTCATCTATATTCGCAATATTCAGATTGCATTATCATATTCTTGCTTGTTCTTCGATTGCATGCAGGAATAGACCTTCGTGGTCAGGCTGATCGTGCTTCCAACATCGTCAGTAACCTCAGGAGATTGGTTTAGCGATTGCTAAGGCACAATGTCGTGCACGTTTGTAGTCGGATCGTCAAAGTCGGCTCCACCAAATCGATAGTTATCATCTCATCGAAAGATCGGGACACCCTCGCCTCTATCAAGTGGTATCAGTTTTCAGGTTGCTCGGTGAGAATTTCCAGTTTTCCCTATATTAGATTTATTTTCTTACCTATTGTCCAAAAAAAAGCCACAAAAAAAAAGTTAGATCTATTCATCCTTTGTCCAAGCCAGTCTGAGCCTTTGCAATTTTCTTTTCATTGCTTGCATAGTTGAATTATCGGTTCCATCGTCGTGTCGAGTTGCTGGTCTTAGTGTCTAGTTCGTTTAGAGTTTCGAGTTCTGTTCACATTAGTCACGCCGCCGCTGCATCGTTATTCCTTCCACTGTCCACCATCCCATCCATCAATTTCCACATCATGCTACCCACTGTTCATTGTCATAATCATAGTTGAGGTCGTTCACATCTGTGCTTGATCCAATCTACATCTTATCTAGTTTGTTTTGAAAAGAGGGAGAGAGAAAAAAGAGAGAAAAAAAAAGTAAAAAAAAAGTCAGAGAAAAAAAAAGAGAGAAAGAAAAAGAAAAAAAGTGTGAGGAAAAAAAGAGAGCAGAAAAAAAAAATTCGGATCTATCTAGACTCAATCTCGTAGCTGAATTCGGATTGGAATCTGTTTTGCGCAGTGTTCAGTAAAACAGGCATATCTTTTTCATACGAAGTCTGTTTTGGCTCCGTGTGTACTCAAATTAAAGCTAGCGATGAGCCGCATCAAAATAGTTGCAGAAGCTAGTTCAATATTTGACACCTCAAAATCGGCTTCTAAATAGGTATTTTTGCCCTCCGAAGTTCGTGAACACAGCTTGTTCCAGTTTTTCAGGCCAGTTTTAGAATTTTTTGACTCCTCATATCAACTCGGAATTGAGTGATTCTTTTTGCATTTGAAAGCTTGAGTCAGTGCCATTCTTGAGAAAAATTATCATAAAATTGGCACAAACTTTTATAGAATAAAGTTGGAGAGAGAATTATTGGTATATGCTACTTGGTAGTTATTTCTCATCATTATCTTTACTGCCATTGTGATCTTCACTTATATTTTGCTGTCCAGAGCTAATTCATATCCTTTATTGATGCTAGTTGTGCTACGCCGTGACCTCATTAGTGTTCTAGGCTCGCGTCTCTAGTCCGGTCTAGCCTAGGACCAGCACAGTACCGCCGTTGAGCGTTTATTCAACATTGCATCTCTGAATTGATTATTGCTAATCTTTTGCTACCAAATATTTAAGCCTTCCAAGCTCCACATATTTCTACACCGTGTATACGTACGTTCTCCTGGCAATCGTTTTACTCAATCTTCGGAGTTATTTGACACCGCTGGTTGCCTGTCACCACCTGCTGCATGGTAAGAACTTGTAAGATATTGATATTTGCTACACTGTGAGCGTTTTACCACCACATCCTAGTAGTTCATAGGAACATTATTCTTGGATTTTGTTTCTTGTTTTCTACTAACTATGGCAGGTTCCGGAGTTGTTAGTTCTTGGGCTTCATCGATCGTGGGAGATTTGCCATCACCTAAGAAAATACAACAACCGCCACAAGAGGAGCAATTACATCAGAATGCACATAATCAGGTTAATGTTTCCATGCCACCATTTACTGGTCGTTTTAGGCCTGATTTATATATTGAATGGGAGTACGAAATAAATGCTATATTTGCTTCCCATAATTTTGATGAGCGTGGAAAATTTCAAGCTGCGGTTAGTACTTTTAGTAGCTTTGCTTTAGTTTGGTGGAGTGAATATTGTCGGTTAAACCCTGATCTTATACCTACTACTTGGGATGATTTTAAACTTGTCACGAGAGATAGATTCGTTGATGTTTATTATACTCGTGGCATGATTAAAAAATTAGAACATTTAAAACAAGGCACTGACACGGTAACAAAATACTATGATGATTTACAAACTACATTATTGCACTCATTTTTAGAAGAAAGTGAAGAAGATTTTATGGATAGATTTTGGGGAGGATTAAACCGTGATATTCAAGAGATTCTAATTCATGAAGAGTGTTATCCTATGGACCATTTGTTTCGTCTTGCTTGCAAAGCTGAACAGGAAATAAAACGACGTGTTGGCCACAAGGAGAACAAGCGCACGGTGCACATTCCAAGTGTTGATACAGATGTTTCTTCAACTACTAGGCGTACTATGACAACCACATCCGTTGTTGCGAGGACTACATCATCTCCATCATGTGACACATCACCTCCTAGTGTGCCTACATCGTCTGAGTTGATCATAAGAGGTAATGACAAAGGTACAGATTTTCAACTTTCACATAAGAATGATGCATGCCTAGTTAACTTGAATACATCATGTGTTGTGTTACCTATTGATTTGAGCACACCAGCTATTTTAGAGAATCGTGTTACTGTCATGAATGCGTCATGTGATCAAAGAGTTGAAGTATCAACAATTTTGAGTGCACCCAATGAATTAACTGTTGATGCAAAAGAAACAATGTTTAATCATTTTGATATGACCTCTAATATTGGTGATGATTTTGTGTCAAATGACTTATTGCATGTTTGCTTATTTAAGCATGTTGTAGCATGTAAATTTGATGCAAGTAAGGTTTATTCACCAATGTTAGGATGGTTTAATGATGAACATTGTCAACCTTTTGAAATGAATAAGTGCTTCACTTATATGTGCAAACTGAGTTGCAATATTTTCATGCCTTCTACTTCTTGTGATAATATTTTGGCTTTAGATTTTATGAACTATGAAGGTTACTCATGTATACATGTGTCATATATGCAAAAACTAAGGGAAGTAAAACTGGATGACATATATATATACAACATGTACACCTTGTCTCTTTTGTTAGCCACATGTCAGCTTAAGCAACGCCGAGGACGGCTTTGTTTTCAAGAAGGGGAGGATGATAAGGACATGACTACCTTGGATACGACCAAAAAATATTGCATACATGTATGTTTGTGAGGTGATTTTTAATGCGGCTCGTCGCTAGCTTTAATTTGAGTACTCACGGAGCCAAAACAGACTTCGTATGAAAAAGATATGCCTGTTTTACTGAACACTGCACAAAACAGATTCCAATCCGAAATCAGCTACGAGATTGAGTCTAGATAGATCCGAATTTTGTCTTTTTTTTTTCTCTCTTTTTTTTTCTCACACTTTTTCTTTTCTTTCTCTTTCTCTCTTTTTTTCTCTGACTTTTTTTACCTTTTTTTTCTCTCTTTTTTTTCTCTCTTTTTTTTTCTCTCCCTCTTTTCAAAACAAACTAGATAAGATGCAAATTGGATCAAGCAAAGATGTGAACGACCTCAACTATGATTATGACAATGAAAGGTGGGTAGCACGTGGTGGAAATTGACGGATGGGATGGTGGATAGCGGAAGGAATAATGATGCAGCGGTGGCGTGACTAATGTGAACAGAACTCGAAACTCTAAACGAACTAGACACTAAGACCAGCAACTCGACACGACGATGCAACCGATAATTCAACTATACAAGCACTGAAAAGAAAATTGCGAAGGTTCAGACTGGCTTGGACAAAGGATGAACAGATCTAACTTTTTTTTTGTGGCTTTTTCTTTGGACAATAGGTAAGAAAATAAATCTAATCTAGGGATAACTGGAAATTCTCACCGAGCAACCTGAAAACTGATACCACTTGATAGAGGTGAGGGTGTCCCGATCTTTCGATGAGATGATAGCTATCGTTTTTGGTGGAGTAGACTTTGACGATCCGACTACGAACGTGCGAGGACGTCGCGCCTTAGCAATCGCTAAACCAACTCCGAGAGGTTATTGACCACGCCGGAGCACAATCAACCTGACCAAGAGGGTCTATCTCCTGCAAGCAAACGAAGAACAAGCAAGAAACTAAGATTTGCAATCTGGATATTGCGAATATAAGATGAAAGCTTTATTGATCAAGGTGGGGTTCTGTGACGTCTTGGTCTGGTCGTTGAACACAAACGAAGTACGCGAAGTTGCAGCTATGGCGAACTTTTAATCTAAACAAAACCCAAGCAAAAAGCTACTAGATGGATCTACTTATATAGGAGCAAGGGGTGGCGGCCAAGGAGGTGGAAGGACGTCCCAAGGCAGCCTAAAACTAACCCTAGGTCGTACAAGGCTCATGGGCCCAAGTGGAGGTGATGCAACACCTTTGGACTTGTAGTTTGACTCGGATTCTGCTACAGCGTCAGATTGTTTCGTCGATAACTCATAGCTCCGGATGAATTTTAAGGTGAATCCAATTGGGTTGGAAAGAGCACGAAATCTACTTTCCAACAAAAAAAGAATCACCCAATTCGGAGTCCGTATGAAAAAGTTCTTGGCGTTTTGAGTCAGGTATGTCTGTGCAGTCCGAATCTGAATCCAGAACGTGAGAGACTTGGACTCTATCTTCTCTTGGCCCAAAAGTGACGTGAGAGGACTTTTTGAACAGCACCTAAACTTCTCGTTTTCCCTTATCTTCATATGTGAATTGTACAAATGTCCCATACACCTGCAATTAGATATGGCACAAAAGTTTGTGAAGTATTTTTGTCCTGGATGACACAAATAAATTATTGCATAGTTTGCATTAGAAATCACCTCACAAATATACATGTATGCAATATTTTTGGTCGTATCCAAGGTATTCATGTCCTCATCATCCTCCACTTCTTGAAAACAAAGCCGTCCTCGGCGTTGCTTAATCTGAAATGTGGCTAACAAAAGAGACAAGGTGTACATGTTGTATATGTATATGTCATCCATTTTTACTTCCCTTGATTTTTGCACATATGACACATGTATACATGAGTAACTTTCATAGTTCATAAAATGTAAAGTCAAAATATTATCACAAGTATTAGAAGACATGAAAATATTGCAACTCAATTTGCACATATAAGTGAAGCTCTTATTCATATCAAAGGATTGACAATGTTCATCATTAAACCATCCCAACATTGGTGAATAAACCTTACTTGCATCAAATTTACATGCTACTACATGCTTAAATAAGCAAACATGCAATAAGTCTTTTGACACAAAATCATCACCAAGATTAGAGGTCATATCAAAAGGATTAAACATTGTTTCTTTTGCATCAACAGTTAATTCATTGGGTGCACTCAAAATTGTTGATACTTCAACTCTTTGATCACATGACGCATTCATGACAGTAACACGATTCTCTAAAATAGTTGGTGTGCTCAAATCAATAGGTAACACAACACATGATGTATTCAAGTTAACTAGGCATGCATCATTCTCATGTGAAAGTTGAAAATCTGTACCTTTGTCATTACCTCTTATGATCAACTCAGATGATGTAGGCACTCTTGGAGGTGATGTGTCACATGATGGAGATGATGTAGTCCTCGCAACAAGTGGTGAGGACATGACTACCTTGGATACGACCAAAAATATTGCATACATGTATATTTGTGAGGTGATTTCTAATGCAAACTATGCAATAATTTATTTGTGTCATCCACGACAAAAATACTTCACAAACTTTTGTGCCATGTCTAATTGCAGGTGTATGGGACATTTGTACAATTCACATATGAAGATAAGGGAAAAAGAGAAGTTTAGTTGCTGTTCAAAAAGTCCTCTCACGTCACTTTTGGGCCAAGAGAAGATAGAGTCCAAGTCTCTCACGTTCTGGATTCAGATTCGGACTGCACAGACATACCTGACTCAAAACGCCAAGAACTTTTTCATACGGACTCCGAATTGGGTGATTCTTTTTTTGTTGGAAAGTAGATTTCGTGCTCTTTCCAACCCAATTGGATTAACCTTAAAATTCATCCGGAGCTATGAGTTATCGACGAAACAATCTGACGCTGTAGCAGAATCCGAGTCAAACTACAAGTCCAAAGGTGTTGCATCACCTCCACTTGGGCCCATGAGCCTTGTACGACCTAGGGTTAGTTTTAGGCTGCCTTGGGACGTCCTCCCACCTCCTTGGCCGCCACCCCTTACTCCTATATAAGTAGATCCATCTAGTAGCTTTTTCCTTGGGATTTGTTTAGTTAAAAGTTAGCCATTGCAACTTCGTGTACTTCGTTTGTGTCCAACGACCAGACCAAGACCGCTTTTGGATCCCCACCTTTATCAATACTTCATCTATATTCGCAATATTCAGATTGCATTATCATATTCTTGCTTGTTCTTCGATTGCATGCAGGAATAGACCTTCGTGGTCAGGCTGATCGTGCTTCCAACATCGTCAGTAACCTCAGGAGATTGGTTTAGCGATTGCTAAGGCACAACGTCGTGCACGTTTGTAGTCGGATCGTCAAAGTCGGCTCCACCAAATCGATAGTTATCATCTCATCGAAAGATCGGGACACCCTCGCCTCTATCACGGGGTCAGGTTGATTGTGCTCCGGCGTGGTCAATAACCTCTCGGAGTTGGTTTAGCGATTGCTAAGGCGCGACGTCCTCGCACGTTCGTAGTCGGATCGTCAAAGTCTACTCCACCAAAAACGATAGATATCATCTCATCGAAAGATCGGGACACCCTCGCCTCTATCAAGTGGTATCAGATTCCCAGGTTGCTCGGTGAGATTTACAGTTTTTCGTAGTTTAGATCGAGTCTGTTCTTCATACCTACAGTCCAGGAAAAAGCCAAAAAAAAATTTAGGGTTAGTTCATCATATCCGAACCAATCTGAGCCTTTGCATAATCTTTTTAGGGTTTTTGCTTTGTTGAATTTGCGGTTGCATCGTCGTGTCAAGTTGCTGGTCTTAGCGTCTAGTTCTTTAGAGTTTCGAGTTCTGTTCACAAGTTGTCACGCCGCCGCCGCACCATCATCATCGCCCCTACCGTATACCACCACAGCTTATCTGCTATTTCTCTGAGTCCATATACCACCACCGATCCGAGTCCATATACCACCACCAATCCGAGTCCATATACCACCACCAATCCGAGCCCACATATACTACCGTCATATACCATCACCAGTCCGTGTTCCACCAGATTCATCTCTGCCACCAGTCCTAGTCCGAGTCCAGTATTTATTCCTTTATTTTAGAGTTCCAGATCGTGCGATACTACGAGTCGTGAACAAGTCGGATTCCCCAATTTTCGCGCTACCCGCAGAAGAAAAATAGTTCCAGTTTCCAAAAAAAAAAAATAGTTCCAGTCTGGAAAATTCTGGCTAGGCAGTTTTTAGACCATTTGTAGACTTTTTCGAAAAAAAATTGTTGCGGAGCAAAAAAAAAAAAAAAAAGAGGAAAAAAAAAGAAAAAAATTCAGAGTGTGCTCCTCCCTTGTTTACGTGCAGCGCCGTGATTTTTGTTAGTGTTCTAGGCTCGCGTCTCTAGCACGGTCTAGCCTAGGACCAGCACAGTACCGTCGTTGAGAGTTTATTCAACATTGCATCTCTGAATTGATTATTGCTGACCCTTTTTGCTACCATATCATAAGCCTTCCCAGCTGCACATACATCTACATCGTGCGTTTGACACCACCTGGCAATCGCTCTGTCCAAGCTCTGAGAGTTTTGACTACAAAGGTTGCCGATCACCACCTGCTGCTGGGTAAGAACTGGTAAGAATTTGAGATTTGCTTGATGGATTTGTGACACCACACCACACCACCACCACTTTCTAGTAGTCTGTAGGATCATATTCTTGTGTGTTTCTATTGCTGCTAACCATGGAGTCCGTATGTGTGGGGAAACAAGAGATAGGGTTGGTTTCGGACCCCTCCTTCAAGGGCCACGAAATCCCCTCCTCTTCCTCCATATATACAGCCCTTAGGGCACCTTTTAGACTTTGGGTTTTGTTTAGATTAAAAGTTCGCCATAGCTGCAACTTCGCGTACTTCGTTTGTGTTCAACGACCAGACCAAGACGTCACAGAACCCCACCTCGATCAATAAAGCTTTCATCTTATATTCGCAATATCCAGATTGCAAATCTTAGTTTCTTGCTTGTTCTTCGTTTGCTTGCAGGAGATAGACCCTCGGGGTCAGGTTGATTGTGCTCCGGCGTGGTCAATAACCTCTCGGAGTTGGTTTAGCGATTGCTAAGGCGCGACGTCCTCGCACGTTCGTAGTCGGATCGTCAAAGTCTACTCCACCAAAAACGATAGATATCATCTCATCGAAAGATCGGGACACCCTCGCCTCTATCAATCGCTTTTATGACATGGTATAAAGTGTGCCATTTTCGAGAACCTATCCACGACAACAAATATGCTATCCCTCCCCTTCTTTGTTCGAGGTAAACCCAAAACAAAGTCCATAGATATATCCTCCCATGGAACACTAGGTACAGGCAAAGGCATATATAAACCTTGAGGATTGAGTCGTGACTTAGCTTTTTGACATGTAGTGCAGCGAGCAACAAAGCGCTCAACATCCCGTCTCATATTTGGCCAAAAGAAATGTGTAGCAAGTACATCCTCCGTCTTCTTTACGCCAAAGTGTTCCATTAATCCTCCTCCATGCGCCTCCTGCAACAACAAAAGACGAACAGAGCTAGCTGGAATGCATAGCTTGTTAGCACGAAACACAAATCCATCGTTAACGATGAACTTATTCCATGTTCTCCCTTCTTTACAATTCTGCAATACATCTTTAAATTCAGGATCATGCACATATTGATCTTTGATGGTCTCCAAACCAAATATTTTAAAGTCAAGTTGTGAAAGCATAGTACAATGACGAGACAAAGCATTAGCAATAACATTTTCTTTACCCTTCTTGTGTTTAATGACATAAGGGAAAGTCTCAATGAATTCAACCCATTTAGCATGTCTACGGTTCAGTTTTGCTTGACTTTTAATGTGTTTCAAAGATTCATGATCAGAATGTATAACAAATTCTTTGGGCCATAAATAATGTTGCCATGTTTCTAAGGTCCGAACAAGAGCATATAATTCTTTATCATAAGTAGAATAGTTCAGACTAGGCCCACTCAATTTTTCAGAAAAGTATGCAACAGGTTTGCCATCTTGTAATAACACACCTCCTAATCCAATTCCACTAGCATCACATTCAAGCTCAAAAGTCTTATTAAAATCAGGAAGTTGGAGTAAAGGAGCATGTGTCAACTTATCTTTCAATACCGTGAAGGCTTCTTCCTGTGCGGTACCCCAAACAAAAGGCACATCCTTCCTTGTAAGCTCATTGAGAGGTGCAGCAATGGTGCTAAAATCTCTCACAAAACGCCTATAGAAACTAGCGAGGCCAAGGAAACTCCTCACTTGTGTGACCGTTTTGGGCTGCGGCCAACTCTCAATAGTTTCAATCTTGGCTTTATCAACTTCAATTTCCTGTGGAGTAACAACATAGCCAAGAAAAGATACTCGGTCGGTGCAAAAGGTGCACTACCCAAGGTTACCAAACAAACGTGCATCACGTAGAGCAATAAAAATGGCACGTAAATGTTCCAAATGTTCCTCCAAAGATCTGCTATAAATCAATATATCATCAAAGTAAACTACCACAAATCGTCCAATGAAAGCACGTAAAACTTCGTTCATTAATCTCATGAAAGTACTAGGTGCATTAGTTAACCCAAAAGGCATGACTAACCATTCATATAAACCAAAGTTAGTTTTAAATGCTGTTTTCCATTCATCTCCCAATTTCATACGAATTTGATGGTATCCACTATGCAAATCAACTTTGGAGAATATTGTAGAGCCACTCAATTCATCAAGCATATCATATAGCCTAGGAATAGGATGACGATAGCGAATAGTAATATTATTAATGCCTCTACAATCAACACACATACGTGATGTACCATCCTTTTTTGGCACTAGTATAATAGGAACAGCACAAGGACTAAGAGATTCGCGTATATAACCTTTGTCGAGCAGCTCCTGTACTTGACGCATAATCTCCTTCGTCTCCTCTGGATTGGTACGGTATGGCGCACGGTTTGGCAGTGAAGCACCGGGAATTAAGTCATTCTGATGCTCAATCCCACGAATAGGTGGTAATCCCGGTCGCACGTCTTGTGGAAAGACATCAGCGAATTCCTGCAAAATGTTAGTGACAGCAGGAGGCAAAGAGGAAGGCACGTCCTCGAATGAAAATAACGCCTCTTTGCACACAAAAGCATAGCAAACAGATTTGCTGAAATCTAGCTCATCAATATCAGATTTGGTGGCAAGTAAACATGCACTTTTCAATTTAATTTCAGAAGCAACACTAGATGGTTTATTATTAGGCTTCATTTGTTGCTCAAATTCTTTTGCCACAATCTGATTTTCACTCTTATTTTTCTCCTGTTTTGCTTTACTAGCTCTATTAATATCATCTTTCAAAATAGAATCAGGAGTCATAGGAAGCAAAGTAATATGTTTATCCTTATGAAGAAGAGTATACTGATTGTTTCTACCATGGTGTACAGAATTTTTATCAAATTGCCATGGTCTACCAAGTAATAATGAACATGCTTGCATGGGTACCACATCACAATCAACATAATCAGCATATGTAGAGATACTAAAATGCACACGAACAGTACGTGTTACCTTAACCTTGCCGCTGTTGTTGAACCATTGGATATAGTAAGGATGTGGATGTGGTCTTGTGGTGAGAGATAGCTTCTCCACCATCTCCATGCTAGCCAAGTTGTTGCAGCTCCCTCCATCTATGATGACGCGAACAGAACGTTCCTTCACAACTCCCTTTGTATGGAACAAATTATATCTCTGATTTTGCTCAGCTTGTGTGACCTGCACACTCAAAACACGTTGAGCAACTAAACATTCATACCTGTCAGCGTCTTCAGGAGCCATGTATTGCGTCTCATGATCAGAATCATCTCCACCGTGTTCTTCACTTGTAATAAGAGCCAAAGTCTCCTCATCATAGTCACTAGCGGACTCATACCCACCATCCTCAGTAGCAATCATAACACGCGGAGATTGGCATTCTCTCGCATAATGACCTCTTCCCTTACAACCACGACAAATAATATCATGTGTGTGCCCTGTTGATGCCATAGATGAAGAAGAGCTCTGGGCAGGCCCAGAAGGTGTACTCTTGGCAGATGTTGGTGGTGGTGCCTGTTTTCTTGTATCTCGGTTGGAATTGGCGGCTGAAGTCAGTGGTGCTGCAGTAGGACGTGTGGGAGTAGAGGAGGCACGCGGTGTCCATGAGGAAGATCGACCTGCAGAAAAATTAGTTCGCGCCAATGCCTGTCGATCCTGCACTTCACGTTCAGCTTTACAAGCAAGATGGAATAAACGAGTGATATTATTATACTCCTTATACTCTAGAATGGTCTGAATCTCTCTATTTAATCCACCCATATAACGTGCAAGCATAGCTTCATTCTGCTCAACAATACCACATCTAATCATGCTAGTTCGTAATTCCTGATAATATTCTTCTACAGAATTTTTTCCTTGTCTTAAGCGCTGCAATTTTTGAAGTAATTCACGTTGATAATATGGTGGAACCCAACGAGTACGCATAGCAGTTTTCAAAGCAGCCCATGTAGCTGGAATAGGATATAATCTACAATGTTCAGACCACCATACACATGCAAAACTAGTAAAAGCACAAACAGCAGCAGCAACACGTCTCTCCTCGGGATATTGTAAACATGTAAAACGTTGTTCAGTTTCTAACTCCCAAGTAAGATATATATCAGGAACATATCTACCCTCAAATGGTGGAATATTCAATTTCAGTTTAGGAAGATGGTCATGATCTCGTACCTGAGCTGGTAATGCAGCCCTACCATTGCGATTATTGGCATGTGGACGACCTGGTGCTGGTACGTAGTTTTGATTTTGATCAACCTCATCCTCGTAATCGCCCGCATAATCGTCCTCTTCAGCGGCAGCAGGAGCCATAGAAGCATCAACAGTAGGTGCAGCGGCACCAGAAGTTTGACCAGGCTCAAGGGGAACGCGCTGTGCTCGTCCCACTTGATTTGGAAGGCGACGTTGTTGTTGTTGTAGAGGTGCGACAGGTGCAGCCGGCGGTGGTTGTGGAAGACGCGCGAGCAATTCATTAAACTTGTTATCGAGCTTTGTTTCGAACGTCTTCTCAAATCCATCTATCTTCTCCATGGCCTCTTCAAATCTGTTTAGCACATCTTGCACCTGTCCACTTATCATTTGCTGAAATTTTTCATGTAGCTGTTTGTTCGTCATGTTCTCCCAATCAGTCTCATCGGCTTGTGATCCTGCCATGGTTAGCAGCAATAGAAACACACAAGAATATGATCCTACAGACTACTAGGAAGTGGTGGTGGTGGTGTATCACAAAACCGTCAAGCGAATCTCAAATGCTTACCAGTTCTTACCCAGCAGCAGGTGGTGATCGGCAACCGGTGTAGTCAAAACTCTTAAAGATTGGAAAGAGTGATTGCCAGGTGGTGTGAAACGCACGACGTAGATGTATGGGGAGCTGGGAAGGCTTATGATATGGTAACAAAAAGGGTCAGCAATAATCTATTCAGAGATGCAAAGTTGAATAAACGCTCAACGACGGTACTGTGCTGGTCCTAGGCTAGACCGTGCTAGAGACGCGAGCCTAGAACACTATTAAAATCACAGCGCTGCACGTAAACAAGGGAGGTGCACACTCTAAATTTTTTTTCTCTTTTTTTTTTGCACTTTTTTTTTGCTCCGCAATAATTTTTTTTCGAAAAAGTCTACAAATGGTCTAAAAACTGCCTAGCCAGACTTTTCCAGACTTTTTTTTTTGAAACTGGAACTATTTTTCTACTGCAGGTAGTATGAAAGTTCGGGAGTCCTACTCTGTCACGACTCGGAGTATGGCGTGATCTGGAAATCCAAAACAGAGTAACAAAATACTAGACTCGGACTAGGACTGGTGGCGGAGATGAATCTGGTGGAACTCGGACTGGTGGCGGATATATGTTGCAGGTGGACTCGGATTGGCGTGATGGCGGCGGATAGGTGGTGGCGTATAGGGACTCGGATTGGCGGTGAATATGTGGTGGTGGTATATGGCAGTGGCGATGAAGTTGGTGCGGCGGTGGTATATGGCAGCAGCGATGATGATGATGCGGTGGTGATATATGGCAGCGGCGACGTGACAACCTGTGAACAGAACTCGAAACTCTAAAGGACTAGACGCTAAGACCAGCAACTTGACACGACGATGCAACCGCAAAATCAACAAAGCAAATACAGAAAAGATTATGCAAAGGCTCAGATTGGTTCGGATATGATGAACTAACCCTATATTTTTTGTGGCTTTTTCGTGGACTGTAGGTATGAAGAACAGACTCGATCTAAACTACATAAAACTGTAAAATCTTACCGAGCAACCTGGAAATCTGATACCACTTGATAGAGGCGAAGGTGTCCCAATGTTTCGATGAGATGGTGGCTATCGTTTTCTGTGGGAGTCGACCTTGACGATCCGACTACGAACGTGCGAGACGTCGCGCCTTAGCAATCGCTAAACCAACTTCCAAGGGGTTATTGACCACGCTGGAGCACGATCAACCTGACCACGAGGGTCTGTTTCCTGTGAGCAAACGAAGAACAAGCAAGAAACTGAGATTGCAATCTGGATATTGCGAATATAAGAGGAAAGCTTTATTAATGAAGGTGGGGTTCTGTGACGCCTTTGTCTGGTCGTTGAACACAAACGAAGTACGCGAAGTTGCAGCTATGGCGAACTTTTAATCTAAACAAAACCCCAAAGTCTAAACGGTGCCCTAAGGGCTGTATATATGGAGGAAGAGGGGGGGAATTTCGTGGCCCTTGAAGGAGGGGTCCGAAACCAACCCTATCTCTTGTTTTCCCACACATACGGACCCTAAAAACAGCCTATACTCAAGTATTTCAAAATTACATGGGCCTGGCCCATTAATAAGGTGACGCAGCACCTATAATAGCCTCTGGACGAAATTTATGAAGTGGCATCTTGTATATTTCGTCCAAGGCTTCCTGCACTCATTATGGTGGCTTCAAAGTCCTGAAATCATCACTTGTAACTCCGTTCTTGTTCCCCTTGCGCATGCCATCATCTCCATGCTTGAACTTGCTCCAAGGTTCCTCTTTCTTGTCCAAGCTAGGCCCTTCATTTGTAAGCAAAACAAATGTATCCAATTTAGGCAGCATCATATTCTCATGAACATTAGAATCATTACCAAGAAACGAAAGTACCTGATAATTTAATTGGCGTGCACGAGCTCTAGTAATTGGTCCAGTATGTATAGCAGCAGGGGCTGTGGGTGTAACAATGGTATTGATGTCCTCATCACCCGAGAAGTGTGTGTTTGGTGTTCCATCCGGCATGCTTCTCGGGTTCTTTGTATCTCAGCGTGGGATCGAAGCAAATCCCAACAAGATCAAGGCAATTGAGCAGATTGAAGCACCAAAACGCGTCAAAGATGTGCGTCGACTTGCCGGCTGCATCGCTGCTCTGGGTTGGTTCATCTCCAAATCTGCTGAGCGTGCCCTGCCCTTTTTCACAATCTTGAAGAAGGCAGGTCCAATGAAATGGACTCCGGAAGTGGAGGCAGCGCTGCAGGATTTGAAGAAGTACCTCTCTAATCCGCCGATACTAGTCGCGCCTAAACCACAAGAGCCGTTGCTGCTGTATTTAGCGGCAACAAATCAAGTGGTTAGTGTTGCGTTAGTAGCGTAGAGAGAAGTCGACGAAGAAACAACAGCGGTGGCAAGACCATCAAATGACGAGCTGGGATCTTCCCCGGCAGGGTCTGGTGTCGACAAGGTAGAATTTGCAAGGCCAAATGAAGCAACACAGAGGAAGAAGATGGTGCAGCGCCCAGTTTATTTTGTCAGCTCCCTTTTGCAGGGGGCTAGGTCAAGATATTCTGGTGTGCAAAAATTGCTATTCGGCCTCCTTATGTCCTCGAGGAAGCTGCGCCATTATTTCCAAGCACATGAGATTACCGTCGTCACTCGCTTCCCGTTGCATCGGATTTTAAGAAATCCAAATGCGACCGGAAGGATTGTGGAGTGGGCGTTGGAATTGTCAAGCTTTGATATCAAGTTTGAAAGCACTTCAACAATTCAGAGCAGAGCCTTGGCGGAGTTCATTGGAGAATGGACCCCAACGCCAGGCGAAGAAAGTCAAGAGACAACTCTTCCCGGCAAGGAAACAGATCGAGAATGGATTATGTATTTTGACGGGGCTTTCTCGCTGCAAGGCGCCGGTGCTGGCGTGCTGCTTGTCGCACCCACCGGAGAGCACCTCAAATATGTAATTCAGATGCACTTTTCTCGGGAGAGATCAACAAACAACACTGCAGAATACGAAGGTCTGCTTGCCGGTCTCAGGATCGTGGCAGATCTTGGAATTAAGAAGCTCGTCGTCAGAGGTGATTCACAGCTTGTCGTCAAGCAGGTGAACAAAGACTATCAGAGCCCGTTGATGGAAGCATATGTAGATGAAGTGAGGAAATTGGAGGAGCGCTTTGATGGTCTGCAGATAGAGGATGTTCCTCGAGCAGAGAACAACATTGCTGACGACCTGTCAAAGCGTGCTACTCTCAAGTTACCTGTGGAACCAGGTATTTTTGTGCTCCGGTTGACTCAGCCATCCGAAACACCATTAGCAAGGCAACATAAATGAAGGAAGTTGAGTTCCGGCCAGTACTTTCCTGTAGAGCTCCCAGGAGCCGCCGGCAAGGAAGTTGCCGGGAACTCCGCCAAGCTTGTCGGGGAGCAACAGGCTCCGGCAAGGCCTCAAGCCCTTACCATAGAGACAAACGCTCCCGCGATAAAGGACATGCCTTTAGTCCTTACTGTTGAGCCTCAGGCTCCAGTATGGGCACAGCACATCGTCCAGTTCTTCCAAATAGGGGAACTCCTTGAAGAACAGGAAGAAGCGGAGAAAGTAGCCCGTCGGTCTAGTATGTACGAATTCGTGGACAATATCCTGTACAGAAAGAGACCGAACGGTGTGAAATTGAAGTGCATTCCTCGGGAAGATGGACTGGAGCTGTTGGCAGAGATACATGGAGGCATATGTGGCTCCCACATAGGCTCAAGGGCTCTTGTCGGTAAGGCATTCCGGCAAGGTTTCTTTTGGCCCACTGCCCTCCAGGATGCAACTGCACTAGTAACCAAGTGTGAAGCGTGCCAGTTCCATTCAAAGAAATTGCATCAGCCAGCTCAGGCTCTTCAGACAATTCCTCTTTCTTGGCCATTTTCGGTCTGGGGGCTCGACATATTGGGCCCTTTTCCCCGTGCTACCGGGGGCTTTGAGTACTTGTACATCGCAATTGACAAGTTCACAAAGTGGCCGGAAGTGGAGGCAGTGAGAAAGGTGACAGCACAATCAGCCGTCAAGTTCTTCATAGGATTAGTTTGCCGTTTTGGTGTGCCAAACAGGATCATCACCGACAACGGCATATAGTTCACGAGCCACACCTTCATGCAATACGTCCAAGACCTTGGCAGCAAATTCTGTTTTGCTTCTGTTGCTCATCCGAGAAGCAATAGTCAAGCGAAAAGGGCAAATGCTGAAGTGTTGCAAGGTCTCAAGACAAGGACTTTCGACAAGCTGAAGAAGTGCAGAAGACACTGGATTGATGAGCTGCTGGTGGTTCTTTGGTCAATCAGAACGACACCAAATCGAGCCACTGGCTAGACCCCCTTTTCCCTAGTGTATGGGGCAGAAGCAGTTCTCCCCACGGAACTCATATACGGGTCACCTCGAGTGCTCGCTTATGATGAGCTTGAGCAAGAGCAGTTGCGGCAAGATGACGCTATGCTCCTTGAGGAAGATCATCTTCAGGCTGCTGTGCGAGCTGCACGCTACCAGCAAGCCTTGCGCTGCTACCATAGCCGCAAGGTTCATGCCCGAAGCCTTGAGGAAGGCGACATTGTTCTTCGGTGCATTCAGTCGGCCAAGAATTCCAACAAGTTGACGCCGAAGTGGGAAGGCCCTTATCGGGTAGTATGAGTCACCATGCCTGGCGCTGTCCGCCTGGAGACCGAGGATGGCATCCCAGTGAGCAACTCCTAGAATATTGGACATCTTCGTAAGTTCTATCCATAAGGCGCGGTTGCCGGGCCTCCCGGCAACCCATTTTGTATGAGTTTTGCCGGCAAGGCATGTGATCCTTTGTACAAAGCCAGGCTCAGGCCCTGTGCATAGTTGAATAAGCTCAAGTGTTTTACAATTCCTGTCGGTTTTCATGTTAATCTATATGCATGCTTGTCTGAGATATTGTATTACACTTGTTTCCGGTAAGCGTTAACAAACCGCCAAGGTTCCATATCTTTGTTTTCTCTTCTTTCTTTTGCTCAAAAGATGGAAGGTTCCCTCGTGTGCAAGTTTGCCGAGGGGGAATTGATGAGGACATCAATACCATTGTTACACCCACAGCCCCTGCTGCTATACGTACTGGACCAATTACTAGAGCTCGCGCACGCCAATTAAATTATCAGGTACTTTCGTTTCTTGGTAATGATTCTAATGTTCATGAGAATATGATGCTGCCTAAATTGGATACATTTGTTTTGCTTACAAATGAAGGGCCTAGCTTGGACAAGAAAGAGGAACCTTGGAGCAAGTTCAAGCATGGAGATGATGGCATGCGCAAGGGGAACAAGAACGGAGTTACAAGTGATGATTTCAGGACTTTGAAGCCACCATAATGAGTGCAGGAAGCCTTGGACGAAATATACAAGATGCCACTTCATAAATTTCGTCCAGAGGCTATTATAGGTGCTACGTCACCTTATTATTGGGCCAGGCCCATGTAATTTCGAAATACTTGAGTATAGGCTGTTTTTAGAGTCCGTATGTGTGGGGAAACAAGAGATAGGGTTGGTTTCGGACCCCTCCTTCAAGGGCCACGAAATCCCCCCTCTTCCTCCATATATACAGCCCTTAGGGCACCGTTTAGACTTTGGGTTTTGTTTAGATTAAAAGTTCGCCATAGCTGCAACTTCGCGTACTTCGTTTGTGTTCAATGACCAGACCAAGACGTCACAGAACCCCACCTTGATCAATAAAGCTTTCATCTTATATTCGTAATATCCAGATTGCAAATCTTAGTTTCTTGCTTGTTCTTCGTTTGCTTGCAGGAGATAGACCCTCGTGGTCAGGTTGATTGTGCTCCGGCGTGGTCAATAACCTCTCGGAGTTGGTTTAGCGATTGCTAAGGCGCGACGTCCTCGCACGTTCGTAGTCGGATCGTCAAAGTCTACTCCACCAAAAACGATAGCTATCATCTCATCGAAAGATCGGGACACCCTCGCCTCTATCAAGTGGTATCAGATTTCCAGGTTGCTCGGTGAGATTTACAGTTCATAGTTTAGATCGAGTCTGTTCTTCATACCTACAGTCCAGGAAAAAGCCAAAAAAAATTTTAGGGTTAGTTCATCATATCCAAACCAATCTGAGCCATTGCATAATCTTTTCTGTATTTGCTTTGTTGAATTTGCGGTTGCATCGTCGTGTCAAGTTGCTGGTCTTAGCGTCTAGTTCTTTAGAGTTTCGAGTTCTGTTCACAAGTTGTCACGCCGCCGCCGCACCAGCATCATCGCCCCTACCATATACCACCACAGCTTATCTGCTATTTCTTTGAGTCCATATACCACCACCGATCCGAGTCCATATACCACCACCGATCCGAGTCCATATACCACCACCAATCCGAGCCCACATATACTACCGTCATATACCATCACCAGTCCGAGTTCCACCAGATTCATCTCCGCCACCAGTCCTAGTCCGAGTCCAGTATTTATTCCTTTATTTTCGAGCCAGACACGCGATACTACGAGTCGTGAACAGTCGGATTCCCCAATTTTCGTGCTACCCGCAGAAGAAAAATAGTTCCAGTTTCAAAAAAAAAAACTAAGTCTGGAAAATTCTGGCTAGGCAGTTTTAGACCATTTGTGACTTTTTCGAAAAATTGTTGCGGAGCAAAAAAAAAAGAGGAAAAAAAGTGCAAAAAAAAAAAAAAATTCAGAGAGTGTGCTCTCCCTGTTTACGTGCAGCGCCGTGATTTTTGTTAGTTCTAGGCTCGCGTCTCTAGCACGGTCTAGCCTAGACCAGCACAGTACCGTCGTTGAGAGTTTATTCAACATTGCATCTCTGAATTGATTATTGCTGACCCTTTTTGCTGCCATATCATAAGCCTTCCCAGCTCCACATACATCTACATTGTGCGTTTGACACCACCTGGCAATCGCTCTGTCCAAGCTCTGAGAGTTTTGACTACAAAGGTTGCCGATCACCACCTGCTGCTGGGTAAGAACTGGTAAGAATTTGAGATTTGTTTGACGGATTTGTGACACCACACCACACCACCACCACTTTCTAGTAGTCTGTAGGATCATATTATTGTGTGTTTCTATTGCTGCTAACCATGGCAGGATCACAAGCCGATGAGATTGACTGGGAGAACATGACGAACAAGGAGTTGCATGATAAATTTCAGCAAATGATGAGTGGCTAGGTGGGAGATGTGCTAAACAGATTTGAAGAGGCCATGGAGAAGATAGATGGCATGGAGAAGTCGTTCGAGACAAAGCTGGATAACAAGTTTAATGAATTGCTCACGCGTCTTCCCCAACCACCACCGGCTGCACCTGTCGCACCTCTGCAACGACAACAACAACGCCTGATAGAGGCGAGGGTGTCCCGATCTTTCGATGAGATGATAGCTATCGTTTTTGGTGGAGTAGACTTTGACGATCCGACTACGAACGTGCGAGGACGTCGCGCCTTAGCAATCGCTAAACCAACTCCGAGAGGTTATTGACCACGCCGGAGCACAATCAACCTGACCACGAGGGTCTATCTCCTGCAAGCAAACGAAGAACAAGCAAGAAACTAAGATTTGCAATCTGGATATTGCGAATATAAGATGAAAGCTTTATTGATCAAGGTGGGGTTCTGTGACGTCTTGGTCTGGTCGTTGAACACAAACGAAGTACGCGAAGTTGCAGCTATGGCGAACTTTTAATCTAAACAAAACCCAAAGTCTAAACGGTGCCCTAAGGGCTGTATATATGGAGGAAGAGGGGGGGATTTCGTGGCCCTTGAAGGAGGGGTCCGAAACCAACCCTATCTCTTGTTTCCCCACACATACGGACTCTAAAAATAGGCTATACTCAAGTATTTCGAAATTACATGGGCCTGGCCCAATAATAAGGTGACGCAGCACCTATAATAGCCTCTGGACGAAATTTATGAAGTGACATCTTGTATATTTCGTCCAAGGCTTCCTGCACACATTATGGTGGCTTCAAAGTCCTGAAATCATCACTTGTAACTCCGTTCTTGTTCCCCTTGTGCATGCCATCATCTCCATGCTTGAACTTGCTCCAAGGTTCCTCTTTCTTGTCCAAGCTAGGGCCTTCATTTGTAAGCAAAACAAATGTATCCAATTTAGGCAGCATCATATTCTCATGAACTTTAGAATCATTACCAAGAAACGAAAGTACCTGATAATTTAATTGGCGTGCGCGAGCTCTAGTAATTGGTCCAGTATGTATAGAAGCAGGGGCTGTGGGTGTAACAATGGTATTGATGTCCTCATCAACGCCCCCTTCCAAATCAGTTCGGACGAGCGAAGCGTGTTCCTCTTGAGGATGGCCAAACTTCTGGTGCTGCTGTACCTACTGTTGATGCTTCTTTGGCTCCTGCTCCTGCTGCTGCTGGTGCCGAGGAGGAGGACGATTACGCGGGCGATTATGAGGATGAGGTTGATCAAAATCATAACTACGTGCAACCACCAGCACCAGGTCGTCCACATGCAAATAATCGCAATGGTATTCCTGCACCACCACTTCAGGTACGAGATCATGACCATCTTCCTAAATTAAAATTGAATATTCCACCATTCGAGGGTAGATATGTTCCTGATATATATCTTACTTGGGAGTTAGAAACTGAACAACGTTTTACATGTTTACAATATCCCGAGGAACGACGTGTTGCTGCTGCTGTTTGTGCTTTCACTAGTTTTGCATGTGTATGGTGGTCTGAACATTGTAGATTATATCCTATTCCAGCTACGTGGGCTGCTTTGAAAACTGCTATGCGTACTCGTTGGGTTCCACCATATTATCAACGTGAATTACTTCAAAAATTGCAGCACTTAAGACAAGGAAAAAATTCTGTAGAAGAATATTATCAGGAATTACAAACTGGCATGATTAGATGTGGTATTGTTGAGGAGAATGAAGCTATGCTTGCACGTTTCATGGGTGGATTAAATAGAGAGATTCAGACCATTCTAGAGTATAAGGAGTATAATAATATCACTCGTTTATTCCATCTTGCTTGTAAAGCTGAACGTGAAGTGCAGGATCGACAGGCATTGGCGCGAACTAATTTTTCTGCAGGTCGATCTTCATCATGGACACCGCGTGCCTCCTCTACTCCCACACGTCCTACTGCGGCACCACTGACTTCAGCCGCCAATTCCAATCGAGATACAAGAAAACAGGCACCACCACCACCATCTGCCAAGAGTGCACCTTCTGGGCCTGCCCAGAGCTCTTCTTCATCTATGGAATCAACAGGGCACACACATGATATTATTTGTCGTCGTTGTAAGGGAAGAGGTCATTGATAGAGGCGAGGGTGTCCCGATCTTTCGATGAGATGATAGCTATCGTTTTTGGTGGAGTAGACTTTGACGATCCGACTACGAACGTGCGAGGACGTCGCGCCTTAGCAATCGCTAAACCAACTCCGAGAGGTTATTGACCACGCCGGAGCACAATCAACCTGACCACGAGGGTCTATCTCCTGCAAGCAAACGAAGAACAAGCAAGAAACTAAGATTTGCAATCTGGATATTGCGAACATAAGATGAAAGCTTTATTGATCAAGGTGGGGTTCTGTGACGTCTTGGTCTGGTCGTTGAACACAAACGAAGTACGCGAAGTTGCAGCTATGGCGAACTTTTAATCTAAACAAAACCCAAAGTCTAAACGGTGCCCTAAGGGCTGTATATATGGAGGAAGAGGAGGGGATTTCGTGGCCCTTGAAGGAGGGGTCCGAAACCAACCCTATCTCTTGTTTCCCCACGCATACGGACTCTAAAAACAGCCTATACTCAAGTATTTCGAAATTACATGGGCCTGGCCCAATAATAAGGTGACGCAGCACCTATAATAGCCTCTGGACGAAATTTATGAAGTGACATCTTGTATATTTCGTCCAAGGCTTCCTGCACTCATTATGGTGGCTTCAAAGTCCTGAAATCATCACTTGTAACTCCGTTCTTGTTCCCCTTGTGCATGCCATCATCTCCATGCTTGAACTTGCTCCAAGGTTCCTCTTTCTTGTCCAAGCTAGGCCCTTCATTTGTAAGCAAAACAAATGTATCCAATTTAGGCAGCATCATATTCTCATGAACTTTAGAATCATTACCAAGAAACGAAAGTACCTGATATTTTAATTGGCGTGCGCGAGCTCTAGTAATTGGTCCAGTATGTATAGAAGCAGGGGCTGTGGGTGTAACAATGGTATTGATGTCCTCATCATATGTTCCTGATATATATCTTACTTGGGAGTTAGAAACTGAACAACGTTTTACATGTTTACAATATCCCGAGGAACGACGTGTTGCTGCTGCTGTTTGTGCTTTCACTAGTTTTGCATGTGTATGGTGGTCTGAACATTGTAGATTATATCCTATTCCAGCTACGTGGGCTGCTTTGAAAACTGCTATGCGTACTCGTTGGGTTCCACCATATTATCAACATGAATTACTTCAAAAATTGCAGCGCTTAAGACAAGGAAAAAATTCTGTAGAAGAATATTATCAGGAATTACAAACTGGCATGATTAGATGTGGTATTGTTGAGGAGAATGAAGCTATGCTTGCATGTTTCATGGGTGGATTAAATAGAGAGATTCAGACCATTCTAGAGTATAAGGAGTATAATAATATCACTCGTTTATTCCATCTTGCTTGTAAAGCTGAACGTGAAGTGCAGGATCGACAGGCATTGGCGCGAACTAATTTTTCTGCAGGTCGATCTTCATCATGGACACCGCGTGCCTCCTCTACTCCCACACGTCCTACTGCGGCACCACTGACTTCAGCCGCCAATTCCAACCGAGATACAAGAAAACAGGCACCACCACCACCATCTGCCAAGAGTACACCTTCTGGGCCTGCCCAGAGCTCTTCTTCATCTATGGCATCAACAGGGCACACACATGATATTATTTGTCGTCGTTGTAAGGGAAGAGGTCATTATGCGAGAGAATGCCAATCTCCGCGTGTTATGATTGCTACTGAGGATGGTGGGTATGAGTCCGCTAGTGACTATGATGAGGAGACTTTGGCTCTTATTACACGTGAAGAACACGGTGGAGATGATTCTGATCATGAGACGCAATACATGGCTCCTGAAGACGCTGACAGGTATGAATGTTTAGTTGCTCAACGTGTCTTGAGTGTGCAGGTCACACAAGCTGAGCAAAATCAGAGGCATAATTTGTTCCATACAAAGGGAGTTGTGAAGGAACGTTTTGTTCGCGTCATCATAGATGGAGGGAGTTGCAACAACTTGGCTAGCATGGAGATGGTGGAGAAGCTATCTCTCACCACAAGACCACGTCCACATCCTTACTATATCCAATGGTTCAACAACAGCGGCAAGGTTAAGGTAACACGTACTGTTCGTGTGCATTTTAGTATCTCTACATATGCTGATTATGTTGATTGTGATGTGGTACCCATGCAAGCATGTTCATTATTACTTGGTAGACCATGGCAATTTGATAAAAATTCTGTACACCATGGTAGAAACAATCAGTATACTCTTGTTCATAAGGATAAACATATTACTTTGCTTCCTATGACTCCTGATTCTATTTTGAAAGATGATATTAATAGAGCTAGTAAAGCAAAACAGGAGAAAAATAAGAGTGAAAATCAGATTGTGGCAAAAGAATTTGAGCAACAAATGAAGCCTAATAATAAACCATCTAGTGTTGCTTCTGAAATTAAATTGAAAAGTGCATGCTTACTTGCCACCAAATCTGATATTGATGAGCTAGATTTCAGCAATTCTGTTTGCTATGCTTTTGTGTGGAAAGAGGTGTTATTTTCATTCAAGGATGTGCCTTCCTCTTTGCCTCCTGCGGTCACTAACATTTTGCAGGAGTTCGCTGACGTCTTTCCACAAGACGTGCCACCGAGATTACCACCTATTCGCGGGATTGAGCATCAGATTGACTTAATTCCCGGTGCTTCGTTGCCAAACCGTGCGCCATACCGTACCAATCCAGAGGAGACGAAGGAGATTATGCGTCAAGTACAGGAGCTGCTCGACAAAGGTTATATACGCGAATCTCTTAGTCCTTGTGTTGTTCCTATTATACTAGTGCCAAAAAAGGATGGTACCTCGCGTATGTGTGTTGATTGTAGAGGCATTAATAATATTACTATTCATTATCGTCATCCTATTCCTAGGCTAGATGATATGCTTGATGAATTGAGTGGCTCTACAATATTCTACAAAGTTGATTTGCGTAGTGGATACCATCAAATTCGTATGAAATTGGGAGATGAATGGAAAACAGCATTTAAAACTAAGTTCGGTTTATATGAGTGGTTAGTCATGCCTTTTGGGTTAACTAATGCACCTAGTACTTTCATGAGATTAATGAACGAAGTTTTACGTGTTTTCATTGGACGATTTGTGGTAGTTTACTTTGATGATATATTGATTTATAGCAGATCTTTGGAGGAACATTTGGAACATTTACGTGCTGTTTTTATTGCTCTACGTGATGCACGTTTGTTTGGTAACCTTGGGAAGTGCACCTTTTGCACCGACCGAGTATCTTTTCTTGGCTATGTTGTTACTCCACAGGGAATTGAAGTTGATAAAGCCAAGATTGAAGCTATTGAGAGTTGGCCGCAGCCTAAAACGGTCACACAAGTGAGGAGTTTCCTTGGCCTCGCTGGTTTCTATAGGCGTTTTGTGAGAGATTTCGGTACCATTGCTGCACCTCTCAACGAGCTTACAAAGAAGGATGTGCCTTTTGTTTGGGGTACCGCACAGGAAGAAGCCTTCACGGTGTTGAAAGATAAGTTAAGACATGCTCCTTTACTCCAACTTCCTGATTTTAATAAGACTTTTGAGCTTGAATGTGATGCTAGTGGAATTGGATTAGGAGGTGTGTTATTACGAGATGGCAAACCTGTTGCATACTTTTCTGAAAAATTGAGTGGGCCTAGTCTGAATTACTCTACTTATGATAAGGAATTATATGCTCTTGTTCGGACTTTGGAAACATGGCAACATTATTTATGGCCCAAAGAATTTGTTATTCATTCTGATCATGAATCTTTGAAACTTATTAAAAGTCAAGCAAAACTGAACCGTAGACATGCTAAATGGGTTGAATTCATTGAGACTTTCCCTTATGTCATTAAACACAAGAAGGGTAAAGAAAATGTTATTGCTGATGCATTGTCTCGTCGTTATACTATGCTTTCACAACTTGACTTTAAAATATTTGGTTTGGAGACCATCAAAGATCAATATGTGCATGATGCTGAATTTAAAGATGTATTGCAGAATTGTAAAGAAGGGAGAACATGGAACAAGTTCATCGTTAACGATGGATTTGTGTTTCGTGCTAACAAGCTATGCATTCCAGCTAGCTCCGTTCGTCTTTTGTTGTTGCAGGAGGCGCATGGAGGAGGATTAATGGGACACTTTGGCGTAAAGAAGACGGAGGATGTACTTGCTACACATTTCTTTTGGCCAAAGATGAGACGGGATGTTGAGCGCTTTGTTGCTCGCTGCACTACATGTCAAAAAGCTAAGTCACGACTCAATCCTCATGGTTTATATATGCCTTTGCCTGTACCTAGTATTCCATGGGAGGATATATCTATGGACTTTGTTTTGGGTTTACCTCGAACAAAGAAGGCGAGGGATAGCATATTTGTTGTCGTGGATAGGTTCTCGAAAATGGCACACTTTATACCATGTCATAAAAGCGATGATGCTGCTAATGTTGCTGATTTGTTCTTTCGTGAAATTATTCGCTTGCATGGTGTGCCAAATACTATTGTTTCAGATCGTGATACCAAATTTCTTAGCCACTTTTGGAGATGTTTATGGGCTAAGTTGGGGACTAAACTACTTTTTAGTACTACTTGTCACCCCCAAACTGATGGACAAACTGAAGTAGTCAATAGAACTTTGTCTACTATGCTTAGGGCTGTTTTGAAGAATAACAAGAAAATGTGGGAAGAATGCTTGCCTCATATTGAATTTGCTTATAATCGTTCGTTGCATTCTACTACTAAGATGTGCCCTTTTGAAAATGTATATGGTTTCCTACCTCGTGCACCTATTGATTTGTTGCCTCTTCCATCTTCGGAGAAGGTTAATTTTGATGCTAAACAACGTGCTGAATTGATCTTAAAAATGCATGAGTTAACTAAGGAGAACATTGAGCGTATGAATGCTAAATATAAACTTGCTGGAGATAAGGGTAGAAAACATGTTGTGTTTGCACCTGGAGATCTTGTTTGGTTACATTTGCGTAAGGATAGATTTCCTGATTTGCGCAAATCAAAGCTAATGCCACGTGCTGATGGTCCTTTTAAGGTGTTAGAGAAAATAAATGATAATGCACATAAACTTGAGCTGCCTGCAGATTTTGGGGTTAGTCCCACTTTTAACATTGCAGATTTGAAGCCTTATTTGGGTGAGGAAGATGAGCTTTCGTCGAGGACGACTTCATTTCAAGAAGGGGAGGATGATGAGGACATCAATACCATTGTTACACCCACAGCCCCTGCTGCTATACATACTGGACCAATTACTAGAGCTCGCGCACGGCAATTAAATTATCAGGTACTATCGTTTCTTGGTAATGATTCTAATATTCATGAGAATATGATGCTGCCTAAATTGGATACATTTGTTTTGCTTACAAATGAAGGGCCTAGCTTGGACAAGAAAGAGGAACCTTGGAGCAAGTTCAAGCATGGAGATGATGGCATGCGCAAGGGGAACAAGAACGGAGTTACAAGTGATGATTTCAGGACTTTGAAGCCACCATAATGAGTGCAGGAAGCCTTGGATGAAATATACAAGATGCCACTTCATAAATTTCGTCCAGAGGCTATTATAGGTGCTGCGTCACCTTATTATTGGGTCAGGCCCATGTAATTTCGAAATACTTGAGTATAGGCTGTTTTTAGAGTCCGTATGTGTGGGGAAACAAGAGATAGGGTTGGTTTCGGACCCCTCCTTCAAGGGCCACGAAATCCCCCCTCTTCCTCCATATATACAGCCCTTAGGGCACCGTTTAGACTTTGGGGTTTGTTTAGATTAAAAGTTCGCCATAGCTGCAACTTCGCGTACTTCGTTTGTGTTCAACGACCAGACCAAGACGTCATAGAACCCCACCTTGATCAATAAAGCTTTCATCTTAGATTCGCAATATCCAGATTGCAAATCTTAGTTTCTTGCTTGTTCTTCGTTTGCTTGCAGGAGATAGACCCTCGTGGTCAGGTTGATTGTGCTCCGGCGTGGTCAATAACCTCTCGGAGTTGGTTTAGCGATTGTTAAGGCGCGACGTCCTCGCACATTCGTAGTCGGATCGTCAAAGTCTACTCCACCAAAAACGATAGCTATCATCTCATCGAAAGATCGGGACACCCTCGCCTCTATCACGAATGATGGTATGGATACCAACAGGTGACGTTCAAAGTTGACATCTTGCAGGAAGGAGCACAGCAACAAAAAGCTAAGTTGCAGAACTTTAAGTGAATTTCTTTTTACTTAAAGGTTATTTTCCTTGAACGATTTCGGCTTTTGTATGGAAAACCTGCACGCGAAGGAACCTTGTCGTGATCAGTTGTGCCCTTACTCTGTTTCGAGTCCGCTTAACAACTTAGGTGGCTGCACTGAAAGCATCAAGGTATCTTGCCGGTAGCGACACTTCCAGCAGGCTGCTAAGGATCCGTTCCTCAAAGTGCTCGCGGCAAGGGTGCATGCGTCGGCAAGTTTTCCAATAAGCATAGGGCATGCACCATACAGAAAGAAATCCGACAAGAGAAATAGCGTGCTTTCATCCAAAACATAGCAAGTTATATTACATTGATAGTTGCCGCGATTCTAACTTAAGATGAATTTGTCTTTCGCATGGAATGGTGGCGGCAAAGATGAAGCAAAGTGGCTAGTCCCTGCGCTGGTCTTCGACCCTCTTGACTTGGCTCACTTTGTCGACAATGGGCACGACAAGCTCTTTGAGTGATAGAGGCGGGGGTGTCCCGATCTTTCGATGAGATGATAACTATCGATTTGGTGGAGCCGACTTTGACGATCCGACTACAAACGTGCACGACGTTGCGCCTTAGCAATCGCTAAACCAATCTCCTGAGGTTACTGACGATGCTAGAAACACGATCAGCCTGACCACGAAGGTCTATTCCTGCACGCAATCGAAGAACAAGCAAGAATATGATAATGCAATCTGAATATTGCGAATATAGATGAAGTATTGATAATGGTGGGGATCCGAAAACGGTCTTGGTCTGGTCGTTGGACACAAACGAAGTACACGAAGTTGCAATGGCTAACTTTTAACTAAACAAATCCCAAAGTCTAAACGGTGCCATAAGGGCTGTATATATGGAGGAAGAGGAGGGGATTTCGTGGCCCTTGAAGGAGGGGTCCGAAACCAACCCTATCTCTTGTTTCCCCACACATACGGACTCTAAAAACAGCCTATACTCAAGTATTTCGAAATTACATGGGCCTGGCCCAATAATAAGGTGACGCAGCACCTATAATAGCCTGTGGACGAAATTTATGAAGTGACATCTTGTATATTTCGTCCAAGGCTTCCTGCACTCATTATGGTGGCTTCAAAGTCCTGAAATCATCACTTGTAACTCCGTTCTTGTTCCCCTTGTGCATGCCATCATCTCCATGCTTGAACTTGCTCCAAGGTTCCTCTTTCTTGTCCAAGCTAGGCCCTTCATTTGTAAGCAAAACAAATGTATCCAATTTAGGCAGCATCATATTCTCATGAACTTTAGAATCATTACCAAGAAACGAAAGTACCTGATATTTTAATTGACGTGTGCGAGCTCTAGTAATTGGTCCAGTATGTATAGAAGCAGGGGCTGTGGGTGTAACAATGGTATTGATGTCCTCATCAATTAATGGGATACTTTGGCGTGAAGAAGACGGAGGATATACTTGCTACACATTTCTTTTGGCCAAAGATGAGACGGGATGTTGAGCGTTTTGTTGCTCGCTGCACTACATGTCAAAAAGCTAAGTCACGACTCAATCCTCATGGTTTATATATGCCTTTGCCTGTACCTAGTGTTCCTTGGGAGGATATATCTATGGACTTTGTTTTAGGTTTACCTCAAACAAAGAAGGGGAGGGATAGCATATTTGTTGTCGTGGATAGGTTCTCGAAAATGGCACACTTTAAACCATGTCATAAAACAATGATGCTGTTAATGTTGCTGATTTGTTCTTTCGTGAAATTATACGCTTGCATGGTGTGCCAAATACTATTGTTTCAGATCGTGATACGAAATTTCTTAGCCACTTTTGGAGATGTTTATGGGCTAAGTTGGGGACTAAACTGCTTTTTAGTACTACATGTCACCCCCAAACTGATGGACAAACTGAAGTAGTCAATAGAACATTGTCTACTATGCTTAGGGCTGTTTTGAAGAATAACAAGAAAATGTGGGAAGAATGCTTGCCTCATATTGAATTTGCTTATAATCGTTCATTGCATTCTACTACTAAGATGTGTCCTTTTGAAATTGTGTATGGTTTCCTTCCTCGTGCACCAATTGATTTGTTGCCTCTTCCATCTTCGGAGAAGGTTAATTTTGATGCTAAACAACGTGATGAATTGATCTTAAAAATGCATGAGTTAACTAAGGAGAACATTGAGCGTATGAATGCTAAATATAAACTTGCTGGAGATAAGGGTAGAAAACATGTTGTGTTTGCACCTGGAGATCTTGTTTGGTTACATTTGCGTAAGGATAGATTTCCTGATTTGCGCAAATCAAAGCTAATGACACGTGCTGATGGTCCTTTTAAGGTGTTAGAGAAAATAAATGATAATGCATATAAACTTGAGCTGCCTGCAGATTTTGGGGTTAGTCCCACTTTTAACATTGCAGATCTGAAGCCTTATTTGGGTGAGGAAGATGAGCTTCCGTCGAGGACGACTTCATTTCAAGAAGGGGAGGATGATGAGGACATCAATACCATTGTTACACCCACAGCCCCTGCTTCTATACATACTGGACCAATTACTAGAGCTCGCGCACGTCAATTAAAATATCAGGTACTTTCGTTTCTTGGTAATGATTCTAAAGTTCATGAGAATATGATGCTGCCTAAATTGGATACATTTGTTTTGCTTACAAATGAAGGGCCTAGCTTGGACAAGAAAGAGGAACCTTAGAGCAAGTTCAAGCATGGAGATGATGGCATGCACAAGGGGAACAAGAACGGAGTTACAAGTGATGATTTCAGGACTTTGAAGCCACCATAATGAGTGCAGGAAGCCTTGGACGAAATATACAAGATGTCACTTCATAAATTTCGTCCAGAGGCTATTATAGGTGCTGCGTCACCTTATTATTGGGCCAGGCCCATGTAATTTCGAAATACTTGAGTATAGGCTGTTTTTAGAGTCCGTATGTGTGGGGAAACAAGAGATAGGGTTGGTTTCGGACCCCTCCTTCAAGGGCCACGAAATCCCCTCCTCTTCCTTCATATATACAGCCCTTAGGGCACCGTTTAGACTTTGGGTTTTGTTTAGATTAAAAGTTCGCCATAGCTGCAACTTCGCGTACTTCGTTTGTGTTCAACGACCAGACCAAGACGTCACAGAACCCCACCTTGATCAATAAAGCTTTCATCTTATATTCGCAATATCCAGATTGCAAATCTTAGTTTCTTGCTTGTTCTTCATTTGCTTGCAGGAGATAGACCCTCGTGGTCAGGTTGATTGTGCTCCGGCGTGGTCAATAACCTCTCGGAGTTGGTTTAGCGATTGCTAAGGCGCGTCCTCGCACGTTCGTAGTTGGATCGTCAAAGTCTACTCCACCAAAAACGATAGCTATCATCTCATCGAAAAATCGGGACACCCTCGCCTCTATCAGATTAGGAGGTGTTTTATTACAAGATGGCAAACCTGTTGCATACTTTTCTGAAAAATTGAGTGGGCCTAGTCTGAACTATTCTACTTATGATAAAGAATTATATGCTCTTGTTCGGACCTTAGAAACATGGCAACATTATTTATGGCCCAAAGAATTTGTTATACATTCTGATCATGGATCTTTGAAACACATTAAAAGTCAAGCAAAACTGAACCGTAGACATGCTAAATGGGTTGAATTTATTGAGACTTTCCCTTATGTCATTAAACACAAGAAGGGTAAAGAAAATGTTATTGCTGATGCATTGTCTCGTCGTTATACTATGCTTTCACTACTTGACTTTAAAATATTTGGTTTGGAGACCATCAAAGATCAATATGTGCATGATGCTGAATTTAAAGATGTATTACAGAATTGTAAGGAAGGGAGAACATGGAACAAGTTTGTCGTTAACGATGGATTTGTGTTTCGTGCTAACAAGCTATTCATTCCAGCTAGCTCTGTTCGTCTTTTGTTGTTGCAGGAGGCGCATGGAGGAGGATTAATGGGACACTTTGGCGTGAAGAAGACGGAGGATATACTTGCTACACATTTCTTTTGGCCAAAGATGAGACGGGATGTTGAGCGTTTTGTTGCTCGCTGCACTACATGTCAAAAAGCTAAGTCACGACTCAATCCTCATGGTTTATATATGCCTTTGCCTGTACCTAGTGTTCCTTGGGAGGATATATCTATGGACTTTGTTTTCGGTTTACCTCGAACAAAGAAGGGGAGGGATAGCATATTTGTTGTCGTGGATAGGTTCTCGAAAATGGCACACTTTATACCATGTCATAAAAGCGATGATGCTGTTAATGTTGCTGATTTGTTCTTTCGTGAAATTATACGCTTGCATGGTGTGCCAAATACTATTGTTTCAGATCGTGATACTAAATTTCTTAGCCACTTTTGGAGATGTTTATGGGCTAAGTTGGGGACTAAACTGCTTTTTAGTACTACATGTCACCCCCAAACTGATGGACAAACTGAAGTAGTCAATAGAACATTGTCTACTATGCTTAGGGCTGTTTTGAAGAATAACAAGAAAATGTGGGAAGAATGCTTGCCTCATATTGAATTTGCTTATAATCGTTCATTGCATTCTACTACTAAGATGTGTCCTTTTGAAATTGTGTATGGTTTCCTTCCTCGTGCACCAAATGATTTGTTGCCTCTTCCATCTTCGGAGAAGGTTAATTTTGATGCTAAACAACGTGCTGAATTGATCTTAAAAATGCATGAGTTAACTAAGGAGAACATTGAGCGTATGAATGCTAAATATAAACTTGCTGGAGATAAGGGTAGAAAACATGTTGTGTTTGCACCTGGAGATCTTGTTTGGTTACATTTGCGTAAGGATAGATTTCCTGATTTGCGCAAATCAAAGCTAATGCCACGTGCTGATGGTCCTTTTAAGGTGTTAGAGAAAATAAATGATAATGCATATAAACTTGAGCTGCCTGCAGATTTTGGGGTTAGTCCCACTTTTAACATTGCAGATCTGAAGCCTTATTTGGGTGAGGAAGATGAGCTTCCGTCGAGGACGACTTCATTTCAAGAAGTGGAGGATGATGAGGACATCAATACCATTGTTACACCCACAGCCCCTGCTTCTATACATACTGGACCAATTACTAGAGCTCGCGCACGTCAATTAAAATATCAGGTACTTTCGTTTCTTGGTAATGATTCTAAAGTTCATGAGAATATGATGCTGCCTAAATTGGATACATTTGTTTTGCTTACAAATGAAGGGCCTAGCTTGGACAAGAAAGAGGAACCTTGGAGCAAGTTCAAGCATGGAGATGATGGCATGCACAAGGGGAACAAGAACGGAGTTACAAGTGATGATTTCAGGACTTTGAAGCCACCATAATGAGTGCAGGAAGCCTTGGACGAAATATACAAGATGTCACTTCATAAATTTCGTCCAGAGGCTATTATAGGTGCTGCGTCACCTTATTATTGGGCCAGGCCCATGTAATTTCGAAATACTTGAGTATAGGCTGTTTTTAGAGTCCGTATGTGTGGGGAAACAAGAGATAGGGTTGGTTTCGGACCCCTCCTTCAAGGGCCACGAAATCCCCTCCTCTTCCTTCATATATACAGCCCTTAGGGCACCGTTTAGACTTTGGGTTTTATTTAGATTAAAAGTTCGCCATAGCTGCAACTTCGCGTACTTCGTTTGTGTTCAACGACCAGACCAAGACGTCACAGAACCCCACCTTGATCAATAAAGCTTTCATCTTATATTCGCAATATCCAGATTGCAAATCTTAGTTTCTTGCTTGTTCTTCGTTTGCTTGCAGGAGATAGACCCTCGTGGTCAGGTTGATTGTGCTCCGGCGTGGTCAATAACCTCTCGGAGTTGGTTTAGCGATTGCTAAGGCGCGACGTCCTCGCACGTTCGTAGTCGGATCGTCAAAGTCTACTCCACCAAAAACGATAGCTATCATCTCATCGAAAGATCGGGACACCCTCGCCTCTATCAAGAACGCTCAACATCCCGTCTCATCTTTGGCCAAAAGAAATGTGTAGCAAGTATATCCTCCGTCTTCTTCACGCCAAAGTGTCCCATTAATCCTCCTCCATGCGCCTCCTGCAACAACAAAAGACGAACGGAGCTAGCTGGAATGCATAGCTTGTTAGCACGAAACACAAATCCATCGTTAACGACGAACTTGTTCCATGTTCTCCCTTCCTTCCAATTCTGCAATACATCTTTAAATTCAGCATCATGCACATATTGATCTTTGATGGTCTCCAAACCAAATATTTTAAAGTCAAGTTGTGAAAGCATAGTATAACGACGAGACAATGCATCAGCAATAACATTTTCTTTACCCTTCTTGTGTTTAATGACATAAGGGAAAGTCTCAATAAATTCAACCCATTTAGCATGTCTACGGTTCAGTTTTGCTTGACTTTTAATGTGTTTCAAAGATTCATGATCAGAATGTATAACAAATTCTTTGGGCCATAAATAATGTTGCCATGTTTCTAAGGTCCGAACAAGAGCATATAATTCTTTATCATAAGTAGAATAGTTCAGACTAGGCCCACTCAATTTTTCAGAAAAGTATGCAACAGGTTTGCCATCTTGTAATAAAACACCTCCTAATCCAATTCCACTAGCATCACATTCAAGCTCAAAAATCTTATTAAAATCAGGAAGTTGGAGTAAAGGAGCATGTGTCAACTTATCTTTCAATACCGTGAAGGCTTCTTCCTGTGAGGTACCCCAAACAAAAGGCACATCCTTCTTTGTAAGCTCATTGAGAGGTGCAGCAATGGTGCTGAAATCTCTCACAAAACGCCTATAGAAACCAGCGAGTCCAAGAAAACTCCTCACTTGAGTGACTGTTTTGGGCTGTGGCCAACTCTCAATAGCTTCAATCTTGGCTTTATCAACTTCAATTCCCTGTGGAGTAACAACATAGCCAAGAAAAGATACTCGGTCGGTGCAAAAGGTGCACTTCCCAAGGTTACCAAACAAACGTGCATCACGTAAAGCAATAAAAACAGCACGTAAATGTTCCAAATGTTCCTCCAAAGATCTGCTATAAATCAGTATATCATCAAAATAGACTACCACAAATCGTCCAATGAAAGCACGTAAAACTTCGTTCATTAATCACATGAAAGTACTAGGTGCATTAGTTAACCCAAAAGGCATGACTAACCACTCATATAATCCAAACTTTGTTTTAAATGCTGTTTTCCATTCATCCCCCAATTTCATACGAATTTGATGGTATCCACTATGCAAATCAACTTTGGAGAATATTGTAGAGCCACTCAATTCATCAAGCATATCATCTAGTCTAGGAATAGGATGACGATAACGAATAGTAATATTATTAATGCCTCTACAATCAACACACATACGCGATGTACCATCCTTTTTCGGCACTAGAATAATAGGAACAGCACAAGGACTAAGGGATTCGCGTATATAACCTTTGTCGAGCAACTCCTGTACTTGACGCATAATCTCCTTCGTCTCCTCTGGATTGGTATGGTATGGCGCACGGTTTGGCAACGAAGCACCGGGAATTAAGTCAATCTGATGCTCAATCCCGCGAATAGGTGGTAATCCCGGTGGCACGTCTTGTGGAAAGACGTCAGCGAACTCCTGCAAAATGTTAGTGACCGCAGGAGGCAAAGAGGAAGGCACGTCCTCGAATGAAAATAACGCCTCTTTGCACACAAAAGCATAGCAAACAGAATTGCTGAAATCTAGATCATCAATATCAGATTTGGTGGCAAGTAAGCATGCACTTTTCAATTAAATTTCAGAAGCAACACTAGATGGTTTATTATTAGGCTTCATTTGTTGCTCAAATTCTTTTGCCACAATCTGATTTTCACTCTTATTTTTCTCCTGTTTTGCTTTACTAGCTCTATTAATATCATCTTTCAAAATAGAATCAGGAGTCATAGGAAGCAAAGTAATATGTTTCTTCTTATGAACAAGAGTATACTGATTGTTTCTACCATGGTGTACAGAATTTTTATCAAATTGCCATGGTCTACCAAGTAATAATGAACATGCTTGCATGGGTACCACATCACAATCAACATAATCAGCATATGTAGAGATACTAAAATGCACGCGAACAGTACGTGTTACCTTAACCTTGCCGCTGTTGTTGAACCATTGGATATAGTAAGGATGTGGATGTGGTCTTGTGGTGAGAGATAGCTTCTCCACCATCTCCATGCTAGCCAAGTTGTTGCAGCTCCCTCCATCTATGATGACGCGAACAGAACGTTCCTTCACAACTCCCTTTGTATGGAACAAATTATGCCTCTGATTTTGCTCAGCTTGTGTGACCTGCACACTCAAAACACGTTGAGCAACTAAACATTCATACCTGTCAGCGTCTTCAGGAGCCATGTATTGCGTCTCATGATCAGAATCATCTCCACCGTGTTCTTCACTTGTAATAAGAGCCAAAGTCTCCTCATCATAGTCACTAGCGGACTAATACCCACCATCCTCAGTAGCAATCATAACACGCGGAGATTGGCATTCTCTCGCATAATGACCTCTTCCCTTACAACGACGACAAATAATATCATGTGTGTGCCCTGTTGATGCCATAGATGAAGAAGAGCTCTGGGCAGGCCCAGAAGGTGTACTCTTGGCAGATGGTGGTGGTGGTGCCTGTTTTCTTGTATCTCGATTGGAATTGGCGGCTGAAGTCAGTGGTGCCGCAGTAGGACGTGTGGGAGTAGAGGAGGCACGCGGTGTCCATGATGAAGATCGACCTGCAGAAAAATTAGTTCGCGCCAATGCCTGTCGATCCTGCACTTCACGTTCAGCTTTACAAGCAAGATGGAATAAACGAGTGATATTATTATACTCCTTATACTCTAGAATGGTCTGAATCTGTCTATTTAATCCACCCATGAAACGTGCAAGCATAGCTTCATTCTCCTCAACAATACCACATCTAATCATGCCAGTTTGTAATTCCTGATAATATTCTTCTACAGAATTTTTTCCTTGTCTTAAGCGCTGCAATTTTTGAAGTAATTCACGTTGATAATATGGTGGAACCCAACGAGTACGCATAGCAGTTTTCAAAGCAGCCCACGTAGCTGGAATAGGATATAATCTACAATGTTCAGACCACCATACACATGCAAAACTAGTGAAAGCACAAACAGCAGCAGCAACACGTCGTTCCTCGGGATATTGTAAACATGTAAAACGTTGTTCAGTTTCTAACTCCCAAGTAAGATATATATCAGGAACATATCTACCCTCGAATGGTGGAATATTCAATTTTAATTTAGGAAGATGGTCATGATCTCGTACCTGAAGTGGTGGTGCAGGCCTACCATTGCGATTATTTGCATGTGGACGACCTGGTGCTGGTGGTTGCACGTAGTTATGATTTTGATCAACCTCATCCTCATAATCGCCCGCGTAATCGTCCTCCTCCTCGGCACCAACAGCAGCAGGAGCAGGAGCCAAAGAAGCATCAACAGTAGGTACAGCAGCACCAGAAGTTTGGCCATCCTCAAGAGGAACACGCTTCGCTCGTCCGAACTGATTTGGAAGGGGGCGTTGTTGTTGTCGTTGCAGAGGTGCGACAGGTGCAGCCGGTGGTGGTTGGGGAAGACGCGTGAGCAATTCATTAAACTTGTTATCCAGCTTTGTCTCGAACGACTTCTCCATGCCATCTATCTTCTCCATGGCCTCTTCAAATCTGTTTAGCACATCTCCCACCTGGCCACTCATCATTTGCTGAAATTTATCATGCAACTCCTTGTTCGTCATGTTCTCCCAGTCAATCTCGTCGGCTTGTGATCCTGCCATGGTTAGCAGCAATAGAAACTGATGAGGACAGCAATACCATTGTTACACCCACAGCCCCTGCTTCTATACATACTGGCCCAATTACTAGAGCTCGCGCACGCCAATTAAATTATCAGGTACTTTCGTTTCTTGGTAATGATTCTAAAGTTCATGAGAATATGATGCTGCCTAAATTGGATACATTTGTTTTGCTTACAAATGAAGGCCCTAGCTTGGACAAGAAAGAGGAACCTTGGAGCAAGTTCAAGCATGGAGATGATGGCATGCACAAGGGGAACAAGAACGGAGTTACAAGTGATGATTTCAGGACTTTGAAGCCACCATAATGAGTGCAGGAAGCCTTGGACGAAATATACAAGATGTCACTTCATAAATTTCGTCCAGAGGCTATTATAGGTGCTGCGTCACCTTATTATTGGGCCAGGCCCATGTAATTTCGAAATACTTGAGTATAGGCTGTTTTTAGAGTCCGTATGTGTGGGGAAACAAGAGATAGGGTTGGTTTCGGACCCCTCCTTCAAGGGCCACGAAATCCCCTCCTCTTCCTCCATATATACAGCCCTTAGGGCACCGTTTAGACTTTGGGTTTTGTTTAGATTAAAAGTTCGCCATAGCTGCAATTTCGCGTACTTCGTTTGTGTTCAACGACCAGACCAAGACGTCACAGAACCCCACCTTGATCAATAAAGCTTTCATCTTATATTCGCAATATCCAGATTGCAAATCTTAGTTTCTTGCTTGTTCTTCGTTTGCTTGCAGGAGATAGACCCTCGTGGTCAGGTTGATTGTGCTCCGGCGTGGTCAATAACCTCTCGGAGTTGGTTTAGCGATTGCTAAGGCGCGACGTCCTCGCACGTTCATAGTCGGATCGTCAAAGTCTACTCCACCAAAAACGATAGCTATCATCTCATCGAAAGATCGGGACACCCTCGCCTCTATCAAGCGCCGTGATTTTTGTTAGTGTTCTAGGCTCGCGTCTCTAGCACGGTCTAGCCTAGGACCAGCACAGTACCGTCGTTGAGAGTTTATTCAACATTGCATCTCTGAATTGATTATTGCTGACCCTTTTTGCTACCATATCATAAGCCTTCCCAGCTCCACATACATCTACATCGTGCGTTTGACACCACCTGGCAATCGCTCTGTCCAAGCTCTGAGAGTTTTGACTACAAAGGTTGCCGATCACCACCTGCTGCTGGGTAAGAACTGGTAAGAATTTGAGCTTTGCTTGACGGATTTGTGACACCACACCACACCACCACCACTTTCTAGTAGTCTGTAGGATCATATTCTTGTGTGTTTCTATTGCTGCTAACCATGGCAGGATCACAAGCCGACGAGATTGACTGGGAGAACATGACGAACAAGGAGTTGCATGATAAATTTCAGCAAATGATGAGTGGCCAGGTGGGAGATGTGCTAAACAGATTTGAAGAGGCCATGGAGAAGATAGATGGCATGGAGAAGTCGTTCGAGACAAAGCTGGATAACAAGTTTAATGAATTGCTCACGCGTCTTCCCCAACCACCACCGGCTGCACCTGTCGCACCTCTGCAACGACAACAACAACGCCCCCTTCCAAATCAGTTCGGACGAGCGAAGCGTGTTCCTCTTGAGGATGGCCAAACTTCTGGTGCTGCTGTACCTACTGTTGATGCTTCTTTGGCTCCTGCTCCTGATGCTGCTGGTGCCGAGGAGGAGGATGATTACGTGGGCAATTATGAGGATGAGGTTGATCAAAATCATAACTACGTGCAACCACCAGCACCAGGTCGTCCACATGCAAATAATCGCAATGGTAGGTCTGCACCACCACTTCAGGTACGAGATCATGACCATCTTCCTAAATTAAAATTGAATATTCCACCATTCGAGGGTAGATATGTTCCTGATATATATCTTACTTGGGAGTTAGAAACTGAACAACGTTTTACATGTTTACAATATCCCGAGGAACGACGTGTTGCTGCTGCTGTTTGTGCTTTCACTAGTTTTGCATGTGTATGGTGGTCTGAACATTGTAGATTATATCCTATTCCAGCTACGTGGGCTGCTTTGAAAACTGCTATGCGTACTCGTTGGGTTCCACCATATTATCAACGTGAATTACTTCAAAAATTGCAGCGCTTAAGACAAGGAAAAAATTCTGTAGAAGAATATTATCAGGAATTACAAACTGGCATTATTAGATGTGGTATTGTTGAGGAGAATGAAGCTATGCTTGCACGTTTCATGGGTGGATTAAATAGAGAGATTCAGACCATTCTAGAGTATAAGGAGTATAATAATATCACTCGTTTATTCCATCTTGCTTGTAAAGCTGAACGTGAAGTGCAGGATCGACAGGCATTGGCGCGAACTAATTTTTCTGCAGGTCGATCTTCATCATGGACACCGCGTGCCTCCTCTACTCCCACACGTCCTACTGCGGCACCACTGACTTCAGCCGCCAATTCCAATCGAGATACAAGAAAACAGGCACCACCACCACCATCTGCCAAGAGTACACCTTCTGGGCCTGCCCAGAGCTCTTCTTCATCTATGGCATCAACAGGGCACACACATGATATTATTTGTCGTCGTTGTAAGGGAAGTAATAGAGGCGAGGGTGTCCCGATCTTTCGATGAGATGATAGCTATCGTTTTTGGTGGAGTAGACTTTGACGATCCGACTACGAACGTGCGAGGACGTCGCACCTTAGCAATCGCTAAACCAACTCCGAGAGGTTATTGACCACGCCGGAGCACAATCAACCTGACCACGAGGGTCTATCTCCTGCAAGCAAACGAAGAACAAGCAAGAAACTAAGATTTGCAATCTGGATATTGCGAATATAAGATGAAAGCTTTATTGATCAAGGTGGGGTTCTGTGACGTCTTGGTCTGGTCGTTGAACACAAACGAAGTACGCGAAGTTGCAGCTATGGCGAACTTTTAATCTAAACAAAACCCAAAGTCTAAACGGTGCCCTAAGGGCTGTATATATGGAGGAAGAGGAGGGGATTTCGTGGCACTTGAAGGAGGGGTCCGAAACCAACCCTATCTCTTGTTTCCCCACACATACGGACTCTAAAAACAGCCTATACTCAAGTATTTCGAAATTACATGGGCCTGGCCCAATAATAAGGTGACGCAGCACCTATAATAGCCTCTGGACGAAATTTATGAAGTGACATCTTGTATATTTCGTCCAAGGCTTCCTGCACTCATTATGGTGGCTTCAAAGTCCTGAAATCATCACTTGTAACTCCGTTCTTGTTCCCCTTGTGCATGCCATCATCTCCATGCTTGAACTTGCTCCAAGGTTCCTCTTTCTTGTCCAAGCTAGGCCCTTCATTTGTAAGCAAAACAAATGTATCCAATTTAGGCAGCATCATATTCTCATGAACTTTAGAATCATTACCAAGAAACGAAAGTACCTGATATTTTAATTGACGAGCGCGAGCTCTAGTAATTGGTCCAGTATGTATAGAAGCAGGGGCTGTGGGTGTAACAATGGTATTGATGTCCTCATCATTGAGTGCCTCGAGGTCAACATTTTCCGGCAGGCTGTCAAGAACATTGGTGAGGTTGATGACAGGGTTCTTGTGCACCACTTTGACGAGCACCTTGAGGAGGACGGCCCGACAGAGTTTACGGGATTCGTTGGCCAGATGGGTTGCTCGTTCAGAACGGAGCCGCTTCAGGGCATCAACGACGCTCTCGAAGAACATGGTCAGCTTGGCGCTCGAGGACACCCTGTCGTCAGAAGAATAGTTGAAGTTCTGCAGGCCTATGGTGGACAGCTCTGTTGCAATCCTTTCCGCGATGTCAACCAGGCGCTTGGTCGAGATCTTCACACATTTCTCAAAGTCATTATAAGAGGCGGCAGCGCTCTTGAGCAGGTCCTTCTCGTTCCGGAGGTCCTTGATCAAAGTCTTCTCTCGAGCCTTGCCGTACTCCAGGGACTTCTCCAGCGTGGTCAGCTTCAATTTTAGATCAGCGATGGATTCATTGGCTGAGGTGAGCTTTTTGATCTTGTCGGACATGGAGGTTTGCATCTCCACCAAGCTGTAGAGAGTCTTCTCTCTGTCGGCTTTGAGCGTCGAGAGCTCCTTGCCGTGGTCCTCGAGATCCGCCACCAGCCTCTTCACCTTATCGCCCAGCTCGTTCTTGGTGTCCTCTGCAGCTTCGGCGGCATCGATGGCCTCCTTTAACTTCCCGGCGTGATCTATGGCCAGAGCTTCGAGCGCCTCCTTGTGTTTCTGCTCCAGCTCCTGGGTTCGCTGCGTGACGAGCTTTTCGATCTCCTCGTCCTTGCAGCGGAGCTTGGCGGCAAGTGCCTCCTCGCGAGCGGCAAGGTCTTCTTCATGAGCATCAAGCCCGACGCGGTGTTCTGTCAAGCGAGCTTCCTCTGCAGTGGCCCGCTGTGCGGCTTCTTCCTGTGCTTTCTCGGCATCAGATTGCTTCAGGAGGAACTCGCTCCAACTTTGACTCAGCTGTTCCCGGCCAGTCATCAGCTCCTGGAAAGCCTCAGCATACCAGACTTGCGTTTGCTCGACGCGCTTCTGGAAATCTGCCTCTGCTGATTCAACAACTGCCGCCCTGGAGTCCAACTTCTCCTTTCGGGTGCGGTGAAGCGCCTGGAGCTTCTGGAAGTTGCTGTTCATGGCCTGGAGGAGCTGTTCTTCCTTGGACCCGCTGCTGCTGGCGCATGGCTTGTCAACGATCTTGAGTCCAGTAGCAGCGATGACGTCTTCATCGAGAATCTCCTCTTCGGTTGGCATCCCACTGCTTGCCATCCCTGGTATGTCGACAAACAGGTTGTCAACAACCTTAAGGTATCTGCTTGATGGGGGGACCTCGGATGTTGATGGTTGGTCTTCGACAACCGCCTCACCGGCAACTAGGGGCTCCGTGGCCGGTGCAGCGCCATGCGCTCCTGTGGCAGGAATGCCATCAGTATGGTCACCGGTCTCCTTGCTGGCCCTCTCAGCAGATCCCTTGGCGGTTTCCTCCTGTACATCCATGGCGGCCTCGTCAGCAGCGACCTTGTCGGCCTCGGCGACAGCATCCTTGGCGATCTCCTCGATGACAATATCAACATTCATTTGTTCCATTGAAGGAAGATCTGAAGACCAGGGAAAGAGATAAGATGAGACCAAGGTCGAAGTTCAAGAAGACAAAAATAAAGAAAGAATGACAAGTACTCAGAGGCAAGTGGTTTACCTGTGTTGAGCTGTTGAGAGGTAGGTTCTCCTTTCCCGGCAACATTGGTTGCCAATGTAGGACTGCCAGTGCCCGTGCTTGCCGGCTCCTCTTCAACACGAATAGGCTCGCCAGTGGAAGCCCTTGCCGGAGATTCATCTCTCGGCGGCGTGGTTGACGGAGGCGGTGCATCAAAGATGGCCTCCGATGGCTCTCCTGGTTGCCATTCTTCTCCTGCAGCCCCGGTGATGTCAGTAGCAAAGATAAACACCTCAACGCCCGCCGGCGAAAAACGAGTAGTGGACTCACGCTGGCGGCTGGGTTGGGGGCTGCGTTGAGGACTGGGCTCCAGGCTGACAACGATGAGCTCTGGTGCACCTACGGTGCTTGCCGGGGGCTCGTCACCCGTTGAAGTCTTTGTTCTCTTCGCCATCCTTTGTGCCAATGTTTCCGTAACCCTGCGGAGACAAGCCAAAGCAAGACAAGTGAATCAAGAAAATCAGGAATTCATAAGTTAAAAGATCTGGCAGGACCCTTACTCTTCTCTTTCCGGGCTAAAAGCGGAGAGGTCAAAGTTGACCTCCACTTTAGTGTCCGTATGAGGGGGCAGAGAAGGGGTCCTGGGTCGCTTGGCTGTGACAGAGGCGGCGGGTCGATGTGACCCTGTTGCTTTGGCTGTTGGCGCTGTCGTATGAGACGCCCCCGCTATTCCAGTTGTTGCCGCGGTCGTGCGTCTCGTACGTCGCGTGGGCTGCTGTTGAGCATCATGCCGCTGTGCAGCCTCGCTGGCCGCCCTCTTGCCGGGATCCTCACCGCTTGAGGAAGGTTGACGTGCTGGGACGTCGGAGGCGGCTTTTCGAAGAACACGTTTCTTCTTCTCTGGAGCTGGGGGCTCCTCGTGCAGCTGCTCCTCGGTTGTGTCTTCGACAGAGGGGCTCCCGGCAGCTGTGCCGCTCTGTTCCCCGGCAGTCTCACCCTACCCGGCAAGATTTTCCTCTGACATTACTTCTTCTTCGTTGGCTTCCTCTTCCACGAAGCCAGCGCCGCTAGCCTCCGCGGCAAGATTCGCCTCTTCCACCCTGCTGGCGATATATGCCACTTCTTCGTCAGTAGTGGGGCGGATGAGATTTGTCTCTTCCCGGACGGCCCTCTCCGACAGATTGTCAAAGAACCCCTGTGCTTGCTCTGCGGATGGCTCGACCCAAGTCCCGTCAAGGCCGTGGGCATTACATGCCGGCATCATGGCGATGATTGAGGTCAGAGCGGAGTTGTTGCACAGAGGAATTATGTTCGCCAGCAACTTATATTTCTCGCTGGGCCTTAACAGTTTGTGGCAGAGTGCCGTGTGCTGCATGACCGTCAAGTTGTTGTTCAAACCAGGGCGCAGCCTCATGACATCTGCCGCATTCCAAAAATCCCAGGCTGGTCTCCCTTTGTTATGCAGAGGGGCAATGCGGCGGCGAAGGAAATCAGCGCCAATCAATTCTATTGTGAGCCCAGCAGCCGTGAGACGGTGGATCCTGGTAATTGCGATTCTGAGCTTCTCATCATGAGGATCGAGAGTGCTCCAGTCATTGCCATAGACTACTTTTGTTTGTAGGGGCAAACAGAAAGGCCGGGGATCTTTCTCCTTAATCCAACACCATTCGCCCCGGCATTCTTCCCACTTCGTACGGTAGAGCCCCTCTGGATATATCTCTTTATTCCATGCCCTTGGAATCCAGGTGATAGAACCGGAGAGGGTGTCTCCTTCGATACGGGGAATGAAATAGTGGCGAAAGAGGGATGTGCTGGGGATTACTCCGGCGAAATTTTCACAGAGATTAGCAAAGACTAACATGCATGTCACGGCATTCGGTGCAAAATCCAAAAGACGGAAGCCGTATGTGTACATGATGTCGTTGAAGAAATCAGAAAACGGAGGGCAGAGCCCGCAATAAAAGTATGCGACAAAGAAAGGGAATTTTCTGGGCCGCCCTCGGAGGAAGCTAGATTCATGTGGGTAGCAGGGTGAGCCTTTGTCTCCCCCCCCACATGCGCATATACGGATCCTTCAGGGCGCTCGCGTCGAGCGTCGGAGCGAAGACGGCGTGCTCCTTCCGCATCTTCACCAGCTCGCTCTCCTCCGCCTGCGCACCCGAGCCGGCGGCTTTCACCTCTTTGCCCTTGCTCGCTTTGGGCGGCATAGCGACTGAGGAAGCAGGGGCCGAGGGTGATGAGGGAGTGGGGGGCACCGGATGGATGGGAGAGGCTCTGCTTTGAGTTCGAAGAAGAAGGCGACGGCGGTTTCCAGATTGGAAAGGATGGGAGGTAAATGAACGGCGCCTCTGCAGATTCCTTTTTATGGGGAAGGCGCGGAACTGCCTCCTTTCTAATCACTGTGAATGTGCTTTCGCGAGCGCGCTGCTACAGCGGTTGTTCCGCGCACATATCCCACATCGTGCATTCAATATGTGCCGTGGGGAAGCGTGGTAAACGAGATAATTATGATAGCTAACTCCTGCCACACGTGCCCATGCACTGTTTGGGCCTAGCCCAACAACGCCTCGCACCCGTGTATGGCCTAGGCCCGGGGGCTCCTGTCGGTGTACTAAAGCTTGGGTCCTTTAGTAACCCATACTTGTGCACGGACAGTTATAGCCATACCAGCTGCAAGGCCTGCCGGGGGACAGCTGGAAGCAAATGTAAGATTATCAAGAAGGCGTTCAAACTAGTGACTAGAAGACAAAAGCCCAGAGGCCGGATCCCTGGCAAGATCCTTGCCGGGATGGCTTGCGAAGACCCGGCAAGGCTCGCACCTAGCAAGACTCCGCCGCCCTGCCACCGCTCCAGCACAGCAGCCAGCCTGTCATTTGGGTTTTGTCCTCCTGGATGCGTGTCATGGCACTAGTGGTGGGTGAGCTTAAGCGGTGCTAATGGGACGGCCCCTTTTTCCGTCCCCAAGAAAGTAAGGGACACCTAAACGGACACCTAAACGGAGCATTAAATGCATTTGTCCTAAATCATCACTGATAAGCATGTAAACACTGTAGCAACTTTACACCTCTTGTATGTTCTGTACGCCACAGTTGGTGACCCCTTGGACGTATAAAAGGAGGCCCAAGGCGTAGCTACATGGGGGAGGACACTCTAGCCCATTCTGCATGCGTAGCTACTGCTCGAACATACTGTTCATCGCAAGCGTTCCTGGAGCTTGGGCTTAATCATCCACAATAAACTAAAGCAGGAGTAGGGCATTACGCTTCTCAGCGGCCCGAACCTGGGTAAAAATCCCCCCTCGCGTTGATCATTGGATCAGCTCTTTGTGCACACCTCTCTCCCTGCCGAACCATAAAAGGGATCCACGCGATCCCATAGGTGTCGTACGCGGACACCGTTTGTGCCTTTTGGCTCACGTATATGATTGTGTCGCTAGCATCCATATGACAGAGAACCCGGGCCGACATGACTAGTCGTAAACCCAAGGTGGCACAAACTTACAGGGACATGCATACATGACCCAGCAATGTACGTGTCGGTTAGCAACGAGTGTAACTGGGATGCAGAAAGCTATCAGGACTCCGGTAAACACCGCGTGACATTTCCCTGAAGGGACATGCATAGGAGCAAAGAAGGACACATGCCGGTCAATCCATGTGTTCCGGATGGAAGCACTAGGAGGCATTTCCCCATAAGGAAGGCTACCAAGAATAAACAACTAGGTGTCGGATCCCACACATACCAAAGCATTTCAATAACATACACACAATATGCTCAATATTTGCAGATACAACATGGCGTCACAACATAACTCTACGACTAAAAGTATTTAATTAAAGTCTTCGAGGAGCCTTACATAGCATGATGTTACAAAAATGGGTCTCATGACCCAACATACAAAGTCATACAAGCAACAAGCACATGCGGAAGCTAATCCTGTCTGAGTACAGACATCTACATAAGAAGAAGGCTGGGAAGCCTGACTATCTACAAGACCCTCCATAGGAGCTAGACCTCTGTCTGGGATTCCCAAGCTAATCGTCGAAGCCCACGTGAAACTACTAGTGAGAACGAAGTCTCTGTGCAAAACATAAATTAAGTAAATGTGAGTACAATTGTACTCAACAAGACTTACATCAGAACTATCTACTTATGCATCTGTATGAACAAGGGGGTTGTGGAGTTTAACTGTCGCAAGCCAACTTTGACTCGGTGGCTATTCTGTACTACGACTACCATTATTTCTTTGAGGTGGCGCACACGAGTCCACATATTCACCACATCAATACACCACTATGGATCCGCTCCCGTCTCCCTACGAGAAGGTCATCCATAGCACTCACACTTATCTTGCGCATTTTAGAGTATCCACTTCCAGTTATCTATGAACCATATAAGTCTTCAAGTAGTCCATATCCGAGGACGCGGCTATTCGAATAGATCATATTACCATGACTCAAAGGAACCCGTCCCCGTCCCATCAGCAACGTTCCCTCTTGGAACACGTATCTACGTCTAGTCCGGACACTGTGCCATGCCGTGTGTCAACCGGACACACGCGCCATGCGCCACCTGCCCGCACACCTGACCCGCAAATGTCCGTGTAATCGCAAGGTAGGCTCTAATAAGCATGAAACTCAATTCCTGTGAGCTGTATCATGAGACAACCCACCATGTTCTCCAACACGGCCTCTCTTCTCCACCTTTACCAAATCGTGTTCACACACTTAGCTCTCACACAGAAGGACATGAACATTCCAATTCATCACCCAGATGGATCGGACTCGACACAAGTCTAAGCATAACAAGCAAGCACGAATGAGTGGTCACAACAAAGCTCAAGCAACTCCTAAGCATGCTAGGATGGTTTAGCTGTTTGGTGGCAATGACAGGTCATGCAAATGAATGGGTTCAACTACCAAGAACAGGTAACAGTTGAATCGTTGTTGTCCTAATGCAGTAAAAGAGAGCAAGAGCGAGAGAGTGGGATTGTATCAAAATGTTCAAAGGGGGTTCTTGCCTTGCACTTCTGAGGATGGTACTACACTTCACAAGTGTCAACGATCACATCATCGGATTAACGTCTACCGAGAGGGAACAATTACCGGCAACACAGAGGAAACACAATCAATGCAATGCAACATTATGATGCATGATCATGACATGGCAACATGCTGTGATTTGAGCTAATGTAGCTAGCAACAATTTAAATGAAGTTGGTTTGAACCCAAGGTTCAAATTCAAACTTCACAAAAGACATTGAAAATGCCTTTTATTCAAATTGTGATATACAGTGGTTGTAAGTTGTTCAAACATGCATGGAAATGCCATAAACAAATTCTTCTTATTTTTCTGATAATTTTTCATATATAAATTATTTCATTCTGAGATATGGTTGATTTTCTATGATTTTTAGAAGTTTAGGACATTTTCTGAAATTCATAAATCATTTTCTGATTTATTTTAATTCTGGAAAACATTGTTGCGTCAGCATGGCGTCACTATGATGTCAGCACTCAACGGAGCAGGTCCAGGTCAAATCTTACGTGTGGGGTCCACATGTCAGTGGCGCAGTTAACTATCGTTATTAATTAACACTAATTAAGTCCTAATCTAGGGGTTAGTCAGGGTTGGCCCCACATGTCACAGACCCAGGGGGGTCAAACCTTGGTCAAACGGGGTCAACCCCACCGGAGTTGACCCACGGCTCGTCGCCAGCGAGGCCAGAGACGGCGGAGGGCTTTGGGTTTCCTGCTCTGACGACCAAATGGCCGGCGGAGACCACCTACGTGGAGCTGGTGCTCATCCGCATCAAGTGGTGCACACAACAGCGGCTCTCATGACCTAAGTCGACGGCGGCGTCAAGCTTTGCGGTGGCCGGAGTTCGGGCAAGGTCGGGTTTGGCGCTAGGGTGTACAGGAGGAGGAGCTAGTGGGTGTGCTCGGCTCCCGGGGGCGTTCTTAGCTTGATGACGCGCTTGGGAGCAAGCTCCAGTGGCTGCAGCGACGATGACGACTTGGCCGGCGTTGAGGAGCTCTCGGCTCCGATGGTTTACACAACTAGGGGGCGCTATAGAGTGCGACGGGAGAGGGGAGTGGCAAAGGAGCTCACGACGATCACGATGAGAAGGTCAGCATGCTCGGGGCAGGTCCGGAGCGAGCTGGGCGGCGGTGGCGATCTCGGCGACCCGAGGGGGAAGAAGAGGTCAGGGACGGTGCTTCAGGGCATCCGATGTCACGCGAGTCGACGAAGAGGGCGAGGGCATCGTGATGAGGACATCAATACCATTGTTACACCCACAGCCCCTGCTTCTATACATACTGGACCAATTACTAGAGCTCGCGCACGCCAATTAAAATATCAGGTACTTTCGTTTCTTGGTAATGATTCTAAAGTACATGAGAATATGATGCTGCCTAAATTGGATACATTTGTTTTGCTTACAAATGAAGGGCCTAGCTTGGACAAGAAAGAGGAACCTTGGAGCAAGTTCAAGCATGGAGATGATGGCATGCACAAGGGGAACAAGAACGGAGTTACAAGTGATGATTTCAGGACTTTGAAGCCACCATAATGAGTGCAGGAAGCCTTGGACGAAATATACAAGATGTCACTTCATAAATTTCATCCAGAGGCTATTATAGGTGCTGTGTCACCTTATTATTGGGCCAGGCCCATGTAATTTCGAAATACTTGAGTATAGGCTGTTTTTAGAGTCCGTATGTGTGGGGAAACAAGAGATAGGGTTGGTTTCGGACCCCTCCTTCAAGGGCCACGAAATCCCCTCCTCTTCCTCCATATATACAGCCCTTAGGGCACCGTTTAGACTTTGGGTTTTGTTTAGATTAAAAGTTCGCCATAGCTGCAACTTCGCGTACTTCGTTTGTGTTCAACGACCAGACCAAGACGTCACAGAACCCCACCTTGATCAATAAAGCTTTCATCTTATATTCGCAATATCCAGATTGCAAATCTTAGTTTCTTGCTTGTTCTTCGTTTGCTTGCAGGAGATAGACCCTCGTGGTCAGGTTGATTGTGCTCCGGCGTGGTCAATAACCTCTCGGAGTTGGTTTAGCGATTGCTAAGGCGCGACGTCCTCGCACTTTCGTAGTCGGATCGTCAAAGTCTACTCCACCAAAAACGATAGCTATCATCTCATCGAAAGATCGGCACATCCTCACCTCTATCAAGTGGTATCAGATTTCCAGGTTGCTCGGTGAGATTTTATAGTTTTTCGTAATTTAGATCTGTTCTTCATACCTACAGTCCACGAACAAGCCAAAAAAAAATAGGGTTAGTTCATCATATCCGAACCAATTTGAGCCTTTGCATAATCTTTTAGGGTTTTTGCTTTGTTGAATTTGCGGTTGCATCGTCGTGGCTAGTTGCTGGTCTTAGCGTCTAGTCCTTAGAGTTTCGAGTTCTGTCACAGTTTGTCACGCCGCCGCCGCACCATATACCACCACCGCTGCCATATACCGCCACCGCTGCCATATCCTACCACCGCTGCCATATACCATCACCGCAGCCATATTCTACCACCATATATCCACCACCAATCCGAGTTCTTTTTATATTAGATTTGTTTTCGAGACCCATCTATTTTCCGATTCGTGTTTCCTTGCCTGAGTAGGATTCGAAAAAAAAAAGAATATTGAGACCCCCGGGCAGTTTTTAGGCCAAAATTTTGGCAGTCAAAAATATTTTTTCCCTATCCTATTTTTAAGTCCCAGGGAGCGTTTTGAGACACTCGCCATCATAGTGATTTTTTGTCGCACTTTTTGGTCGTCGCTGCCCTAATTTCCGAAAAAAAAATTGTCAAAAAAAATTTCATGCCAATCCTGATAGTTTGACTTGGGAAGAGTTTTGAGAAACTCGCCATTATAGTGATTTTTTTTTGCAAAAAAAAAGGAGAGCAAAAAAAAAAAGAGCGCAAAAAAAAAACGAATTTTTTTTAGAGTGTGCTCTTCCCTTGTTTATGTGTTGCGCCGTGATTTTGTTAGTGTTCTAGGCTCGCGTCTCTAGTAGGGTCTAGCCTAGGACCAGCACAGTACCGTCGTTGAGCGTTTATTCAACTTTGCATCTCTGAATTGATTATTGCTGACCCTTTTTGCTACCATATCATGAGCCTTCCCAGCACCACATACATCTACGTCGTGCGTTTGACACCACCTGGCAATCGCTCTGTCCAATCTTTAAGAGTTTTGACTACAACGGTTGCCGATCACCACCTGCTGCTGGGTAAGAACTGGTAAGCATTTGAGATTCGCTTGACGGTTTTGTGATACACCACCACCACCACTTCCCAGTAGTCTGTAGGATCATATTCTTGTGTGTTTCTATTGCTGCTAACCATGGCAGGATCACAAGCCGATGAGACTGATTGGGAGAACATGACGAACAAACAACTACATGATAAATTTCAGCAAATGATGAGTGGACAAGTGCAAGATGTGCTAAACAGATTTGAAGAGGCCGTGGAGAAGATAGACGGAATTGAGAAGACGTTCGAAACAAAGCTCGATAACAAGTTTAATGAATTGCTCGCGCGTCTTCCACAACCACCGCCGTCTGCACCTGTCGCACCTCTACAACAACAACAACGTCGCCTTCCAAATCAAGTGGGACGAGCACAACGCGTTCCCCTTGAGCCTGGTCAAACTTCTAGTGCCGCTGCACCTACTGTTGATGCTTCTATGGCTCCTGCTGCCGCTGAGGAGGACGATTATGCGGGCGATTACGAGGATGAGGTTGATCAAAATCAGAACTACGTGCAACCACCACCACCAGGTCGTCCACATGCAAATAATCGCAATGGTAGGGCTGCATTACCAGCTCAGGTACGAGATCATGACCATCTTCCTAAACTGAAATTGAATATTCCACCATTTGAGGGTAGATATGTTCCTGATATATATCTTACTTGGGAGTTAGAAACTGAACAACGTTTTACATGTTTACAATATCCCGAGGAGAGACGTGTTGCTGCTGCTGTTTGTGCTTTTACTAGTTTTGCATGTGTATGGTGGTCTGAACATTGTAGATTATATCCTATTCCAACTACTTGGGCTGCTTTGAAAACTGCTATGCGTACTCGTTGGGTTCCACCATATTATCAACATGAATTACTTCAAAAATTGCAGCGCTTAAGACAAGGAAAAAATTCTGTAGAAGAATATTATCAGGAATTACAAACTGGCATGATTAGATGTGGTATTGTTGAGGAGAATGAAGCTATGCTTGCACGTTTTATGGGTGGATTAAATAGAGAGATTCAGACCATTCTAGAGTATAAGGAGTATAATAATATCACTCGTTTATTCCACCTTGCTTGTAAAGCTGAACGTGAAGTGCAGGATCGACAGGCATTGGCGCGGACTAACAAAAATTCTGGCTAGGCAGTTTTTAGACCATTTGTAGACTTTTTCGAAAAAAAAATTGTTGCGGAGCAAAAAAAAAAAGAAAAAAAAATTCAGAGTGTGCTCCTCCCTTGTTTACGTGCAGCGCCGTGATTTTTGTTAGTGTTCTAGGCTCGCGTCTCTAGCACGGTCTAGCCTAGGACCAGCACAGTACCGTCGTTGAGAGTTTATTCAACATTGCATCTCTGAATTGATTATTGCTGACCCTTTTTGCTACCATATCATAAGCCTTCCCAGCTCCACATACATCTACATCGTGCGTTTGACACCACCTGGCAATCGCTCTGTCCAAGCTCTGAGAGTTTTGACTACAAAGGTTACCGATCACCACCTGCTGCTGGGTAAGAACTGGTAAGAATTTGAGATTTGCTTGACGGATTTGTGACACCACACCACACCACCACCACTTTCTAGTAGTCTGTAGGATCATATTCTTGTGTGTTTCTATTGCTGCTAACCATGGCAGGATCACAAGCCGACGAGATTGACTGGGAGAACATGACGAACAAGGAGTTGCATGATAAATTTCAGCAAATGATGAGTGGCCAGGTGGGAGATGTGCTAAACAGATTTGACGAGGCCATGGAGAAGATAGATGGCATGGAGAAGTCGTTCGAGACAAAGCTGGATAACAAGTTTAATGAATTGCTCACGCGTCTTCCCCAACCACCACCGGCTGCACCTGTCGCACCTCTGCAACGACAACAACAACGCCCCCTTCCAAATCAGTTCGGACGAGCGAAGCGTGTTCCTCTTGAGGATGGCCAAACTTCTGGTGCTGCTGTACCTACTGTTGATGCTTCTTTGGCTTCTGCTCCTGCTGCTGCTAGTGCCGAGGAGGAGGATGATTACGCGGGCGATTATGAGGATGAGGTTGATCAAAATCATAACTACGTGCAACCACCAGCACCAGGTCGTCCACATGCAAATAATCACAATGGTAGGTCTGCACCACCACTTCAGGTACGAGATCATGACCATCTTCCTAAATTAAAATTGAATATTCCACCATTCGAGGGTAGATATGTTCCTGATATATATCTTACTTGGGAGTTAGAAACTGAACAACGTTTTACATGTTTACAATATCCCGAGGAACGACGTGTTGCTGCTGCTGTTTGTGCTTTCACTAGTTTTGCATGTGTATGGTGGTCTGAACATTGTAGATTATATCCTATTCCAGCTACGTGGGCTGCTTTGAAAACTGCTATGCGTACTCGTTGGGTTCCACCATATTATCAACGTGAATTACTTCAAAGATTGCAGCGCTTAAGACAAGGAAAAAATTCTGTAGAAGAATATTATCAGGAATTACAAACTGGCATGATTAGATGTGGTATTGTTGAGGAGAATGAAGCTATGCTTGCACGTTTCATGGGTGGATTAAATAGAGAGATTCAGACCATTCTAGAGTATAAGGAGTATAATAATATCACTCGTTTATTCCATCTTGCTTGTAAAGCTGAACGTGAAGTGCAGGATCGACAGGCATTGGCGCGAACTAATTTTTCTGCAGGTCGATCTTCATCATGGACACCGCGTGCCTCCTCTACTCCCACACGTCCAACTGCGGCACCACTGACTTCAGCCGCCAATTCCAACCGAGATATAAGAAAACAGGCACCACCACCACCATCTTCCTAGAGTACACCTTCTGGGCCTGCCCAGAGCTCTTCTTCATCTATGGCATCAACAGGGCACACACATGATATTATTTGTCGTCGTTGTAAGGGAAGAGGTCATTATGCGAGAGAATGCCAATCTCCGCGTGTTATGATTGCTACTGAGGATGGTGGGTATGAGTCCGCTAGTGACTATGATGAGGAGACTTTGGCTCTTATTACAAGTGAAGAACACGGTGGAGATGATTCTGATCATGAGACGCAATACATGGCTCCTGAAGACGCTGACAGGTATGAATGTTTAGTTGCTCAACGTGTTTTGAGTGTGCAGGTCACACAAGCTGAGCAAAATCAGAGGCATAATTTGTTCCATACAAAGGGAGTTGTGAAGGAACGTTCTGTTCGCGTCATCATAGATGGAGGGAGCTGCAACAACTAGGCTAGCATGGAGATGGTGGAGAAGCTATCTCTCACCACAAGACCACATCCACATCCTTACTATATCCAATGGTTCAACAACAGCGGCAAGGTTAAGGTAACACGTACTGTTCGTGTGCATTTTAGTATCTCTACATATGCTGATTATGTTGATTGTGATGTGGTACCCATGCAAGCATGTTCATTATTACTTGGTAGACCATGGCAATTTGATAAAAATTCTGTACACCATGGTAGAAACAATCAGTATACTCTTGTTCATAAGGATAAACATATTACTTTGCTTCCTATGACTCCTGATTCTATTTTGAAAGATGATATTAATAGAGCTAGTAAAGCAAAACAGGAGAAAAATCAGATTGTGGCAAAAGAATTTGAGCAACAAATGAAGCCTAATAATAAACCATCTAGTGTTGCTTCTGAAATTAAATTGAAAAGTGCATGCTTACTTGCCACCAAATCTGATATTGATGATCTAGATTTCAGCAATTCTGTTTGCTATGCTTTTGTGTGCAAAGAGGCGTTATTTTCATTCGAGGACGTGCCTTCCTCTTTGCCTCCTGCGGTCACTAACATTTTGCAGGAGTTCGCTGACGTCTTTCCACAAGACGTGCCACCGGGATTACAACCTATTCGCGGGATTGAGCATCAGATTGACTTAATTCCCGGTGCTTCGTTGCCAAACCGTGCGCCATACCGTACCAATCCAGAGGAGACGAAGGAGATTATGCGTCAAGTACAGGAGTTGCTCGACAAAGGTTATATACGCGAATCCCTTAGTCCTTGTGCTGTTCCTGAGAATATGATGCTGCCTAAATTGGATACATTTGTTTTGCTTACAAATGAAGGGCCTAGCTTGGACAAGAAAGAGGAACCTTGGAGCAAGTTCAAGCATGGAGATGATGGCATGCACAAGGGGAACAAGAACGGAGTTACAAGTGATGATTTCAGGACTTTGAAGCCACCATAATGAGTGCAGGAAGCCTTGGACGAAATATACAAGATGTCACTTCATAAATTTCGTCCAGAGGCTATTATAGGTGCTGCGTCACCTTATTATTGGGCCAGGCCCATGTAATTTCGAAATACTTGAGTATAGGCTGTTTTTAGAGTCCGTATGTGTGGGGAAACAAGAGATAGGGTTGGTTTCGGACCCCTCCTTCAAGGGCCACGAAATCCCCTCCTCTTCCTCCATATATACAGCCCTTAGGACACCGTTTAGACTTTGGGTTTTGTTTAGATTAAAAGTTCGCCATAGCTGCAACTTCGCGTACTTCGTTTGTGTTCAACGACCAGACCAAGACGTCACAGAACCCCACCTTGATCAATAAAGCTTTCATCTTATATTCGCAATATCCAGATTGCAAATCTTAGTTTCTTGCTTGTTCTTCGTTTGCTTGCAGGAGATAGACCCTCGTGGTCAGGTTGATTGTGCTCCGGCGTGGTCAATAACCTCTCGGAGTTGGTTTAGCGATTGCTAAGGCGCGACGTCCTCGCACGTTCGTAGTCGGATCGTCAAAGTCTACTCCACCAAAAACGATAGCTATCATCTCATCGAAAGATCGGGACACCCTCGCCTCTATCACATGTCCTCATCACACCTCTACAACAACAACAACGTCGCCTTCCAAATCAAGTGGGACGAGCACAGCGCGTTCCCCTTGAGCCTGGTCAAACTTCTGGTGCCGCTGCACCTACTGTTGATGCTTCTATGGCTCCTGCTGCCGCTGAGGAGGACGATTATGCGGGCGATTACGAGGATGAGGTTGATCAAAATCAGAACTACGTGCAACCACCACCACCAGGTCGTCCACATGCAAATAATCGCAATGGTAGGGCTGCATTACCAGCTCAGGTACGAGATCATGACCATCTTCCTAAACTAAAATTGAATATTCCACCATTTGAGGGTAGATATGTTCCTGATATATATCTTACTTGGGAGTTAGAAACTGAACAACGTTTTACATGTTTACAATATCCCGAGGAGAGACGTGTTGCTGCTGCTGTTTGTGCTTTTACTAGTTTTGCATGTGTATGGTGGTCTGAACATTGTAGATTATATCCTATTCCAACTACTTGGGCTGCTTTGAAAACTGCTATGCGTACTCGTTGGGTTCCACCATATTATCAACGTGAATTACTTCAAAAATTGCAGCGCTTAAGACAAGGAAAAAATTCTGTAGAAGAATATTATCAGGAATTACAAACTGGCATGATTAGATGTGGTATTGTTGAGGAGAATGAAGCTATGCTTGCATGTTTTATGGGTGGATTAAATAGAGAGATTCAGACCATTCTAGAGTATAAGGAGTATAATAATATCACTCGTTTATTCCATCTTGCTTGTAAAGCTGAACGTGAAGTGCAGGATCGACAGGCATTGGCGCGGACTAACTTTTCTGCAGGTCGACCTTCATCGTGGACACCGCGTGCATCTTCTACTTCCACACATTCTATTGCACCGACTGATGAGGACATGACTACCTTGGATACGACCAAAAATATTGCATACATGTATATTTGTGAGGTGATTTCTAATGCAAACTATGCAATGATTTATTTATGTCATCCAAGACAAAAATACTTCACAAACTTTTGTGCCATGTCTAATTGCAGGTGTATGGGAGATTTGTACAATCCACATATGAACATAAGGGAAAAAGAGAAGTTTATGTGCTGTTCAAAAAGTCATCTCACGTCACTTTTGGGCCAAGAGAAGATAGAGTCCAAGTCTCTCACGTTCTGGATTCAGATTCGGACTGCACAGACATACCTGACTCAAAACGCCAAGAACTATTTCATACGGACTCCGAATTGGGTGATTCTTTTTTTGTTGGAAAGTAGATTTCGTGCTCTTTCTAACCCAATTGGTTTCACCTTCAAATTCATCCGGAGCGTTGAGTTGTCGTCGAAACAATCTGACGCTGTAGCACAATCCGAGTCAAACTACAAGTCCAAAGGTGTTGCATCACCTCCACTTGGGCCCATTGGCCTTGTACGACCTAGGGTTAGTTTTAGGCTGCCTTGGGACGTCCTCCCACCTCCTTGGCCGCCACCCCTTGCTCCTATATAAGTAGATCCATCTAGTAGCTTTTTGCTTGGGTTTTGTTTAGATTAAAAGTTCGCCATAGCTGCAACTTCGCGTACTTCGTTTGTGTTCAACGACCAGACCAAGACGTCACAGAACCCCACCTTGATCAATAAAGCTTTCATCTTATATTCGCAATATCCAGATTGCAAATCTTAGTTTCTTGCTTGTTCTTCGTTTGCTTGCAGGAGATAGACCCTCGTGGTCAGGTTGATTGTGCTCCGGGGTGGTCAATAACCTCTCGGAGTTGGTTTAGCGATTGCTAAGGCGCGACGTCCTCGCACGTTCGTAGTCGGATCGTCAAAGTCTACTCCACCAAAAACGATAGCTATCATCTCATCGAAAGATCGGGACACCCTCGCCTCTATCACGTGGGCTGCTTTGAAAACTGCTATGCGTACTCGTTGGGTTCCACCATATTATCAACGTGAATTACTTCAAAAATTGCAGCGCTTAAGACAAGGAAAAAATTCTGTAGAAGAATATTATCAGGAATTACAAACTGGCATGATTAGATGTGGTATTGTTGAGGAGAATGAAGCTATGCTTGCACGTTTCATGGGTGGATTAAATAGAGAGATTCAGACCATTCTAGAGTATAAGGAGTATAATAATATCACTCGTTTATTCCATCTTGCTTGTAAAGCTGAACGTGAAGTGCAGGATCGACAGGCATTGGCGCGAACTAATTTTTCTGCAGGTCGATCTTCATCATGGACACCGCGTGCCTCCTCTACTCCCACACGTCCTACTGCGGCACCACTAACTTCAGCCGCCAATTCCAATCGAGATACAAGAAAACAGGCACCACCACCACCATCTGCCAAGAGTACACCTTCTGGGCCTGCCCAGAGCTCTTCTTCATCTATGGCATCAACAGGGCACACACATGATATTATTTGTCGTCGTTGTAAGGGAAGAGGTCATTATGCGAGAGAATGCCAATCTCCGCGTGTTATGATTGCTACTGAGGATGGTGGGTATGAGTCCGCTAGTGATTATGATGAGGAGACTTTGGCTCTTATTACAAGTGAAGAACACGGTGGAGATGATTCTGATCATGAGACGCAATACATGGCTCCTGAAGACGCTGACAGGTATGAATGTTTAGTTGCTCAACGTGTTTTGAGTGTGCAGGTCACACAAGCTGAGCAAAATCAGAGGCATAATTTGTTCCATACAAAGGGAGTTGTTGATAGAGGCGAGGGTGTCCCGATCTTTCGATGAGATGATAGCTATCGTTTTTGGTGGAGTAGACTTTAACGATCCGACTACGAACGTGCGAGGACGTCGCGCCTTAGCAATCGCTAAACCAACTCCGAGAGGTTATTGACCACGCCGGAGCACAATCAACCTGACCACGAGGGTCTATCTCCTGCAAGCAAACGAAGAACAAGCAAGAAACTAAGATTTGCAATCTGGATATTGCGAATATAAGATGAAAGCTTTATTGATCAAGGTGGGGTTCTGTGACGTCTTGGTCTGGTCGTTGAACACAAACGAAGTACGCGAAGTTGCAGCTATGGCGAACTTTTAATCTAAACAAAACCCAAAGTCTAAACGGTGCCCTAAGGGCTGTATATATGGAGGAAGAGGGGGGGGATTTCGTGGCCCTTGAAGGAGGGGTCCGAAACCAACCCTATCTCTTGTTTCCCCACACATACGGACTCTAAAAATAGCCTATACTCAATTATTTCGAAATTACATGGGCCTGGCCCAATAATAAGGTGACGCAGCACCTATAATAGCCTCTGGACGAAATTTATGAAGTGACATCTTGTATATTTCGTCCAAGGCTTCCTGCACTCATTATGGTGGCTTCAAAGTCCTGAAATCATCACTTGTAACTCCGTTCTTGTTCCCCTTGTGCATGCCATCATCTCCATGCTTGAACTTGCTCCAAGGTTCCTCTTTCTTGTCCAAGCTAGGGCCTTCATTTGTAAGCAAAACAAATGTATCCAATTTAGGCAGCATCATATTCTCATGAACTTTAGAATCATTACCAAGAAACGAAAGTACCTGATAATTTAATTGGCGTGCGCGAGCTCTAGTAATTGGTCCAGTATGTATAGAAGCAGGGGCTATGGGTGTAACAATGGTATTGATGTCCTCATCAGTTGTCGTCAAAACAATCTGACGCTGTAGCAGAATCCGAGTCAAACTACAAGTCCAAAGGTGTTGCATCACCTCCACTTGGGCCCATTGGCCTTGTACGACCTAGGGTTAGTTTTAGGCTGCCTTGGGACGTCCTCCCACCTCCTTGGCCGCCACCCCTTGCTCCTATATAAGTAGATCCATCTAGTAGCTTTTTGCTTGGGATTTGTTTAGTTAAAAGTTAGCCATTGCAACTTCGTGTACTTCGTTTGTGTCCAACGACCAGACCAAGACCGCTTCCGGATCCCCACCATTATCAATACTTCATCTATATTCGCAATATTCAGATTGCATTATCATATTCTTGCTTGTTCTTCGATTGCGTGCAGGAATAGACCTTCGTGGTCAGGCTGATCGTGCTTCCAGCATCGCCAGTAACCTCAGGAGATTGGTTTAGCGATTGCTAAGGCGCAACGTCGTGCACGTTTGTAGTCGGATCGTCAAAGTCAGCTCCACCAAATCGATAGTTACCATCTCATCGAAAGATCGGGACACCCTCGCCTCTATCACCGACACCTCCATCAGCTGCCACCTCCAGCCGTGATACAAGGAAGCAGGCACAACCACCACTATCTGCCAAGAGCACACCTACCGGGCCTGCACAGAGTTCTTCTTCCATGGCATCAACAGGGCATACAAGTGATATTATTTGTCGTCGTTGTAAGGGAAGAGGTCATTATGCGAGAGAATGCAAATCTCAGCGTGTGATGATTGCTACCGAGGATGGTGGGTATGAGTCTGCTAGTGACTATGATGAGGAGACTTTGGCTCTCATTACACGTGAAGAACACGGTGGAGATGATTCTGAACAAGAGACGCAATACATGGCTCCTGAAGACGCTGACAGGTATGAATGTTTAGTTGCTCAACGTGTTTTGAGTGTGCAGGTCACAAAAGCTGAGCAAAATCAGAGGCATAATTTGTTCCATACAAAGGGAGTTGTGAAGGAACGTTCTGTTCGCGTCATCATAGATGGAGGGAGCTGCAACAACTTGGCTAGCATGGAGATGGTGGAGAAGCTCTCTCTCACCACAAGACAACATCCACATCCTTACTATATCCAATGGTTCAACAACAGCGGCAAGGTTAAGGTAACACATACTGTTCGTGTGCATTTTAGTATCTCTACGTATGCTGATTTTGTTGATTGTGATGTGGTACCCATGCAAGCATGTTCCTTATTACTTGGTAGACCATGGCAATTTGATAAAAGTTCTGTACACCATGGTAGAAACAATCAGTATACTCTTGTTCATAAGGATAAACATATTACTTTGCTTCCTATGTCTCCTGATTCTATTTTGAAAGATGATATTAATAGAGCTAGTAAGGCAAAACAGGAGCAAAATAAGAGTGAAAATCAGATTGTGGCAAAAGAATTTGAGCAACAAATGAATCCTCATAATAAACCATCTAGTGTTGCTTCTGAAATTAAATTGAAAAGTGCATGTTTACTTGCCACCAAATCTGATATTGATGATCTAGATTTCAGCAAATCTGTTTGCTATGCTTTTGTGTGCAAAGAGGCATTATTTTCATTCGAGGACATGCCTTCCTCTTTGCCTCCTGCTGTTACTAACATTTTGCAGGAGTTCGCCGACGTCTTTCCACAAGATGTGCCTTCGGGATTACCACCTATTCGAGGGATTGGGCATCAGATTGACTTAATTCCCGGTGCATCGCTACCCAACCGTGCACCATACCGTACTAATCCAGAGGAGACGATGGAGATTATGCGTCAAGTCCAGGAGTTGCTCGACAAAGGTTATATACGCGAATCCCTTAGTCCTTGTGCTGTTCCTATTATTCTAGTGCCGAAAAAGGATGGTACATCGCGTATGTGTGTTGATTGTAGAGGCATTAATAATATTACTATTCGTTATCGTCATCCTATTCCTAGACTAGATGATATGCTTGATGAATTGAGTGGCTCTACAATATTCTCCAAAGTTGATTTGCGTAGTGGATACCATCAAATTCGTATGAAATTGGGGGATGAATGGAAAACAGCATTTAAAACAAAGTTTGGATTATATGAGTGGTTAGTCATGCCTTTTGGGTTAACTAATGCACCTAGTACTTTCATGAGATTAATGAACGAAGTTTTACGTGCTTTCATTGGACGATTTGTGGTAGTCTATTTTGATGATATACTGATTTATAGCAGATCTTTGGAGGAACATTTGGAACATTTACGTGTTGTTTTTATTGCTTTACGTGATGCACGTTTGTTTGGTAACCTTGGGAAGTGCACCTTTTGCACCGACCGAGTATCTTTTCTTGGCTATGTTGTTACTCCACAGGGAATTGAAGTTGATAAAGCCAAGATTGAAGCTATTGAGAGTTGGCCACAGCCCAAAACGGTCACACAAGTGAGGAGTTTTCTTGGACTCGCTGGTTTCTATAGGCGTTTTGTGAGAGATTTCAGCACCATTGCTGCACCTCGCAATGAGCTTACAAAGAAGGATGTGCCTTTTGTTTGGGGTACCTCACAGGAAGAAGCCTTCACGGTATTGAAAGATAAGTTGACACATGCTCCTTTACTCCAACTTCCTGATTTTAATAAGACTTTTGAGCTTGAATGTGATGCAAGTGGAATTGGATTAGGAGGTGTTTTATTACAAGATGGCAAACCTGTTGCATACTTTTCTGAAAAATTGAGTGGGCCTAGTCTGAACTATTCTACTTATGATAAAGAATTATATGCTCTTGTTCAGACCTTAGAAACATGGCAACATTATTTATGGCCCAAAGAATTTGTTATACATTCTGATCATGAATCTTTGAAACACATTAAAAGTCAAGCAAAACTGAACCGTAGACATGCTAAATGGGTTGAATTTATTGAGACTTTCCCTTATGTCATTAAACACAAGAAGGGTAAAGAAAATGTTATTGCTGATGCATTGTCTCGTCGTTATACTATGCTTTCACAACTTGACTTTAAAATATTTGGTTTGGAGACCATCAAAGATCAATATGTGCATGATGCTGAATTTAAAGATGTATTGCAGAATTGTAAGGAAGGGAGAACATGGAACAAGTTCGTCGTTAATGATGGATTTGTGTTTCGTGCTAACAAGCTATGCATTCCAGCTAGCTCCGTTCGTCTTTTGTTGTTGCAGGAGGCGCATGGAGGAGGATTAATAGGACACTTTGGCGTGAAGAAGACGGAGGATATACTTGCTACACATTTCTTTTGGCCAAAGATGAGACGGGATGTTGAGCGTTTTGTTGCTCGCTGCACTACATGTCAAAAAGCTAAGTCACGACTCAATCCTCATGGTTTATATATGCCTTTGCCTGTACCTAGTGTTCCTTAGGAGGATATATCTATTGATAGAGGCGAGGGTGTCCCGATCTTTCGATGAGATGGTAACTATCGATTTGGTGGAGCCGACTTTGACGATCCGACTACAAACGTGCACGACGTTGCGCCTTAGCAATCGCTAAACCAATCTCCTGAGGTTACTGACGATGCTGGAAGCACGATCAACCTGACCACGAAGGTCTATTCCTGCACGCAATCGAAGAACAAGCAAGAATATGATAATGCAATCTGAATATTGCGAATATAGATGAAGTATTGATAATGGTGGGGATCCGAAAGCGGTCTTGGTCTGGTCGTTGGACACAAACGAAGTACACGAAGTTGCAATGGCTAACTTTTAACTAAACAAATCCCAAGCAAAAAGCTACTAGATGGATCTACTTATATAGGAGCAAGGGGTGGTGGCCAAGGAGGTGGGAGGACGTCCCAAGGCAGCCTAAAACTAACCCTAGGTCGTACAAGGCTCATGGGCCCAAGTGGAGGTGATGCAACACCTTTGGACTTGTAGTTTGACTCGGATTCTGCTACAGCGTCAGATTGTTTCGTCGATAACTCATAGCTCCGGATGAATTTTAAGGTGAATCCAATTGGGTTGGAAAGAGCACGAAATCTACTTTCCAACAAAAAAAGAATCACCCAATTCGGAGTCCGTATGAAAAAGTTCTTGGCGTTTTGAGTCAGGTATGTCTGTGCAGTCCGAATCTGAATCCAGAACGTGAGAGACTTGGACTCTATCTTCTCTTGGCCCAAAAGTTACGTGAGAGGACTTTTTGAACAGCACCTAAACTTCTCGTTTTCCCTTATCTTCATATGTGAATTGTACAAATGTCCCATACACCTGCAATTAGACATGGCACAAAAGTTTGTGAAGTATTTTTGTCCTGGATGACACAAATAAATTATTGCATAGTTTGCATTAGAAATCACCTCACAAATATACATGTATGCAATATTTTTGGTCGTATCCAAGGTATTCATGTCCTCATCAGGTGTTAGAGAAAATAAATGATAATGCATATAAACTTGAGCTGCCTGCAGATTTTGGGGTTAGTCCCACTTTTAACATTGCAGATCTGAAGCCTTATTTGGGTGAGGAAGATGAGCTTCCGTCGAGGACGACTTCATTTCAAGAAGGGGAGGATGATGAGGACATCAATACCATTGTTACACCCACAGCCCCTGCTTCTATACATACTGGACCAATTACTAGAGCTCGCGCACGTCAATTAAAATATCAGGTACTTTCGTTTCTTGGTAATGATTCTAAAGTTCATGAGAATATGATGCTGCCTAAATTGGATACATTTGTTTTGCTTACAAATGAAGGGCCTAGCTTGGACAAGAAAGAGGAACCTTGGAGCAAGTTCAAGCATGGAGATGATGGCATGCACAAGGGGAACAAGAACGGAGTTACAAGTGATGATTTCAGGACTTTGAAGCCACCATAATGAGTGCAGGAAGCCTTGGACGAAATATACAAGATGTCACTTCATAAATTTCGTCCAGAGGCTATTATAGGTGCTGCGTCACCTTATTATTGGGCCAAGCCCATGTAATTTCGAAATACTTGAGTATAGGCTGTTTTTAGAGTCCGTATGTGTGGGGAAACAAGAGATAGGGTTGGTTTCGGACCCCTCCTTCAAGGGCCACGAAATCCCCTCCTCTTCCTCCATATATACAGCCCTTAGGGCACCGTTTAGACTTTGGGATTTGTTTAGTTAAAAGTTAGAAAAATTAGTTCGCGCCAATGCCTGTCGATCCTGCACTTCACGTTCAGCTTTACAAGCAAGATGGAATAAACGAGTGATATTATTATACTCCTTATACTCTAGAATGGTCTGAATCTCTCTATTTAATCCACCCATGAAACGTGCAAGCATAGCTTCATTCTCCTCAACAATACCACATCTAATCATGCCAGTTTGTAATTCCTGATAATATTCTTCTACAGAATTTTTTCCTTGTCTTAAGCGCTGCAATTTTTGAAGTAATTCACGTTGATAATATGGTGGAACCCAACGAGTACGCATAGCAGTTTTCAAAGCAGCCCACGTGATAGAGGCGAGGGTGTCCCGATCTTTCGATGAGATGATAGCTATCGTTTTTGGTGGAGTAGACTTTGACGATCCGACTACGAACGTGCGAGGACGTCGCGCCTTAGCAATCGCTAAACCAACTCCGAGAGGTTATTGACCACCCCGGAGCACAATCAACCTGACCACGAGGGTCTATCTCCTGCAAGCAAACGAAGAACAAGCAAGAAACTAAGATTTGCAATCTGGATATTGCGAATATAAGATGAAAGCTTTATTGATCAAGGTGGGGTTCTGTGACGTCTTGGTCTGGTCGTTGAACACAAACGAAGTACGCGAAGTTGCAGCTATGGCGAACTTTTAATCTAAACAAAACCCAAGCAAAAAGCTACTAGATGGATCTACTTATATAGGAGCAAGGGGTGGCGGCCAAGGAGGTGGGAGGACGTCCCAAGGCAGCCTAAAACTAACCCTAGGTCGTACAAGGCCAATGGGCCCAAGTGGAGGTGATGCAACACCTTTGGACTTGTAGTTTGACTCGGATTGTGCTACAGCGTCAGATTGTTTCGACGACAACTCAACGCTCCGGATGAATTTGAAGGTGAAACCAATTGGGTTAGAAAGAGCACGAAATCTACTTTCCAACAAAAAAAGAATCACCCAATTCGGAGTCCGTATGAAATAGTTCTTGGCGTTTTGAGTCAGGTATGTCTGTGCAGTCCGAATCTGAATCCAGAACGTGAGAGACTTGGACTCTATCTTCTCTTGGCCCAAAAGTGACGTGAGATGACTTTTTGAACAGCACATAAACTTCTCTTTTTCCCTTATGTTCATATGTGGATTGTACAAATCTCCCATACACCTGCAATTAGACATGGCACAAAAGTTTGTGAAGTATTTTTGTCTTGGATGACATAAATAAATCATTGCATAGTTTGCATTAGAAATCACCTCACAAATATACATGTATGCAATATTTTTGGGTGTATGCAAGGTAGTCATGTCCTCATCAGATAGCGAAAAGAATAATGATGCAGCGGCGGCGTGACTAATGTGAACAGAACTCGAAACTCTAAAGGAACTAGACACTAAGACCAGCAACTCGACACGACGATGCAACCGATAATTCAATAATGCAAACAATGAAAAGGAAATTGCAAAGGCTCAGACTGGCTTGGACAAAGGATGAATAGATCTAACTTATTTTTTTGTGGCTTTTTCCTGGACAATAGGTAAGAAAATAAATCTAACCTAGAGAAAACTGGAAATTCTCACCGAGCTAGTAAAGCAAAACAAGAGAAAAATAAGAGTGAAAATCAGATTGTGGCAAAAGAATTTGAGCAACAAATGAAGCCTAATAATAAACCATCTAGTGTTGCTTCTGAAATTAAATTGAAAAGTGCATGCTTACTTGCCACCAAATCTGATATTGATGATCTAGATTTCAGCAATTCTGTTTGCTATGCTTTTGTTTGCAAAGAGGCGTTATTTTCATTCGAGGACGTGCCTTCCTCTTTGCCTCCTGCGGTCACTAACATTTTGCAGGAGTTCGCTGACGTCTTTCCACAAGACGTGCCACCGGGATTACCACCTATTCGCGGGATTGAGCATCAGATTGACTTAATTCCCGGTGCTTCGTTGCCAAACCGTGCGCCATACCGTACCAATCCAGAGGAGACGAAGGAGATTATGCGTCAAGTACAGGAGTTGCTCGACAAAGGTTATATACGCGAATCCCTTAGTCGTTGTGCTGTTCCTATTATTCTAGTGCCGAAAAAGGATGGTACATCGCGTATGTGTGTTGATTGTAGAGGCATTAATAATATTACTATTCGTTATCGTCATCCTATTCCTAGACTAGATGATATGCTTGATGAATTGAGTGGCTCTACAATATTCTCCAAAGTTGATTTGCGTAGTGGATACCATCAAATTCGTATGAAATTGGGGGATGAATGGAAAACAGCATTTAAAACAAAGTTTGGATTATATGAGTGGTTAGTCATGCCTTTTGGGTTAACTAATGCACCTAGTACTTTCATGAGATTAATGAACGAAGTTTTACGTGCTTTCATTGGACGATTTGTGGTAGTCTATTTTGATGATATACTGATTTATAGCAGATCTGATGAGGACATCAATACCATTGTTACAACCACAACCCCTGCTTCTATACATACTGGACCAATTACTAGAGCTCGCGCACGCCAATTAAAATATCAGGTACTTTCGTTTCTTGGTAATGATTCTAAAGTTCATGAGAATATGATGCTGCCTAAATTGGATACATTTGTTTTGCTTACAAATGAAGGGCCTAGCTTGGACAAGAAAGAGGAACCTTGGAGCAAGTTCAAGCATGTAGATGATGGCATGCACAAGGGGAACAAGAACGGAGTTACAAGTGATGATTTCAGGACTTTGAAGCCACCATAATGAGTGCAGGAAGCCTTGGACGAAATATACAAGATGTCACTTCATAAATTTCGTCCAGAGGCTATTATAGGTGCTGCGTCACCTTATTATTGGGCCAGGCCCATGTAATTTCGAAATACTTGAGTATAGGCTGTTTTTAGAGTCCGTATGTGTGGGGAAACAAGAGATAGGGTTGGTTTCGGACCCCTCCTCCTTCAAGGGCCACGAAATCCCCTCCTCTTCCTCCATATATACAGCCCTTAGGGCACCGTTTAGACTTTGGGTTTTGTTTAGATTAAAAGTTCGCCATAGCTGCAACTTCGCGTACTTCGTTTGTGTTCAACGACCAGACCAAGACGTCACAGAACCCCACCTTGATCAATAAAGCTTTCATCTTATATTCCCAATATCCAGATTGCAAATCTTAGTTTCTTGCTTGTTCTTCGTTTGCTTGCAGGAGATAGACCCTCGTGGTCAGGTTGATTGTGCTCCGGCGTGGTCAATAACCTCTCGGAGTTGGTTTAGCGATTGCTAAGGCGCGACGTCCTCGCACGTTCGTAGTCGGATCGTCAAAGTCTACTCCACCAAAAACGATAGCTATCATCTCATCGAAAGATCGGGACACCCTCGCCTCTATCACAAGACCACATCCACATCCTTACTATATCCAATGGTTCAACAACAGCGGCAAGGTTAAGGTAACACGTACTGTTCGTGTGCATTTTAGTATCTCTACATATGCTGATTATGTTGATTGTGATGTGGTACCCATGCAAGCATGTTCATTATTACTTGGTAGACCATGGCAATTTGATAAAAATTCTGTACACCATGGTAGAAACAATCAGTATACTCTTGTTCATAAGGATAAACATATTACTTTGCTTCCTATGACTCCTGATTCTATTTTGAAAGATGATATTAATAGAGCTAGTAAAGCAAAACAGGAGAAAAATAAGAGTGAAAATCAGATTGTGGCAAAAGAATTTGAGCAACAAATGAAGCCTAATAATAAACCATCTAGTGTTGCTTCTGAAATTAAATTGAAAAGTGCATGCTTACTTGCCACCAAATCTGATATTGATGATCTAGATTTCAGCAATTCTGTTTGCTATGCTTTTGTGTGCAAAGAGGCGTTGTTTTCATTCGAGGACGTGCCTTCCTCTTTGCCTCCTGCGGTCACTAACATTTTGCAGGAGTTCGCTGACGTCTTTCCACAAGACGTGCCACCGGGATTACCACCTATTCGCGGGATTGAGCATCAGATTGACTTAATTCCCGGTGCTTCGTTGCCAAACCGTGCGCCATACCGTACCAATCCAGAGGAGACGAAGGAGATTATGCGTCAAGTACAGGAGTTGCTCGACAAAGGTTATATACGCGAATCCCTTAGTCCTTGTGCTGTTCCTATTATTCTAGTGCCGAAAAAGGATGGTACATCGCGTATGTGTGTTGATTGTAGAGGCATTAATAATATTACTATTCGTTATCGTCATCCTATTCCTAGACTAGATGATATGCTTGATGAATTGAGTGGCTCTACAATATTCTCCAAAGTTGATTTGCATAGTGGATACCATCAAATTCGTATGAAATTAGGGGATGAATGGAAAACAGCATTTAAAACAAAGTTTGGATTATATGAGTGGTTAGTCATGCCTTTTGGGTTAACTAATGCACCTAGTACTTTCATGAGATTAATGAACGAAGTTTTACGTGCTTTCATTGGACGATTTGTGGTAGTCTATTTTGATGATATACTGATTTATAGCAGATCTTTGGAGGAACATTTGGAACATTTACGTGCTGTTTTTATTGCTTTACGTGATGCACGTTTGTTTGGTAACCTTGGGAAGTGCACCTTTTGCACCGACCGAGTATCTTTTCTTGGCTATGTTGTTACTCCACAGGGAATTGAAGTTGATAAAGCCAAGATTGAAGCTATTGAGAGTTGGCCACAGCCCAAAACGGTCACTCAAGTGAGGAGTTTTCTTGGACTCGCTGGTTTCTATAGGCGTTTTGTGAGAGATTTCAGCACCATTGCTGCACCTCTCAATGAGCTTACAAAGAAGGATGTGCCTTTTGTTTGGGGTACCTCACAGGAAGAAGTCTTCACGGTATTAAAAGATAAGTTGACACATGCTCCTTTACTCCAACTTCCTGATTTTAATAAGACTTTTGAGCTTGAATGTGATGCTAGTGGAATTGGATTAGGAGGTGTTTTATTACAAAATGGCAAACCTGTTGCATACTTTTCTGAAAAATTGAGTGGGCCTAGTCTGAACTATTCTACTTATGATAAAGAATTATATGCTCTTGTTCGGACCTTAGAAACATGGCAACATTATTTATGGCCCAAAGAATTTGTTATACATTCTGATCATGAATCTTTGAAACACATTAAAAGTCAAGCAAAACTGAACCGTAGACATGCTAAATGGGTTGAATTTATTGAGACTTTCCCTTATGTCATTAAACACAAGAAGGGTAAAGAAAATGTTATTGCTGATGCATTGTCTCGTCGTTATACTATGCTTTCACAACTTGACTTTAAAATATTTGGTTTGGAGACTATCAAAGATCAATATGTGCATGATGCTGAATTTAAAGATGTATTGCAGAATTGTAAGGAAGGGAGAACATGGAACAAGTTCGTCGTTAACGATGGATTTGTGTTTCGTGCTAACAAGCTATGCATTCCAGCTAGCTCTGTTCGTCTTTTGTTGTTGCAGGAGGCGCATGGAGGAGGATTAATGGGACACTTTGGCGTGAAGAAGACGGAGGATATACTTGCTACACATTTCTTTTGGCCAAAGATGAGACGGGATGTTGAGCGTTTTGTTGCTCGCTGCACTACATGTCAAAAAGCTAATTAACGACTCAATCCTCATGGTTTATATATGCCTTTGCCTGTACCTAGTGTTCCTGATGAGGACATCAATACCATTGTTACACCCACAGCCCCTGCTTCTATACATACTGGACCAATTACTAGAGCTCGCGCACGTCAATTAAAATATCAGGTACTTTCGTTTCTTGGTAATGATTCTAAAGTTCATGAGAATATGATGCTGCCTAAATTGGATACATTTGTTTTGCTTACAAATGAAGGGCCTAGCTTGGACAAGAAAGAGGAACCTTGGAGCAAGTTCAAGCATGGAGATGATGGCATGCACAAGGGAACAAGAACGGAGTTACAACTGATGATTTCAGGACTTTGAAGCCACCATAATGAGTGCAGGACGCCTTGGACGAAATATACAAGATGTCACTTCATAAATTTCGTCCAGAGGCTATTATAGGTGCTGCGTCACCTTATTATTGGGCCAGGCCCATGTAATTTCGAAATACTTGAGTATAGGCTGTTTTTAGAGTCCGTATGTGTGGGGAAACAAGAGATAGGGTTGGTTTCGGACCCCTCCTTCAAGGGCCACGAAATCCCCTCCTCTTCCTCCATATATACAGCCCTTAGGGCACCGTTTAGACTTTGGGTTTTGTTTAGATTAAAAGTTCGCCATAGCTGCAACTTCGCGTACTTCGTTTGTGTTCAACGACCAGACCAAGACGTCACAGAACCCCACCTTGATCAATAAAGCTTTCATCTTATATTCGCAATATCCAGATTGCAAATCTTAGGTTCTTGCTTGTTCTTCGTTTGCTTGCAGGAGATAAACCCTCGTGGTCAGGTTGATTGTGCTCCGGCGTGGTCAATAACCTCTCGGAGTTGGTTTAGCGATTGCTAAGGCGCGACGTCCTCGCACGTTCGTAGTCGGATCGTCAAAGTCTACTCCACCAAAAACGATAGCTATCATCTCATCGAAAGATCGGGACACCCTCGCCTCTATCAGATCATGACCATCTTCCTAAATTAAAATTGAATATTCCACCATTCGAGGGTAGATATGTTCCTGATATATATCTTACTTGGGAGTTAGAAACTGAACAACGTTTTACATGTTTACAATATCCCGAGGAACGACGTGTTGCTGCTGCTGTTTGTGCTTTCACTAGTTTTGCATGTGTATGGTGGTCTGAACATTGTAGATTATATCCTATTCCAACTACGTGGGCTGCTTTGAAAACTGCTATGCGTACTCGTTGGGTTCCACCATATTATCAACGTGAATTACTTCAAAAATTGCAGCGCTTAAGACAAGGAAAAAATTCTGTAGAAGAATATTATCAGGAATTACAAACTGGCATGATTAGATGTGGTATTGTTGAGGAGAATGAAGCTATGCTTGCACGTTTCATGGGTGGATTAAATAGAGAGATTCAGACCATTCTAGAGTATAAGGAGTATAATAATATCACTCGTTTATTCCATCTTGCTTGTAAAGCTGAACGTGAAGTGCAGGATCGACAGGCATTGGCGCGAACTAATTTTTCTGCAGGTCGATCTTCATCATGGACACCGCGTGCCTCCTCTACTCCCACACGTCCTACTGCGGCACCATTGACTTCAGCCGCCAATTCCAACCGAGATACAAGAAAACAGGCACCACCACCACCATCTGCCAAGAGTACACCTTCTGGGCCTGCCCAGAGCTCTTCTTCATCTATGGCATCAACAGGGCACACACATGATATTATTTGTCGTCGTTGTAAGGGAAGAGGTCATTATGAGAGAGAATGCCAATCTCCGCGTGTTATGATTGCTACTGAGGATGGTGGGTATGAGTCCGCTAGTGACTATGATGAGGAGACTTTGGCTCTTATTACAAGTGAAGAACACGGTGGAGATGATTCTGATCATGAGACGCAATACATGGCTCCTGAAGACGCTGACATGTATGAATGTTTAGTTGCTCAACGTGTTTTGAGTGTGCAGGTCACACAAGCTGAGCAAAATCAGAGGCATAATTTGTTCCATACAAAGGGAGTTGTGAAGGAACGTTCTGTTCGCGTCATCATAGATGGAGGGAGCTGCAACAACTTGGCTAGCATGGAGATGGTGGAGAAGCTATCTCTCACCACAAGACCACATCCACATCCTTACTATATCCAATGGTTCAACAACAGCGGCAAGGTTAAGGTAACACGTACTGTTCGTGTGCATTTTAGTATCTCTACATATGCTGATTATGTTGATTGTGATGTGGTACCCATGCAAGCATGTTCATTATTACTTGGTAGACCATGGCAATCTGATAAAAATTCTGTACACCATGGTAGAAACAATCAGTATACTCTTGTTCATAAGGATAAACATATTACTTTGCTTCCTATGACTCCTGATTCTATTTTGAAAGATGATATTAATAGAGCTAGTAAAGCAAAACAGGAGAAAAATAAGAGTGAAAATCAGATTGTGGCAAAAGAATTTGAGCAACAAATGAAGCCTAATAATAAACCATCTAGTGTTGCTTCTGAAATTAAATTGAAAAGTGCATGCTTACTTGCCACCAAATCTGATATTGATGATCTAGATTTCAGCAATTCTGTTTGCTATGCTTTTCTGTGCAAAGAGGCGTTATTTTCATTCGAGGACGTGCCTTCCTCTTTGCCTCCTGCGGTCACTAACATTTTGCAGGAGTTCGCTGACGTCTTTCCACAAGACGTGCCACCGGGATTACCACCTATTCGCGGGATTGAGCATCAGATTGACTTAATTCCCGGTGCTTCGTTGCCAAACCGTGCGCCATACCGTACCAATCCAGAGGAGACGAAGGAGATTATGCGTCAAGTACAGGAGTTGCTCGACAAAGGTTATATACGCGAATCCCTTAGTCCTTGTGCTGTTCCTATTATTCTAGTGCCGAAAAAGGATGGTACATCGCGTATGTGTGTTGATTGTAGAGGCATTAATAATATTACTATTCGTTATCGTCATCCTATTCCTAGACTAGATGATATGCTTGATGAATTGAGTGGCTCTACAATATTCTCCAAAGTTGATTTGCATAGTGGATACCATCAAATTCGTATGAAATTAGGGGATGAATGGAAAACAGCATTTAAAACAAAGTTTGGATTATATGAGTGGTTAGTCATGCCTTTTGGGTTAACTAATGCACCTAGTACTTTCATGAGATTAATGAACGAAGTTTTACGTGCTTTCATTGGACGATTTGTGGTAGTCTATTTTGATGATATACTGATTTATAGCAGATCTTTGGAGGAACATTTGGAACATTTACGTGCTGTTTTTATTGCTTTACGTGATGCACGTTTGTTTGGTAACCTTGGGAAGTGCACCTTTTGCACCGACCGAGTATCTTTTCTTGGCTATGTTGTTACTCCACAGGGAATTGAAGTTGATAAAGCCAAGATTGAAGCTATTGAGAGTTGGCCACAGCCCAAAACGGTCACTCAAGTGAGGAGTTTTCTTGGACTCGCTGGTTTCTATAGGCGTTTTGTGAGAGATTTCAGCACCATTGCTGCACCTCTCAATGAGCTTACAAAGAAGGATGTGCCTTTTGTTTGGGGTACCTCACAGGAAGAAGCCTTCACGGTATTGAAAGATAATGATGAGGACATCAATACCATTGTTACACCCACAGGCCCTGCTTCTATACATACTGGACCAATTACTAGAGCTCGCGCACGTCAATTAAAATATCAGGTACTTTCGTTTCTTGGTAATGATTCTAAAGTTCATGAGAATATGATGCTGCCTAAATTGGATACATTTGTTTTGCTTACAAATGAAGGGCCTAGCTTGGACAAGAAAGAGGAACCTTGGAGCAAGTTCAAGCATGGAGATGATGGCATGCACAAGGGGAACAAGAACGGAGTTACAAGTGATGATTTCAGGACTTTGAAGCCACCATAATGAGTGCAGGAAGCCTTGGACGAAATATACAAGATGTCACTTCATAAATTTCGTCCAGAGGCTATTATAGGTGCTGCGTCACCTTATTATTGGGCCAGGCCCATGTAATTTCGAAATACTTGAGTATAGGCTGTTTTTAGAGTCCGTATGTGTGGGGAAACAAGAGATAGGGTTGGTTTCGGACCCCTCCTTCAAGGGCCACGAAATCCCCTCCTCTTCCTCCATATATACAGCCCTTAGGGCACCGTTTAGACTTTGGGTTTTGTTTAGATTAAAAGTTCGCCATAGCTGCAACTTCGCGTACTTCGTTTGTGTTCAACGACCAGACCAAGACGTCACAGAACCCCACCTTGATCAATAAAGCTTTCATCTTATATTCGCAATATCCTGATTGCAAAATCTTAGTTTCTTGCTTGTTCTTCGTTTGCTTGCAGGAGATAGACCCTCGTGGTCAGGTTGATTGTGCTCCGGCGTGGTCAATAACCTCTCGGAGTTGGTTTAGCGATTGCTAAGGCGCGACGTCCTCGCACGTTCGTAGTCGGATCGTCAAAGTCTACTCCACCAAAAACGATAGCTATCATCTCATCGAAAGATCGGGACACCCTCGCCTCTATCAAGTGGTATCAGATTCCCAGGTTGCTCGGTGAGATTTACAGTTTTTCGTAGTTTAGATCGAGTCTGTTCTTCATACCTACAGTCCAGGAAAAAGCCAAAAAAAATTTTTAGGGTTAGTTCATCATATCCGAACCAATCTGAGCCTTTGCATAATCTTTTTAGGGTTTTTGCTTTGTTGAATTTGCGGTTGCATCGTCGTGTCAAGTTGCTGGTCTTAGCGTCTAGTTCTTTAGAGTTTCGAGTTCTGTTCACAAGTTGTCACGCCGCCGCCGCACCATCATCATCGCCCCTACCGTATACCACCACAGCTTATCTGCTATTTCTCTGAGTCCATATACCACCACCGATCCGAGTCCATATACCACCACCAATCCGAGTCCATATACCACCATCAATCCGAGCCCACATATACTACCGTCATATACCATCACCAGTACGAGTTCCACCATATTCATCTCTGCCACCAGTCCTAGTCCGAGTCCAGTATTTATTCCTTTATTTTAGAGTTCCAGATCACGCGATACTACGAGTCGTGAACAAGTCGGATTCCCCAATTTTCGCGCTACCTGCAGAAGAAAAATAGTTCCAGTTTCCAAAAAAAAAAAATAGTTCCAGTCTGGAAAATTCTGGCTAGGCAGTTTTTAGACCATTTGTAGACTT